>VZQC01007166.1:1015889-1166793 GCA_009823505.1 Rhizomys pruinosus | reverse complement strand
AGTGCTAGGATTAAAGGCGTGTGCCACCACGCCCGGCCTTGATGAATATTAAAGAAATTTGTCTTCCACCATGTTACACCATTAAAAATAATTTTATTTCTAGTCATGTGTATGTATATGGGGTTATAATATGTGCATGTAGCTGCCAAGGCGCTGGGTGTTGGGATCCCTGCAGTTGGAGTTACAGACAGTTGTAAGCTACCCAATGTGGGTATTGGGAGCTGAACTCCAGTCCTCTGCAATGTAGGTGGTATATGTACCACCTACATTGGGAGATGGTAGTCCTGCTTCAGCAGGCTCAGGGGGAACTAAATGGTAGTGGTCTGGGAGAGGGGAGAGCTGTGGAGGGACATGAGGTAGAATCCAGGGAGGAGTGGTACTTGATGGACTGACTGCAGGGTCTTGGAATGGAAGGCAGGAGGGAGGCCGAGGGGCCCAATGGGCTCGGCCACCCTGGGAGCACATGTCCCAACAGTGGTATACAAGGGGCAGCTATTCCAGCAGGGCCTGGGCCCGTCTGCCCAGCTGCTGGGAATTGTCCCTGCAGGTGACCACCGTAGCCTGCTTACCTCCCTTGATCTCGTTTCCCTCCTTGGATGGCTGATGGTCGATGAGCTTGGGGTGGAGCCCGTCTGTGCTGCCTTTGTTCTCTGGACTTGACGCCCTCCCTAGGTCACAGGCCCAGCAGTCCTGAGGTTGAGGTGGGCCTTGCAGAATTTCAGGACCTGAGCCCCGCTGACTGAATCCTGGATGGCGGAGCTCGATCTTTCCACATCAAGAAAACAGATTCCCAAGCTAGAATTGCAGGACCCCTCTAGTGCAGTGTCTGCCTCTTGGAGTCTGGCAGGGGCTCGGTCCTGGATGCTGGATGACGGGGACCACCTGCTGGGGTTGTCCAGCCGGTGTGCCTGATCTGCTGTGGTCAGGCTGGGAGTGTGAGGACGGACTGTTCTGGACCTATGTGTAGAGCCAACATGGAGCCTCCGACCTCTGTGCTGACCTCTGCCTGCAGATGAGCTTTTTGCTAAGTTCATTTATTGTGTGTGCATGTGTGTTTATGTGTGGCAGTCAGAGGACAACTTGTAGGAGTTGACTCTTTCCTTCTTGTGGGTCCCAGGAATCAAACTCAGGTCATCAGGCTTAGTGGTGTCTTAGGCAGTGCATGATGTCACCAGCCCCAAGTGGTCTTTTGGGGTTAGCTTTTGGCACAGGCTAGGATGGATGTGCACTAGGCTAGCGAATGGGGTGGAGGCTCCCCAGACACTGCTCAGGGCAGGAGTCTGTGGGACTGAGAATTTCTGGCCTAGAGAATGGTTCTCAGGCAGCATGGAGGGCCGGGCCAAGCTTACTAAGGCTGGGGGACCCCTCCTCTTCACCTTTCCCTCCTGCTAACAAGCCATGGAAGAGCCAGGAGTACGTGGAAGTGTCCTCCTTGTGGCCGACACTACAAGGAAGTCTTAGGACTGTGTCCTCCTCTCCTGCAGGCTGGCACAGCTGGATGTAGACAGCCACCTCGCCCAGTGCTTGGCTGAAAGTACAGAAGACATGGTGTGGTGAGCTGCTGGACGGTGCAGACCTGGCCCTGCTGCCCCTGCCGGGTCCCCCTACTCCTAAGTGTCCGTGCTGACGTCATGGTGCAGCTACTCAAGTGTCTTCATCCACACGAGTTTGGGCTCACGATGTTCACAGGACCAGCACAGCACTGTGCACAGCGGTGCGGTCAGGGCAGCAGGCGGCTGCGAGGACTCCTCTTCACTGTTCAGATGACTGCATTTGGAACCACCTAGGAGACACACCTCTGGGTGTATCTATCTGTAAAGGTGTTTCCAGAGGGGACTGACTCAGAAAGGAAGACCCACCTGGAATGTGGGTGGTACCATCCTGTGGCCTGGGCTCCCACTGAGTGAGAAACCTTCATGCCAGAACTCATCTCTGCCCCCTGACTGTGGGTGCCATTCGATCAGCCTCGCAAGCCGGCCACAGGCAGAGCTGCCCTGGCTACCATGCCTTCCCTGCCACAAGAGGCTGTGCCTTCTTCACCTGTGAGGCGCAGCAAATCTTGAGGTCATTTTGGCCGGGTATTTTGTCACAGCAAAAAGAAAAGTGACTAATCCGCCCATCCAGGCAGGCAGGGGAGCCAGGACCTTACACAAGGAAGAATTGAGTATTTCTGCCCAAGTCAGAGGTTTGTACACAGGCAGGCTGGATTGGTACAGCACATTTTCCTAACTCAGGATTAATGTAGTGACATTTCACAGCCATTAAAAAAGATTTTTTTTAATGTGTATACGTGTATGTCTGTATGTGGGTATAATGTGTATACATGTATGTCTGTATGTGGGTATAATGTGTATACGTGTATGTCTGTATGTGGGTATAATGTGTTTACGTGTATGTCTGTATGTGGGTATATGCACAGTCCCCACAAGGGTCAGAAGAGGGTGTCGATTCCCCCTGAGCAGGAGTGACAGCTATTAGCTATCCAACATGGGTACCTGAAATGGAGCTTGGGTCCTCTGCAAGAGTAGCAAGTGATTTTAACTGCTGTAGCATCTCTCCAGCTCCAAGAGCCATGTTTAATTCCCTAAATGTACTCACCTCCCCAGTCCCCAGCACAGTGCTACGGCTTAAAGCCCGTCTCCCTCCATTCCTGCATTGAGGTCCTGGTGTGATGATGTGGGACATGGAGGACTTGGGAGGTGACCAGGCATGAGGGTGGACTTTGGGGGACTCAGGATGGGGCAAGATGGCTTTCCCCAGTTCCAATGCAGATCCTCCTTTCCATGGGGCTCCCTGGTCTACAGGAATAGAATGGAAGTGTGTTGAAAACTCAAGGCCAGAGAATGTCTCAGTGGTAGAGTGCTTACCCAGCCTAAACAAAGCCCTGGGTTCTAGTCCTAACATGGGAGTTTGGGGTGGGTGTTGGCTGAGCTCCTGGCCCACGGAATGTGTCCTCTTAGATCTGACGTGTTCAGGATGTAGCTTATTGCTATGGGGCACGGCTTTTTTTTTTTTAATGTGTTTTTTTTTTTCTCTATGTGTATGAATGTACTGTCTGCATGCAGGTCTGTGCACCCCTGTCGTTCAATGCCGCAGAGGTCAGAAGAAGGTGTCGGATTCCCCTGGAACTGGAGTTCTCCTAGAATTGGAGTTTCAGACGGTTCTCGGCCGCCATGTAGGTGCTGGGGATCAAACCCCATTCTTCTGTAAGAGCGGTCCTCTGCAAGAGCAGTCGTGCTCTTAACCGCTAGGCCATCTCTCCAGCCCCTACATTTGGTTTTTAAAGTGCTTTGAACTCACTTTATAGCTGAGGACAGCTCTGGACTCCTGATCTTGGCTCGACCTCCCAAATATGCTGGGATTATAAGTATGTAGCACCAGTTTGTGCCTGACACCTTGCAGATGGAGACAGGTGTTGGCCTAGGAGTGGGGACAGACATGATTTGAAAGGCCAGGATAATGAAAAATCTGTTGTTTCCTTTCAAAAATGGTTTTAACAAGGTGATTGTGGTGGTGCATGCTGTAATCCCAGCACTTGTCAGGTGAAGACACAGCATCGGCTCAGGCCCAGCCGCCCCCACATAGTGAGTTCAAGCCTGGCCTACGCGAGAGCCTGTTTCAAAACACAAGGGATGGGGGCTGGAAAGATGGTTCAGTGGTAAAGAGCACTGGCTGCTCGTGCAGAGGACCACCTTTGATTCCTAGCATCTACACGGTGGCTGGCAACTGTCTGTAACTCCAGTTCCAGGAGATCGGAAGCCCTCTTCTGACCTCTGCAATCACTGCACGACATGGGTGTGCAAATATACATGCAAAAAAAATACACATGCAAACAATACACTATACACATAAAATAATAATTAAAAAAAAGCCGGGCATGGTGGCACACACCTTTAATCCTAGCACTTGGGAGGCAGAGGCAGGTGGATCTCTGTGAGTTCAAGGCCAGCCTTATGGAGTGAGTTCCAGGCCAGCTGGGGCTATAGGGAGACCCTGTCTCAAACAAAAACAAAACAAACAAACAAACAAAAATCCCAGCACTATGAAGGCAGAGGCAAGTTAGATCTCTGTGAGGTGGAGGCTAGCCTGGTCTACATGGTAAATTCCAGGTCAGCTGGGGCTACAGGGGGACCTTGTCTCAAAAATAAAACAAAACAAAAGTGGGCTTGGGAGATGGCCCAGCAGTTAGAGCCCCGGCTGCTCTTCCAGAGGACCTGGGTTCTATCCCAGCACCCGTGCTGCAGCTAACAACTGTCCCTGACTCCAGTTCCAGGGGATCCAACGCCCTACTTTTGCCCTCCATGGGAACATGGTACACATATACATGCAAACAAAACATTTCTGCACATAAAATAAAGATAAATATTAAGACAAAGAATAAAAGTTTCATATGAGCCACAAAAACCCATGGAAGGGACCGGAGTTGAGCACAGCGGTGGGGAGTCTCCTGGTGTGAGGCCCGGGGCCATTCCCAGCACCCCTTCAAAAAAACCGTACCCTAGCTGGCCTAGAACTCGCTAACAAGGCCAACTTGAAAAGGCTGCCAGGGTTCTCCTAGAGGGGAGCCAAGAGGAAAATGTAGAGCAATGAGAAGGACTTGGTGGGCATGGCAGGCTGTCTGCAGGTTGGAGATCCTGAGATGCTTCCTTCCTAAGTGATGGGCCACAGAACCAGTCAGAGGGCGAGCATCAGGGAACTGGGGGGCAAGACGAACCTGGACACGTGACACTCATGAGCTGTGACGGTGTGGCCCAGAGCAGGCACAGTGCTCTTCGATGGTTTTGTCCCTTCTAGGCCTCTCACAGGCTAGATGGTGCTCGCTGAGGACAGCCCCCCCCCCCGGCCCTCTGGAAATGTCTTCATGGCACCCTAAAATGTTGTTCTTCCAGGTTTCCAGGAATTCCTAATCTGCTCATGCATCAATTTTGCAAAGCCAACACTACACTATCTTGAAAGAGGCAAGACTACACAGACAGCTCTGGGCAGGGTGAGAGAGGGAGGGAGGGAGGGAAGGATGGAGGGAGGGGTGTGGCGAGGCAGTTTCAGGACCTCAGGCTGCTCTGTCTGACACTACAGTGGTGCATGTGTGGTTCTACATATGTCCAAGCCCCCAGAATGCACCACACTGGGGGGGGGGCGCGTTGGCTGCGAGGACAGGTGCATCGTGTGGGGATGGTAATGCATCTGTGTGGGGACCCCTGGCCTTTCTGCTGTGTGTTGTGGGGCTCTGTGTTGTGTTCCAGGAAGGAACTCTATTTAGGAAAATGGCATCAACCCTTTTTACTTTCTCCAAACACCTAATTGGAACAAAAGTAATCACGATAAGGACATTTTCATCAAAGTCTTTAATAGATGTGCAAGAATACGAACGACCTTGGCCGTGGAGGGCGAGAACATCATCCACAGAAGGGAAACCGGCCGGCGACGGGCTCCACTGATCAATTGGACAAAACCACAGGGTCATGGTTACTGCGTTACAGTCATCAAGTCACCAGTGTTTGCGAACCATTTTCAGAAGACACACACTCTCGTGCCCGGAGCCGTTTGCAAGTTTTTTTTTCTCCCCCAAGCCACATTTTAATACATCCTTCATTTTCTTTAATTTATAAAACAAATTACTATATATAAAAATCTCCCCTTCTGGTGCTCACAATGTTATTCATACATTTGTACATGAGCAGTTGAACCAGTAACCAGCAAGTCGTTTGGCAACAGGGCAGTATTTGAATAAACACCTCCAATCCCAACAAACCAAGGGCCCCTGTGTTGTTTGGGCAAGGGAGCTGTTGCTGCCCTAAGGCAGGGCACTGGGAGGAAGGAGCTGCTTTGCTCTCTGTTGGTGGGCTCTTACGTCCTAGCAGCTCTGGGCAAGGGCAGGCGTGGCTACACAGCCCTCAGGCTGGGGCTTCAGCTACCTGGATGTCCCCAGGCTAGGCTGGACTTGGGTGGCCCAGAAGGTGGCTCTTGGGTGCTAGTTGCATCTTTTTGAGCAGTCTTTGGGGGACAAGGTTTACTGGTGGACACTGGGACTGCTGGTTGAAATGTGTCCATGTTCAATTGAAGTTACAGAGTCACCCAGCAGCAGCCTGGACTTGGGGGCAGGGCCGAATCCTGGGCTGTCTCAGGGCCTCTGGGATCTGGAGTCTTAGTGTTCTGTCCCAGCACCATGGACCTGGGTGTGGCTCTGCTGTGTTTAGTGCCAGACATGGCAATGGCCTGAGAATCCTGAGTGTACCGGGGGTGAGGCCTGCAGGCGGCCGCCGGGTGACACAGTGAGGCAGGGCAGCACAGCCACAGAGCCTCCAAGTTTTGATTTGCTTTTCCTCAAGGCCGCCAGCCTTGAGGCATGAAGCAGCTGTGGCAGGAGACGGGCCTCCACCCTGCCTGACTTGGAGGCTCTGGGGTCTCATGCTGGCAAGGTTCGGGTACATGGCATGATCCCCTGCACGGATCAGCCCAGCTTGGGTGGACCAGGGGTGTACGGTCACTGCAGTGACGCTTCATCTTCTGCCACTGGCTGCCCAGGGTGCTTACACGATGGCTCCTGCCACACCTGACCTGCTAAAGACTTAGCCGACATCTTTCCAGAAAGCATTGGGTTGGCTTTCTGAACTCCCTCTAATCTAGGGAGGAGGAGGAGGGAGGAGGAGGGGGAGGAGGAGGGCGAGCGTGGCAGTGGGCGTGCTTCCTTGGGAGAGTGTGGGATTATGGGTATTCTGTCACTTTAAGGCTAGGGTCCATCACACACATGTCTTTAGATTTTCTAATCTGGAATATTAATGATAAAAATATTTTCAAAAATCTAATGTATAACACAAGACATCTTGGAGGCACTGGCTAGTGTTTTCAGAAATAAATTTTGTGCGGGTTTAGTTTTCAATCTGTTTTCCTTTTTTTTTTTTTTTTTTTTTTTTTTTTTTGTCTACTGGTGCTTTGGTGAGCAGTGTTTAGAATCTCTGTAATCCAGTTTTCCCCATCAGAGTCCAGAGGGCTGGTGGGAGCGGCACCGCCAACCTGGCCAGGGCGTCGGCTCAGCCTCGGACTACCACGGCTAGCCACACACTCGGTATGAAAATATCTGTTAAATATTAACAACAGGAACTTACCGGGATTTAGAAAATGTTCCGAATCTGTAACAATTCTTGTTGCAGTGCATCCCTGCAGGCACTTGGGTGCCCGTCCCCCGCCTACCGTCTGCCCGCTCAGAAAGTGCAGCTCCTCCTCACGTGGGGGCCACATTGGCGACATCGGGCGGGTGCCACTCAGAAAAAAAGGCATCAGAGGAAGCTTCGACATCATCGTACATTTTATTCCTCAGGACATTACACGCTAGCTTTCCTGGAGCAGGTCCGTGCATCGAGCTCTGTTTCTGCGGAAAATGTGCACCTTCGAAATGGCGTGACAGTCTTGCCCTCGGGTAGGGCCACCACGGGCAGAGGAAGCGATTCCTCCAGCACAAAGCTAGCCTCTGGGGCCTGGACACGAGAGGCTGTTCTGTCCAGAAGCGCCTGCTGGATGCCCCTCCGTGGTCTCGGTGGCCGGCATCCCTCCCTGGCTGCTTGGAGCCTCGTGCCCAGCCTGGCATGCATATGCTGTGGTTAAGGGTAAAGTGACAGGGTCATTCACAGGCGTGTCCACGACAGAGAGGCCCACAGCCTCACACGGACTCCTCAGCGGAGAGCAGAAGCGGATTGATGTACTCAAAGCCTTCGAACTCGGACTGGTCGATCCTCCTTATGACATCCCTACAAGTGTAGGAAGCAGTGAAGGACGTGGATTGGTGACCCCCAACCCTCTTTCCCACCCAGCCCACTGCAGGAAGCAGGACTCAAGTGCTAAAACAGGCATGGGCCTGGCTGTGGTACTGGGCCACGAGGGAGATGAGGGTGTCTGAAGCCTTGGGGTGTCCTGCCCAGGACTTACTCATCGTCTGGGGTCAGCTGCACCGGCTCGCTGGTGAACTGCGTATCGAAGTTGTCCAGGCCATAGTCATCTGTGATCTGGGGCTGGAAGGGAGGCAGGGCCTGCTTCTTCTCCAGCTGACAATATTGACACGAGTGTCAGACGGGTGCCGAGCGTCCCTTCTACCCCATTTAGTTTTTGCACGCACATAAATCGTAAAGTGAAATGGGGAGCCCAGCTGCTCAGCATGCCTGGGATTTTAATGCCAAATGTTTTTTTTTTTTTTTTCCTTAGGGCACAAAATCTGGGAGAAAATATCCAATGCTAGGAAAAGTCTACTTGAGCTAAAAAAATAAAAAATGCTGGTAGTGCAGGGCTTGGGGATCATACGTAGGGGACACAGGTCCCCTGAGCCAGCCTGAGCCTGGGCAGCCTGTGCCTGGGCAGCATGGCCACTGCTGCTGGATGACCGTAAAGGTGCTGGGGCTGGATAACACCTCTGCCCAGGTGGGCAGTGGGAAGCCCTCCTAGGCCCTCTCCTGCGCTGATGTGTCATCAGCTCTGCCTCTGTTTAGAGGTGGACCTTCTGATTTATCAGGGTGTTTAGAGGTGGACTTTCTGATTTATCAGGGAATACACAGCAGGCACCATTGATACATGTGGCTCCCCCCCAGCCCCATGCTCACAGCTTTGTAATATGGCCACTTGCACTGACTGGTTTAGAAAGCCAGGTGTGTCCCAAAGCTCTGCCAGGAACAGCTGGGGTGTGGATGGGGTTAGGTCTGGGCTGATTAGCGCTGGATGGATTCCCAACACCCAGATGGTGGCTAACAACCGTGTGTAACTCCAGTTCCAGGGATCCAATGCCCTCTTCTGATCTCTGCAGGCACTGCATGACGTGGGTGCACTTACATACATGCAGGCAATATACTCATACACATACACTCATTATCAATAAAAAAAAAAAAAATATATATATATATATATATATATATTTATTTGGTCTTTTTGAGACAGGGTCTCCCTGTAGCTCCAGCTGGCCTAGAACTTACTATGTAGACCAGGGTGGCCTTGAACTCACAGAGATCTGCCCACCTCTGCCTCCTGAGTGCTAGGATTAAAGGTGTGCACCACCATGTCCACTAAAGAGAAAGCTGCATCATGCTGGGCAGCCTTTGGTGTCATTTGGGAGCCCACAGTGGTCTGCTCTGAATTCACTAGCCGGACCAATGGGATATTTAGGATCCAGTCCCCAGCACTGCTGTGGGCAGGCTGGGGGCCAGACAGCACACAGGCAGCTGTGGGCATTCAGACTCTTGGTGTCCAAGCCAAAGAAATGTGGAGAGGGCTGGGAGGGTGCTGCCCGCACTGCCTTCTGAGGTCTGCTTTTAGCCCTGTGGTTGTGCAGGTTAGCCCTGGGCAGTGAGGCCAAGCCTGCAGGCCCATCGGTGTCCTCCAGGGCAGGGAGGTGGGCCTGGGCTGGCAGCAGCCGTGTCCCATTTTGATGCCTCCGCCTGGCCACGGCCCCCTGTCTGGGCACTATTTGTCTTTGTAGCCCCTGGGCCCGGGGTCGAGTGACCCTGGTGTAGCCCTCACATCATCTTCATGTCCCCTCCTCTCTCCTCTCCTGGCTGCAGGCTTTCTACAGAGCAGGTCCCGTGACCGGGGACTGCCCTTCTTGTTCCTTGCCAGGTTGCCTGGGCAACAGGAAGCTTCTGTGGCGCAGAGCCTTTCCTCCTAGTAATTTTCTTCTTGGGAGCCTTTCTTCCCGAAGCTCTGGGCCTGTTTATGTTCTTGTGTGTAGGCTGGGTGTAGGTTGTGTGCATGTGCACGGTCCCTGCGTGGAGGTCGGCGGACAGCGTGTGGGAGCTGGCCTGTCTCCCCGCGCCCCCATGTGGGTTGTCAGGCTTGGCAGTGAGCACCTTTACCTGTGGAGCCATCTTGCTCATCTGGGTCCTTTTAAATGGCCCGATGGAGGGTGAGAGCGGAGGCCGTCCATTTCCTGTCAGCTCCCACAGGAGGGAACTGATGTCAAGAGCCGCGTTCAGCCACGGGCTGACTCATGGCTCAGGGTGGCTGGTAGCCACAGCACCTGCCAGCAACCTGAAACGGTATGTTTGATGGCGGGTGGTGGCAATGCCCAGATGGCCGGCTTGGCTCTCCACAGTTCAGGGACTGGGACTGTAGGAAAGATACACACTTCACAGATCTCATGTTCTGTCTAATCTCTCTGGGGCACTGGGAATGGAGGGTCTGGACAGACCCTTGAGGTGGGCAGCCTCAGCTGGGCATCCTGAGGAAGTCAGGACTTTTCTGTGTGGACCCATTTCCTTCAGAACCGATCTACCAATCGGTCACAGCTTTGCCTGGGACTGTGTCCAGCCACTTCCTCACAGCTTCTGGGCTAACAGCCAAATCTTCCGGTGGAGACTTGGCAGCCGTGGATATGCTGGACAGCCCAGTCAGTGCAGGGTGGGACACAGTCCACAGTGGAGCCCGTGTCCTCAGTGGGGGCTGCACTCCCACTCTCTACACCCCAGGAGAGAGAAGGAGGGCTGGCCCCACTCAAGCCTGCTGGTGCCAACGAGTGTGCCTGGCGGGTACCCTCACCCAACTCTCCGTCTTACCCAGGGGGCTAGGAGAGAAGTGGGTAAGACCCAGAGAAGACCTGGGTGCCAAGCTTTGCGGTGGCTTCTGTTGTGAGTCTAGAGAAGAGTGGCTTAAGGGATCCAGTGCACAGGTTACTGTTAGGGATGGCGAGCCATACAGATGATCCCCTGATCCACTAGCCCCAGAAGGGTGGCGGGCTGTATCTCTTCTCAGAAGCAGGTCTTGTCTACATTTCTAGTCACCCAGACCCATCAGGACCCTCCCACTGGACTTGTCTGAACCAGATACCCAGAGTTTAGGTTGTACCTCCCTCCCCTGTCTGTAAAGGCAATTTCCCGTTGTGCCTGTCTGACACAGTGACATGAAAAGCTCACAAAGCAGGTTCTTAAAAAGTGCAAGGGCCACTGGGCATGGTGGCGTACCCCTTTAATCCCAGCACTTGGGAGGCAGAAGCAGGGAGACCTCTGTGAGTGCCAGGCCAGCCTGGTCTACACAGAGAGTTCTAGGTGGGCTGGGGCTATAGGAAACTCTGTAAAAAAAAAAGTAAAGGGCCAACAAGATGGCTCAGCAGATCAGGGGGCTTGCAGCCAAGCCTGACAATGAGATGGCTCAGCAGATCAGGGGGCTTGTGGCCAAGCCTGACAACTAGAGTTTGATCCCCAGGACCCACATGTGGAAGGAGAAAGCTGACTCCCTCAAGTTGTGAACACTCTGACTTCTATACATGTTGTGGCACATGCCCCTGACCATGCATGTATGAGCGTGTGCACACACACACACACACACACACACACACACACACATACCTAATAAATGTAAAAAAAAAAACCCACTGCCAATACACTGAACATTGAATAAGAATACATGGGGGCTGGAGAGATGGCCTAGCGGTTAAGAGCACCGACTGCTCTTACAGAGGACCCAGGTTCAATCCCCAGCACCCACATGGCGGCCGAGAGCCATCTGAAAGTCCAATTCCAGGAGAACTCCAGCTCCAGGGGAATCCAAGACCCTCTTCTGACCTCCGCGGCGTTGCACGACACGGGTGCACAGACTTGCATGCAGGCAGTACATTCATACACATACAGAAATAAATAAAATTAATAAAAAAAAAAATTAAAAAAAAAAGAATACATGAATGGGGCTGGAGAGATGGCCTAGCGGTTAAGAGCGCTGACTGCTCTTGCAGAGGACCCGGGTTCGATCCCCAGCACCCACATGGCGGCCGAGAGCTGTCTGAAACTCCAATTCCAGGAGAACTCCAGTTCCAGGAGAATCCGACACCCTCTTCTGACCTCCATGGCATTGCACGACACGGGTGCACAGATCTACATGCAGACAGTACATTCATACACATACAGTAAAATTAAATAAAAAAAAAAAAAAGAATACATGAATGAATTAGCTGGGCATGGTGGCCCACTTGGGAGGCAGAGGCAGGAGGATCTTTGTGAGTTCAAGGCCAGTCTGGTCTACAGAGCGAGTTTCAGGATAGCTGGGGCTACAGGGAGACCCTGTCTTGAAAAGACCAAAAAAAAAAAGAGTACATGAATGAGCAAGAGAATGTGACTCCGTGACAGTGCAGCCCACTTTGGAGGGGCCACAGGTCGTGAGGGCAGTGTCTGTCCTGCCTGCCTGCTGGTCCTGAACACATGACAATCCTGTAAATAAAGCACGAGGGTCACATGGACAACATCCTGCTCTGAGTCTAGGGAGCGATGTGGATGTCAGTGCTGCCTGTGACAGCCCGGGAGGGGTCCCAGCTGCATGGAAGAGGAAGACTCGCTGCCCCAGATCTGCGCAAATTCCAAATCTACTCAACAAGCTAATCTTATTTTTCCTTTAAAAGCATTATTTTACAGGTTACACTTCAGTAACTCCAATTGTATTTTGAAATAACTTAAAATTTTTCTTCTATGACCAGGAATAGACTAAAGTAAGAACCTTAAGCCCTGGGCTTGCCACCCTGTCCTAGTGGCAGGACAGGTGGAGACCAGGTAGCTTTGGAAAACCAACCACAGGACAGCACTAAAGAACGTGGCCTTGGAGGCCAGACAGCATGCATCAGACACCCACTCTGCCTGTGCAACCTACATGTCACGTGCGGGCATGAGGGACCCCGCCATGCACCAGACACCCACTCTGCCTGTGCGACCTACATGTCACGCGTGGGCATGAGGGACCCTGCCATGCACCAGACACCCACTCTGCCTGTGCGACCGACATGTCACGCGTGGGCATGAGGGACCCACCCCATGCACCAGACACCCACTCTGCCTGTGCGATCTACATGTCACGTGTGGGCATGAGGGACCCCCCCATGCACCAGATACCCACTCTGCCTGTGCGACCGACATGTCACGCGTGGGCATGAGGGACCCCCCCATGCACCAGACACCCACTCTGCCTGTGCAACCTACATGTCACGCGTGGGCATGAGGGACCCCCCCCATGCACCAGATACCCACTCTGCCTGTGCAATCTACATGTCACGTGTGGGCATGAGGGACCCCTCCATGCACCAGACACCCACTCTGCCTGTGAGACCTACATGTCACACGTGGGCATGAGGGACCCCCCTCATGCACCAGATACCCACTCTGCCTGTGCGACCGACATGTCACGCGTGGGCATGAGGGCCCCCCCCACGCACGATACCCACTCTGCCTGTGTGACCTACATGTCACACGCAGCGTGGGCATGAGGGACCCCCCCATGCACCAGACACCCACTCTGCCTGTGCGACCTACATGTCACGCGTGGGCATGAGGGACCCCCCTATGCACCAGACACCCACTCTGCCTGTGCGACCTACATGTCACACGTGGGCATGAGGGACCCCGCCATGCACCAGATACCCACTCTGCCTGTGCAACCTACATGTCACGCGTGGGCATGAGGGACCCCCCCATGCACCAGACACCCACTCTGCCTGTGCGACCTGTCCAAGTCACTTGTGGGCATGAGGGACCTTTTGAGGCTTACCAGGTCCCAGTCTATGCTGCGGAAGAAGGCATGGGACTTGATGTCAGAAAACCCAGTCTGTGGCCGGCAGCCGAGTCTTTCTTTGGGGTCCTGGGGTCAGAGTTGAAGCAAAGATGAGTAAGGTCCCCTAAGGAAACCCCCGACTCAGCCTTGCCCAATAGGGCGACTCAGTGTCCCCCGTCGAGCTCACCGTCTCCAGCTTGTCCCATGCCCAGTGGGTGTGAGTCTCCCTTTGTTGGGACCCCCTCCCTGATGGTTTTCTTTCTCATATTTTAGTATTAATAAAAATCAAACACAGAGCCCAGTGGCAAAGTGGACGTTCAAACCCACCCCTTGAGCAGCAGCCACTGGAAGGATATGCCCACCACCCCATCCCATGGGTGACTTGGTACCAGAGGGTCACAAAGGAGACATTCTGTCGCCATGGCCAGAGCGTACCTTATTTAAAAATCCTTTCAAGACGTGTGAGGCTTTGACAGACAGGAATCGAGGGATCCGAATTGGCTTTTCCAGGATAACTGTGAAGACAGAGATGGATGGGAACACTCCTCGGTGGTGTGTGCTCTGTCCGGCAGGCTGCAGGGCCCCCTGAACCTTGTTTTTCTTCTGGATAGTCTCACTATGTAACTACCTGACCTTGAACTTCTGAACTTCCTGCCATCCTCCTGAGTACCTGGGATTATGAGGTCCTACCCTAAGTACCTGGGATTATGAGGTCCTGCCCTAAGTACCTGGGATTACAAGGTCCTGCCCTAAGTACCTGGGATTACGAGGTCCTGCCCTAAGTACCTGGGATTACGAGGTCCTGCCCTGAGTACCCGGGATTACGAGGTCCTGCCCTAAGTACTGGGATTACGAGGTCCTGTCCTAAGTACCTGGGATTACGAGGTCCTGCCCTGAGTGCCCGGGATTACGAGGTCCTGCCCTGAGTGCCCGGGATTACGAGGTCCTGCCCTGAGTGCCCGGGATTACGAGGTCCTGCCCTGAGTGCCCGGGATTACGAGGTCCTGCCCTGAGTGCCCGGGATTACGAGGTCCTGCCCTGAGTGCCCGGGATTACGAGGTCCTGCCCTGAGTGCCCGGGATTACGAGGTCCTGCCCTGAGTGCCCGGGATTACGAGGTCCTGCCCTGAGTGCCCGGGATTACGAGGTCCTGCCCTGAGTACCCGGGATTACGAGGTCCTGCCCTGAGTACCCGGGATTACGAGGTCCTGCCCTGAGTACCCGGGATTACGAGGTCCTGCCCTGAGTACCCGGGATTACGAGGTCCTGCCCTGAGTACCCGGGATTACGAGGTCCTGCCCTGAGTACCCGGGATTACGAGGTCCTGCCCTGAGTACCCGGGATTACGAGGTCCTGCCCTGAGTACCCGGGATTACGAGGTCCTGCCCTGAGTACCCGGGATTACGAGGTCCTGCCCTGAGTACCCGGGATTACGAGGTCCTGCCCTGAGTACCCGGGATTACGAGGTCCTGCCCTGAGTACCCGGGATTACGAGGTCCTGCCCTGAGTACCCGGGATTACGAGGTCCTGCCCTGAGTACCCGGGATTACGAGGTCCTGCCCTGAGTACCCGGGATTACGAGGTCCTGCCCTGAGTACCCGGGATTACGAGGTCCTGCCCTGAGTACCCGGGATTACGAGATCCTGCCCTGAGTACCCGGGATTACGAGGTCCTGCCCTGAGTACCCGGGATTACGAGGTCCTGCCCTGAGTACCTGCGATTACGAGGTCCTGCCCTAAGTACCCGGGATTACGAGGTCCTGCCCTAAGTACCTGGGATTATGAGGTCCCGCCACCACACCCAGTTTGAACTACACGTTTTAGCAGGTGCTTTAAAGCCCTGGGCCCCCTCCTGTTCCAGAGGCTTGCTGGGTCCCTCTGGAGACCCCTGGTGGCATACGGCTACACATACTGTATAATCAAGTATGAACGGACATTACCACCCCTAACCCCCTATTTCTGTCTCAGGACGTAGGAGGCCTCTGCATACTGGCCACCAGAGGGCACTGAGGTTCAGCCCTGACTCTGGACCCACATATTAATTAATTCCATTAATTCTGACCAGGAGCAGGGGGAACCTGCCTGGGGTTGCAGGGAATTCACCTTGCTATGTAGAAAGGAGCTCTGGCTAAAATCAGGGCATTCTTTTCCAGGTGAACTGTGGTCCACAGTCCCTGCTGCCCTTCAGGAGGGAACCACTGTGGGAATGCACTGTTAGAGGGATGGTTCCGTGCATGCACCAGCCCAGGTATCCCCTCATCCTTGTCTTTGTGAAGGGAAGAATATACAGGGGTGAAGAGGTTGTGGGTGCACTGGAGTGGGGGGGGGTACAAACCTTGGAAAAGGTAGTCTTCAGTGTTCATGTCAGGGTTGTCTGTGATGATGTCGAAGGGGGAGCGCCCAGCCATCATCTCAAACATGAGGACACCCAGCGCCCACCAGTCCACGCTGAACCCTGGGGGAGGGCAGGCAGCCATTAGGCAGGAGGGATACTGTGGGTGGGTGGTCTGTTTGACAAGCTCAGTCAATATGAATGAGAAAATGCCAAAGGGAGCCAGCATTCGTCTCCCTAGGTGGCTAAACTGCCCCGTGTCCACTGTGCTGGGTGGCTGCTTCCTTGTGTGCAGAATCGCGTGTGTGGCCATGACTCCTCCACCTGCACTGTGGAATACCTAGGCTGTCATGTGGCCTTTCAGTTCCACTGGCACATCTTTGCTGTATAAACATGCAGAATGGTCGAGAAATGGATTTAAAAATGGATCCTTCTTGTTCTTGGAAGGTCTTACTATAAATCCCAGGCTAGCCTTGAACTTGTGATCCTCCTGCCTCAGCCTCCTGAGTGCTGGGATTACAGGTGTACACCACCCCACCTGCCTTTGTTCCTGCTTTTATCAGCTTCATCAGAGTATAGACTGCCATTGTTGGATGACCCAGGCTGTATCGAGGCCAGTACAGGAAGATCAGGCAGGACACGTGCTGACTGGACCTCATTTGGGGGACCATGGGAGGGAAAGACTCCAGTGTAGAGCACAAGGGCAGGATTGATGGTTGTTTGAGCTGCCAGGAGGAACCTTCAAACACTTCCTTAAGGAAAACATGACATCTTTTAGAAAAAAAAAAATCTCCAATTCAGGTGATATGTGTATGTATGTATATATTTATGTATGTATATAGTTTATATATATGCAATGTAAGTTGGAGAGAACAACAAAAACAAAAGAACTGGAAAAAAAAACTCTGGAAAGACTCAAGAAAAAGATGCAGGACATGTATGGCAGAGTGCAGGAATTCGGGTGGGGTGGGGGGCATGGAAAGGGAAGTGACTCTAAATTTGATTGAGAAATGATGTATGATGTATGGAAAAAGTTTAGTAACAATAAAAAAATAAATTAATAAAAAATAAATACAAAAAATAAATTTAAAAAACTCCCTTCTTCTTTCTTCCAGTCCCAGCTGTCCTGGAACTTGCTGTGTAGACCAGGCTGTCCTGGAGCTTGCTATGTAGACCAGGCTGGCCTTGAACTCACAGAGATCCACCTGCCTCTGCCTCCCAAGTGCTGGGATTAAAGGCGTGCACCATCACACCTGGCTAAAAGTTTAAAAAATATTTTAATCATTATTTTTTTAATGTATATATTACCTGCATGTATGTTGTACGATGCCTGAGGTCAGAAGAGGGTGTCAGACCCCCCGGAACTGGAGTTACTGACAGTCGTTAGCCGCCATGAGTGCTGGGAACGGAACCCAGGTCCTCTGCAGGAGCAGCCGGTGCTCTTTTTTTTTTTTTTTTTTGGTCTTTTCGAGACAGGGTCTCCCTGCAGCTCCGGCTGTCCTGGAACTCACTCTGTAGACCAGGCTGGCCTCAAACTCACAGAGATCCGCGTGCCTCTGCCTCCCAAGTGCTAGGATTAAAGGCGTGCGCCACCACGCCCAGCATTTATTTATTTCTGTATGTGTATGAATGTACTGTCTGCATGCAGGTGTGTGCACCCGTGTCGTGCAGTGCCGCGGAGGTCAGAAGAGGGTGTTGGATTCCCCTGGAACTGGAGTTCTCCTGGAATTGGAGTTTCAGACGGTTCTCGGCCGCCATGTGGGTGCTGGGGATCGAACCCGGGTCCTCTGTAAGAGCGATCAGCGCTCTTAACCGCTAGGCCATCTCTCCAGCCCCAGCCAGTGCTCTTCCGTCATTTCTCCAGCTGGTCTGGCCTCAATCTCAGAGATCCACTTCCCTCTGCACTGGGATCAAAGGTGGGCACCACTATGCCCAGCTTTTTCTTTTTCTTTTCTTTCTTTTTTGGTCTTTTTGAGACAGGGTCTCCCTGTAGTCCCAGCTGTCATGGAACTCACTCTGTAGACCAGGCTGGCCTTGAACTCACAAAGATCCGCCTGCCTCTGCCTCCCAAGAGCTAGGATTCTTTATCTTTTGAGATGGGATCCACTATGTAGCCCTGACTGGCCTGGAACTGGCTGTGTAGACCAGGCTGGCCTGGAATCACAGGGCCCTGCCTGCCCTGCCCTGCCTCCTCCATGCTGTGCTCATTTACTTTTAACCCATGAATGCTGTTTACTGGGAGACTGGCCTCAGCTCAGTTCCAGCATGGCCTGCTCATCCCTCCAGTCTCCTGGACGTTCCTCCGCCTTGTCACACACAGGGGAAGAGGAAGTGGCTCTGGACTGCTTCCTCCAGTCTGCCATCCTTCCTTCTCTGGCTCTGAGAAATTTCAAGTGGAACAGCTTCTGGGAGCGCAATTATTCTCCTGGGTCAGCCACCCAGCCACATGGCCTGCCCACCCCTATTTTTTTTCTTTATTATTTTTTATGTGTATGAGTGCACTGTCTGCATGTAGGTCTGTGCACCCGTGTCGTGCAATGCCGTGGAAGTCAGAAGAGGGCGTTGGATTCCCCTGGAACTGGAGTTAAAGATGGTCCTTAGCTGCCATGTGGGTGCTGGGAATCAAACCCGGGTCCTCTGCAAGAGCAGTCGGTGCTCTTAACTGCTGAGCCATCTCTCCAGCCCCCACCCCACCCCTATTTTTAGAGCAAAGAAAATGTATAAGAATATATGGTGATCAGTTTATGATGGGCTCCACTGAGGTCACTAAGCTGGGTCAGGTATAGTGCAGCCTATAACCCCACGTGGGTGACAGAAGACAGAATATATGAGGACGAAAAGGTGTGTTTGTGTGTGTGTGTGTGTGTGTGTGTGTGCACACAATACATGCAACCAGCCTGTACTCACAGCAAAACGTGCACACATACTGCACGCTGCACCTTGCACATGTCCTCCACTCCTGTTTTTGCCCAGAGGAGAAGGAACAGAAGCATCCCTGTTGTCTGCACAGTGCCCTGGCTGATGGTCTGGGTCCTGAAGGGGGCGTCGCCGCCATCCCCAGTGACCTGTTGTCTCCTGTGCACGCGTGGCTAGCGCCCAGCGGCTTGGGGTGTCGTGACCTGACTCGGGGTGTCGTGACCTGACTCGGGGTGTCGTGACCTGACTCGGGGTGTCGTGACCTGACTCGGGGTGTCGTGACCTGACTCGGGGTCCGCCGTGGTTTTGTGCTGCTCTTCCCTCCTCCCCAGCCTTAGGACTCGTATGTAACAAGAATCCTGTCCAGGTCCTCTGGTGGGCACTAGTGGGCCCAGGGAGGTTTACAACGGCTGACATCCAGCTGGGAACACGAGGAGGTGTGTGAGTTCTAGCTTGGGGTGTAATCTGGTCATAAATCTCCCCTTCTCTGCTGGGCAGGTGCCTGCTCTGACCCCATGTCACTTCCGACAGGTGCCGTCGGACATTTGGCCCCCGTGTACCATGTACTCACCGTACTCTTCCCCCCGCAGGATTTCAGGGGCAATGTAGTTTGGGGTTCCACAAAAAGTGCTTGTTGTGTCACCAGGGCCTAGGCCTTCCTGTGGGGACAGAGTTACCAGGAGGGTGAATCTCATGCAGAGGACCCCGCCGTGCCCCAGGGAAAACCGACTCAAGATAATTATAAGCAGTGGGCTCAGCCCGGCCACCTTTGAGTATTTCTGCAGAATGTTAAGGACAGACAGACAAGGTGGGGGATGGGTAAGGCAGGCACCTTGCACATGCCATAGTCTGTCAGCTTGATGTGCCCATCGGCGTCGAGGAGGACGTTGTCCAGCTTCAGGTCCCGGTAGATGATCCCTCTCTCATGCAGGAAGTTGAGAGCGATACAGATCTCAGCAGCATAGAACCTGGGGGGGGGTCATTCTGCAGTCAGCAGAGGGACAGCGTCAGGCAGGTTGCTAGCCAGAGCCTGGTGCAGACGGAGCCCCACAAGGTGCCAGCATTCAGTCACCACGGCAACACAAATCTAAGCTATAGTGAGATCCTACCTCCTACCCAGGGGGACGGTTACCATCAAACAGCAGGGAGGTGAGGAAGTAGAAACTGGACACTGCACTGTCCTGGGATTTAAAAGGCGGCAGCTACTACGGAGGACAGGCAGGGCAATGTCTCAAAACATGAAAAACAGGCTGGGCACAGCTCAGCGGGAGAGCACTTGCCTGGGTCACAAGCCCTGGGTATGATCTCCAGCACCAGAGAAAAACAGACATAAAAACAGAAGAGATGCAAGATCAAACAATCCCACCTCTGCATGCACACCCCAAAGAACTGCAAGTGGGGAGGAGGAATAGTAAGATCAAAGTTTGTAGCAAATGATAATCAAAAACCGAAAAAAGCAAGAGAAAAAAAATTGCAAGTAGGGTCTCAGTCCGGTATGTCAACCCCTACATCCACAGCGACGGTCATTCACAGGACCTAGAATGTGGCAGCAACCACCGGCAGGGGACCTAGAACATGGAAGCGACCACTGGCAGAGGACCTAGAACGTGGAAGCAACCACCGGCAGGGGACCTAGAACGTGGAAGCAACCACCGACAGGGGACCTAGAACGTGGCGGCGACCACCGACGGGACCTAGAACGTGGCAGCGACCACCGGCAGGGGACCTAGAACGTGGCAGCGACCACCGGCAGGGGACCTAGAACGAGGGAGTGACCACCGGCAGGGGACCTAGAATGTGGCAGCGACCACCGGCAGGGGACCTAGAACGAGGGAGTGACCACCAGCAGGGGACCTAGAACGTGGAAGCAACCACCGACAGGGGACCTAGAACGTGGCGGCGACCACCGACAGGGGACCTAGAACGTGGCAGCGACCACCGGCAGGGGACCTAGAACGAGGGAGTGACCACCGGCAGGGGACCTAGAACGTGGCAGCGACCACCGGCAGGGGACCTAGAACGAGGGAGTGACCACCGGCAGGGGACCTAGAACGTGGCAGCGACCACCGGCAGAGGCCAGGCAGGGCGGGCTGGCTCATGCCTGCAATCTTGGCCCTCAGGAGGCTGATGCTGGCCTGGGCTAGACAGCAAGTTCCACTGAAGAGGAGGAGGAGAGAGAGGAAAAGAGGGGGTGGGAGAGAATATGGTGTACAGTGGGGTGTTCTCCAGCCTTCAAAGGAAAGAATTTCTGACACAGCTGCCAAGTGGAACAGACAAAAGGTGCACGCTTCGTGATTCCTCTTAGGGAGGAATTTCCGTGGAATTAGAAAGGAGGCAACTGGGCTGGGGACAAGGGGGTTTGGGGGTCAGTGTTCACAGGGGCCAGAGTTTCGGGGTGAGAGATGAAGAGGCTCTGTGGGCAGCAGCGGCTGGCTGCAAAGCTGTGTGAAGGGCTTACTGCCACTCAACTGTACACTTAAAAGGTGGCTGAAGTGGTCACTTTATCGCTACATATATTTACAAGTTTCATAAAAGGCCAGTGGGTTGGCAACAAGCTGCTCCTGACTTGTCCTCCACCTTTCCCCAGACGGAAGCCCAGGAGACCTCAGGCCAGGGCCGAAAGGACAGCACAGGAAGGGTGGTGGTCATCCAAGACTGGAAGCAGAGCCGGTGTGGACCGAGGCCAGCAGACACCTGCCATGCTCTGCCACCCAGTTAGCCTGGAGGCCCGCCCTCCTAGGAGAGGGCTTCTGCTCCGAAGGTTGGGTGAGGGACAGGCCCTGGGCACAGAGTGCGTGGAATTTCCCCAGAGACTTTGGAGTTCCTTACACCGTGGGAAAGTCACATCCTGGCTGTCTTCTCTGCGGATTTCATTTCCCCCCTCTCATTGATAGCCTCATGAGCAAGGTCCCCAGGCCACCCCGCACCCCCTGCCCCCTGTGGCCCTGGCACCCACCTGGCATGCTCTTCCGGAAGCTTCCTCTGCCTCTGCATGTGGAACATGAGGTCCCCTCCATTGACGTACTCTATGACCAGGAACAGCCTAGCAGGAAAGAGGAGCAAAGGGCTGGGGGCTGAAATCACCCTCCATGTCCGCCTGACTTTAGAACAGGGCTCCAACACGTGGCCAGGGTATGCAGAACCTCCCTAGGTGGTCACCCTGAGCAGCAGGCAGAGCTGCCCTTGGTGCTGACCTGCTGCTTCTTATAACAATCCTAAGTGGCCAAAGCAAGGACGTGACAGGCTACCCAGGAGCTCCAGGGTCAGCCGGAAAAAGTCCACACTGAGAGGGAGGGTGAGGCTGAGCTTGATTCTGGGATCTGTGAAGTGCCAGGCCTAGTCCTGATGCCTGCTCCTGTGGTCCGAGGCCGTGTTGGTTAATGGGTGTGGCTTCGTTATGAAACCAGGTAGGACACTTGTTTTTGGAAAAGAAGAAATAGAATAGGTGTTCATTTACATAGCATTTTATTCTGTGTTTCCAATTGTTCCAGGTCTGCCTCAGGGTAAAACAAGGTTAAGATAAGGTGGGGACAGTGACAGGTAGACAGGTGACCAAGGAAGGAGCAGAGGGCTGGATGGAGCACAGGTAAGGAAACACGTGGGGGGGGGCATGTAGTCTTGGGGGTTGACTGCTCTGGGCTCTCTGTGTGGGTGGACCCCAGGGGGTGAAGGTAGGCATCGTGGATCAAAGATAAGGCAGTAATAAGGAATCAGGCTGAACTGGCCAGATCTGACAGTGAGCTGGACACCAGGGACAAGGACGCTCCAGCGAAAGGACAGCACAGGAGATCCAGAAGGGGGTGGCCACCATGGGCCCGAGAGGTTTACAGTGGGGAAGTGGGGGGGGGGGGCAATGGAGGTCGGACAGAGGTCAGGGCAGAGAGGCGTCTGAGCTTCCTGGGTATAATCTCTGGGTTTAGGAGCTAGCATCTATCTCATGTCTCCCAACACTGGCCACGTGGTTTCTTTTATTAATAAAACCTTTTCTGAATTTAATAAGACTCAATTTTCAAAATTCAGTCCACACAGTTGCCCAAAAATGCCCTGTCCGGGGCAACTTGGGGACATTGGGATGGGCAGCTCTCATGTGCCTAGACTGGTGACGTCTGTTTGCAGTTGGCCGCCGCTGGTGCTGCCCACCACCAGCAGCAGAAGGTGGGAGCAGGGTGCAGGAAGGATGAGCGAGCCCTGGCAGGCGTGCTTGGCCGGCCTGCCGGGTTGAAGCTCACCGGCTAACTCAATCTACTGTACACAGATGCCCGTGTTCTGTCTCCAGAGCTCTGGCGGGGAGCCAGGGAAGCCAGAAGAAGGTTAATGGGCTGTAAATCACTGCCCAAGCGTTTAGTGGCATATTTGGATGAGAAACATCTCCTAATATACGGAAATCAGAGCAAACGCCCTCAGTGCCAGGTGAGGAGCTGTGGATTCCCACAAGGCAGGCCACTACCAGGTGTCCTTGTCCTGCAGAAAATCCCAGCATGCTCACGTGGGGGCTGGGGACACCCCTTCCTTCCTCCCTTCTTACCTGTACCTTTTGTGTCTATGGGATGAACCTTGTGTTTGCCCTTGGGCTCACCAGCCCCTCGCCATCTGTTTTATGAGTTTTACTGGAACTCAGCTATACTCACTGTGTATACAGTTGGCCCTTGGTATCTCTATCCATGGGCCAAAACCACCGTTTCTCTAGCCTTGTATATAAAATGGCAAATGTGCCGTGAATCCCGGGGCGCCTTCCACTGTGCGCTAATCATCTCTTGATTAGCTATGATACCCAACATGACGAGAAAGCGTGCAAACAGACAGTTCTTACGCTGCGTTGCTTAGGGAACACTGGCAAGGAAAGTCAGTACCTGGGGCCAGGTTACAGCCCAATGGTAGAGTGTGGGTGAGGCCATAGTTCGAACCTGACCACCCCACTCTGCCCCCCAGTACTGTTGACCTACACTGGCAGAGGCTACCGAGGAGAACCCGAGACACGGCCCCCATCGCTCGTGGCTGTTTTTTCTGCACTGGTTCACAAAGGTGCTCACTCTCTGGCCCTTATAGAGGCAGCCTCCCTGGCATAGACAAGCATGGCACCGAACCCTGAGTGAGGAAAGGCTTTAAAATCCCTTAACTCCTGGGGCTACAAGGAGACCCTGTCTCGAAAAGACCAAAAAAAAAAATAAAAAAAATAAATCCCTTAACTCAGGATGGCGTGGTGGTGCACGCCTTTAATCCTAGCACTTGGGAGGCAGAGGCAGGCGGATCTTTATGAGTTCAAGGCCAGCCTGGTCTACAGAATGAGTTCCAGGACAGCTGGGGCTACAGGGAGACCCTGTCTTGAAAAAAACCAAAAAAAAAAAAAAAAATCCCTTAACTCAACACACTAAATGATCGCAGCCTATGGGAGACAAGTCCCGTGAACCTTGTCACATTCCGCTGCAAGATGTTTCACACCTCAAAATTAGTCACAAGTATTTTTTCTTAAACTCTGGGTGCTGGGTGTGGTGGCACACGCCTCATATTCCCAGCTCTCCGGAGGCAGATGCAGGAAGATCTCTTAGTTCAAAACTAACCTGTTCTACATAGTGAATAGAGGGACAGCTATAGGGAGACCCTGTCTTACAAAAGCAAAACAAAACAAAACAAAACCCCCAAATGCTCTGGGTGACTTAAAGCACAGTGCTGATATTTTCCCACCTATAAGGAATCTCATGCTTGAGGGGTCCTGGTCTACCTGCCGTGAGGGAGGAGGCAAGCCCTTTCCTGAGGTGCCAACGCTTGGGAACACATTCCATCTGTGGTGATAGTGGCTTCTCCTAACGGGCAACGAGCTGGGTCACTTCCGGAGAACACAGGCAGACAGCCTAACCTGGAAAATGTTGTCTCAGAACAGCATAAGGAAGGGCAGGCAGCATCTCTATCTGGAGAGGTCATGGTGAGATCATTTCTGTACCAGACCTCCATACCTGGGGTCCAAGGGAAGCTACAAAATAGTGGGCAATCTCTCTTTCTCCCCTCTCCCTGCCCCTTTCCCTAGGGTTTCACTACATAGACCAGGCTGGTCTTGAACTCTTGATCCTCCTACCTCAGCATCTTGCATGCTGGGCTTATAGGTGTGCACCACAGTGACCAGTTGGCACTCCCCTTTCCTCTCCTGTTGTGTGTGTGTGTGTGTGTGTGTGTGTGTGTGTGTGTGTATGTGTTTGCCACCGAATGCCTGTGATGGTCAGAGGACAACTTTGAGAAGCGAGTTCTCTTCTCCCACCATGTGGGTCCCAGGGATGAACGTCAGGTTGTCCCAGGCCTGGCTGGAGTGCCTTACCCGTGGAGCCGCCTCACCAGCCTCCAGCTCTTTTCCTATTTCTGTTATAAAAGCAACTGTGAAACTAAGGATTTCTTTTTGTCTCTGGATAAAGCCTTGGCACTGCTTTCAACATTTCTACAATAAGAAATCCCCCAGGGCACCATGGGACTGCTCTACAGGTGACTTGGGTTGGCTTGTGTGTGCACGGCTGTGCCAGTACAGGGTTTCATCTATACATGTGGTTGGCCCTCTATGTGTCTGGCAGGAGCCTCCCACACCAAGTTCCTGAGCCTAAGGTTCTGTCTTGAGCCATGACTTCTTCTGGCAGCTGGGCTGCAGTCAACACCTGCACACAGACGTAAACACAGGCTGTCTGTGGTCAGGCTGGGGGAACCTGTCACTTCATCCACAGCCCCCTGGGACACATGGCTATACCAACATCCCAGGAGGCTGGAGAGATGGCTCAGCGTTTAAGAGAACTGGCTGTTCTTGCAGAAGACCTGGGTTTGATTCCCAGCGCCCCCATGGTGGCTAACAACTGTGTGTAACTCCAGTTCCAGGAGGTCTGACGCCCTCTTCTGACCTCTGTGAGCATTGCAGGACATAGATGCATCTATCTACATGCAGGTGATACACTCATATACACGATAAAAATAATAAATAAAAAAAAAAAAACAATGGAAGCAATGAATGGCCCACACAGTGGATTTTATCACCTATTCTTTTTTTTTTTTTGGTCTTTTGGAGACAGGGTCTTCCTGTAGCCCCAGCTGTCCTGGAACTCACTCTGTAGACCAGACTGGCCTTGAACTCACAAAGATCCACCTGCCTCTGCCTCCTGAGTGCTTATCACCTACTCTTGACAAAAGCCAGTAAAACGAATCCATCGACACAAGCAAAGAGAGAGACAACCAAAACAAGCAGTTGGCTTGAGGGTCCGTTAGGGCGAGGTAGAGGTGACGGCCAAGTCCACCACTCCTCTCCCTGCCCTCCTCACCAGGACCGAACCCAGAGAAAGAGAACGACTTCCCCTGCTCTCCAGCAGCATGGGTCCCTAGCCCTGACCATGGCTCAGAGAGAGAAGCAGGGTGCACAGGACAGTGTGGGGAGAATCAAGAAGTAACACTAGACACCTGGGTCAGGCCCATTGGCTACGGCCCTGCCTGCGTTTGTAAGTAAAGTTTTATCAGAATAAAGCCCTGCATATTTTATTAATAATTTTTCCTTCTTTTTTGAGATAGGCAGGGTCTAAAGCAACCTAGGCAGGCCTTCAACTTCTGATCTTTCTGTCTCTAGAGTAGAGTGATAAGCTTGGGCTACCACGTTCAGTAGCCACACACATTTCTTACGTGGGGCTGTGGCTGTTTTTGTGCCAACACCAGCAGCCACGATGAGAGCTGCAGAGCCTGAAAATGCAGCCATGAGCCGCCCCAGGCTTGTATGTCAGCAGGCGGCAGCACAGCCCGATTCGTGTAAGCATGCGCCAATGTCATCAACATGTCTGCCGAACACACCCTCAGCTGTCAAGATATCCACGGCTACATGGACTATCTGGTTATTTGAGAACGTTGGCCAACTTCTGAAGAAAACAGTAACAATAAAAACAGAAGCGCTCATAACCCTCACTCTGCGACTCATTTACTCTGAAACTACGAGGTAAAGCTGGATGTGGAGGCGCACACATGCTTTTAATCCCAGCACTCGGGAGGCAGAGACAGGGGGATCTCTACGAGTTCCAGGCCAGCCTGGTCTACATAGTGAGTTCTGGACCAGCAGGGACTACAGGAAGACCTGGTCTCAGAAAGACAAAAAAAAAAAAAAAAAAAAAAAAAAACAAAAAAAAAACCAAAAACCCATGACGTAAATATTACCATTTTTCCTAGTACATGGGGGAGACCCGAAGCTGTGGCTTCGTGTGCAGGTCCAGTAACCTTCCAGGATTCACCTGGTCCTGACGTTAGACAAACCCTGCCTGGAGACCTCATTTCTATGTCCCTTCTCTGTTCCCAACAGATGTCCAAGCAGATGACTGAGCCATGCAGGGAGGAGGGGCGGGGCATGATAAGGAGCCAGCCTGGAAACAAGTCTGTGGTCCAGAGGAGGGAACAAGGCGAGGATCGAAGCCAAGACACACCAAAGACACAAACCAGGAGCGATGCACTGTGGGAAGGAGAGTCACACCCTGACTCCACGACCCAAAAAAAGTTCAGTGCTCTACGAAAGAATAGGGAAGAAACCACACGGCTGGTTCAACAGGAGGATTTTATCTTGTTCAAACAAAATCTTCTGTAGGGATGGGGAGCTGGCTTAGATGTCTCTAGGGACAAATAAGGAGTATACCATGACCTGAGTGCCAGTGTGACTTGGAGACGATGGCATCCTCAGGTACCAGAGGATGCAAGCTCCACTCTTCCTGGAGTTAGAGATGGTGCTGGACCAAGAAACGCCATGAAAGCAGACCAGCCAAGCTAGCCCGGTGGGGCCTGGGGGAGGCACCACTTAAAATGCACAAGAACAACACCGACAAAGAAGGGACAAGTGGAAGACAGGGAAATCCCCACAGGGAATCCTATCAAGAAGGAATCCCAGGCTTATGGCTGAGAGTGATCCCTGGGCATCCATGAAGTCCTGTGTTCCCTCCCCAGTAACACATGTGTGTGCACATATGCACATGTTCTAAGTTGTAGCTGATAAATTCCAATACTACTTAGGATTTACCACAGAATGAAAAATTAGAAATACCTTTAAAAAATCCAGTAAAGATGAAGCTGGAGAGATGGCTCAGTGATTAAGAGCACTGGCTGCTCTTGCAGATGACCTGGGTTCAGTTCCCAGCACCTACACTGGGCAGCTCAAAGCCACATGTAACTTTTGCTCCCAGGGATCCAATGCTTCTCGCCCCTCAGTACCTGCATTCACATGTACACACACACTCACGCATAATTAAAAATAAAATGAAAAATCTAATAAAGACTGCCTATGAAAAAGAAACTACAGATCAATCAAATATCAATACAAACAGCAATGACAAAATCCTAAGTATCAGCAAACTGAGTTCAAATACACATCGTCAGACAAACATGGGGTTCCCCAGGACCCAGGGACGGTCTAGCACAGCAATGCTGAGGTGACAATCACTTCCGGTGGACCCAGTGAATGAAAATTCAGCTATCTCCAGAGATGCCTGGGAGCCTTCCAAGGCAAGGCTCAATCTCTTTTTGAGACTTTCCTTCTTTTCACGTGTGTGTGTGTGTGTGTGTGTGTGTGTGTGTGTGTGTGTGTTTGGAGGCCTAAGGTTGATGTCAGGAGTCTTCCTTGATTGGTCTATCTTTATTTCTTGAGGCGGCAAGGTCTCTCAATCAAAGCCAGAGTTCACTGATACTGCCTGCACAGCTAGCCAGCCTGCTCAGAGAATCCCATGTCTGTCTTCCAAGGCTGGGGTTGGAATTACAGGAGAGCAGTCACACGTACTCGATAATTACATGGGTTCTAGTGATCCAAACTCTGATCCTCCTGCCAGTGAGACAAATGCTTTAACCACTGCACCCTCCTCTGGCCCACAATGCTCTTTTGTGATATTAACATTGAAACAGATGTAGATTTCCTAACAAGATAAGGACCTTTGTAAACCAGTTATTGGTCCCTCTTCATGGTCCACACTATCCTCTTTTTTTCTTTTTTTTTTTTTTTATTATATTTTAAGGGATTCACAATGTAAGAGCACAGTTGTTTTCAGATCACATTGACATCACACTATCCTCTTATGAGTTTCTAGAATCTTCTCCCAC
This sequence comes from Rhizomys pruinosus, assembly GCA_009823505.1. Classification (NCBI taxonomy): domain Eukaryota; kingdom Metazoa; phylum Chordata; class Mammalia; order Rodentia; family Spalacidae; genus Rhizomys; species Rhizomys pruinosus. The sequence goes on along the minus strand of VZQC01007166.1, from coordinate 1,137,970 downwards.
CTGCTGCTGACCTATAAGACCTCGGTCGGGATTGGAGGGGATGGTTCCTGTCTCTAGCACCTAACAGGTCACCCAGGGCAATCTCCGGAGAATCAGAACCCAGAGTGAGAGACATAGGTCCCTACTGTCCCTTCCAGCCCTAAACAAGGTTACGTGCCATCTGTCTGAAGGGTGGATGGGGTTTGTTTTGGTCTCCTCACTCAGTTCTTTTCCAATGGAACATGTCTAATGTTTATGGTTCCATTAGTGTCACCTTAGTAGTCTATCTGTTGTCCAGAAGAAGACAGTCACCTGGAAGGAGGGGATGCCCAGCCAGCATCAGCAGTCTGAGGGGGATGAGGTGACACCAATGACATGGAGGAGGACAACATTGGTCCTGCTTTAGGGGTCATCACTGTGACTCCCACCCCTAAGAAAATGGCCTCAGAGTTCCAAGGAGAAGCCACAAGGCCAGAGAGCACTAAAAACCAAACCTGCTAGGGACTAGGGTGGGAGAAATGACCTCACCTGCCATAGAGAGGAGAGACAGAGGCATTAAGGATGGACCTGAAAGGGGGGGGCTCAGCGTGGAGGGCACAGCTGAGTCCCCTCCTGCTTGATGTCTGTGCATGTTGGATGCTAACGCTGTCTTCTAATGTTGGGGATAGTCACCTGACTCCTGAGATCACTTGTGAATGGCACGGAAAGGGTGTGTGTTGTGTTGTGTGTTGTGTGTATGTGTCTATGTGTATGGTGGGTGGCAGGAGGGGTGGGGGTGGGCCTGGATAGCTAAGAGCATGTAGTACTCTTCCAGAGGATCATACTTTGCTTCCAGCACCCAACACCAGCTCCACAGGCACCTGCACATACTGGTATTCAGTCACTCACGTGGACAGACAGACACACATGCACATGCACTCATACATAAAAGAAAAAATAAAATTTTTAAAAAGAATGGGAATGGGCAAAGGGGCTGGCTTGCTGGGGAGTGTGTTGGCTCCGCAAGCATGAGGACCTGCGTTTGGATCTCCAGAAGACATGGAACCCCATAACCCCAGTGGTGAAGCTGGGATGGGGGCAGAGATGGGCGGACCCCTAGAGCTCACTGGCCAATCAGTCTAACCAATCAGAAAGCTTCTGGTCAGCAAGAGGCCTTGTCTCAAAAAATAAGGTGAAGAGCAATTGAAGTCAACCTCTGGCCTTTACACATACATGCACAGGCACATACTGCATACAGTGCACACACACACACACACAAATGGGCAAAGAGGAACTGGGGTGTGGCTCAGTGCTGGAGTGGCTGCTTGGGATGTGAAGGAACCAATAACAGCAGCAAGTTGAGTAAGCTGACGCCAGGCACGGTGTGCGCCTGTGATCCCAGCACTCAGCAGGGACAGTCCATGACAGCCTAGGCCATATAGGGAGAGTCCAAGGAGAGGTGAGGAAGGAGAGGGACACACACACACACACACACACAGAGACAGAGACACAGAGACAGAAGGAGAGAGGCAGAGACTGGTTTTCAGGGTTGATCCTGCAAGTTTTTTCAATAAAAGCCGTTCCACATCCTCGTGGAGGCCAGGGATCTCTCCAGGGCAGGGCAGAACAAAACCAGAAGAGTGTTCTACTAAGGGGGAAGAAGACGGGCACGGCTATCTCATATCTATACACCATCGGGGGGGATAGAGAGAGAGAGAGAGAGAGAGAGAGAGAGAGAGAGAGAGACCCCCAGATTCCTATGTTCACCTGCCTTGGAAGAACTTTTTTCCCTGGGAACCCCTGCTGGAATCATTCTGCTCTGGACCCTGGCCCAGGCCGGTCTAGTGGCAGGAGTTGTGCTCTAGGGTTGAGGGCTGGGGCTGCACTGCAATGTTTAAGGGTTGTGAGGTGCCTTGCGGTCAGTACAAAGGCTGACATGGCCCCCACGCTTAGCTCTGCGGCTGCTGCCTCTCTACATTGCTCTTTCCATTTCTGGCCGGCAGCGGGACGTCAGACACTGCACAGGGAGCCTGACAGAGCCCGACCCACCTTCCCTCCCTCCCAAGTCTGCTGGGTGATTCGTGCCAACGTTGCAGCTACTCTGACTTGTTGTGCCTGTACCATCTCAGCTCCGCCCCTGGCCAGGCAGGTTCCTGAGGGATGGACCTGGTCTGCTCTGTTCACTTTCAGGCCACCTTTTCCTGGTTCTCACCGCGCTGACCCTACCTGGTATGTCCCTCATGCCCAGTAGACCCTCTTCTTGTCCAGCCCAGCCCAGCCCACTCTGGGGGTTACTGGGCCCATTTTGCTTTGCTTACTCTTGGGGGCCCAGTGGTCTCCTGGTATCAGGGGACTTCCCTTCTCCTTCCCTGCACACTAAGGCAATCGGTGAGGCCAACCTCCTGACAGATTACCTACTGAGTTTGTGGCTACTCCGCTCTGACATGCCATTCAGCCAAGTTTCACCTCCTTCCGGTCACATCTGGTGAAAACAGGGGCCCCGTGTCACTCTTGCCTATGACCTGGTCTGAGTGCCAGCCGTCGGGGCCCGTCCTGATACATCTGCATCCTATCCTAAAGGAACTACTTTCCGTCTGAGAGGAAAGCTGTTCCCTCCCAGCGAGGTGGCAAGTTTTATAACCTACAGAACAGCACACAAGGGACAGGGCTGGATTAAGTGGCTTTTAATACGCAGGAGCCTCTTTAGCTAGAGTGTGTTTCCTGAAATGTCTGAGTCGAGATGCCTATGAAGGCCCCTCCAAGAAAAAAGGGTGAGCAGGCCTGCCCTTTCTAGAGTGAAAGTAGGGGCCGTGAGGGGTTTGCTGGGGAAGCCTGGCGACCCGAAGAGGGAGAAAACCAACCCCACAAAGTTGTCCTCTGATTTCCAGAGATACGTTGTGGCACCCCCAGAGCCCACAGTAGTCTTTAGCTTTAAAAGAAGCTCTGTAGAAGGGTTAACTAAAGGCTGTCTTCTTTTTGGTGCCAGGGACTGAGCCCAAGGCCCATACACATTAAGCCCCACATTCTCCTTCCAGCAACTCGCCAGCCCAGTGCAAATATTTAAGGAGCAGTTGGTGCGCCTATGTGCAGAAATGGCCCCAAGACACACTTTAACTTGGGGAGACACTGGAACTTTTTAGGGTGCCATTTTTTTTCCTGGAATAGCTTAAACTGAAATGGTTCCCTGTTAAGAGATTTTGTGGCTAATTTTAACCCTGGCTGCTGTTTGGTAAAGACTGTACAGGCATGGGGTATGGCTTCCTATAAACAGATGCTTGTTTTGATTCAAAACGCCCCATCCTTGCTTTATCGGCTGCTACACACTCTCTAGAAGCGATGCCAGCTTGTGTGGTCAGGAATCCTGTGGGGCCCACAGGAGCAGGCAACGCTGGATTTAGAGAGGAAAGAAAGGAACCCTTATTCTTCCCCCTCGAGGTCTCTCTGCAATCACCAGGCGCTGTGGAAGCCACTGCCTTTTCTTCACTAGGTTTCCACTCGTGGCCAGCAAGCACTAGCATCCTGCCCGGAGCTTCATCGGTTTCCTGTTGCGTGTGATCTGCTGGGAGGTGGAACACAGTGGCATTCATCAGGTCCCTAGCAATGGGCTCAGCAAGACCTCTGGATGAGATTCATGGAGAGAGTCCTCAGGAACCCCGTGGTTACCACAAGAGCAGGACCAGGCAATGGCAGGTATCCAGGTAGAGCCGGCACCCAATGGCCGACGCCAGATTTTCTGCTACGGCTGCACTGAAGCTTCCCAACTTTCACCGGCCATCGCGTGGGGTCCTGGTGGGTCAAGGCCTGTGAGGATGTGTGGGCAGCTGGGAGAGCCCTCCTCTTCTCCCCACCTCTGACTGAGCAAACAGCTGGCCTCCCTTTGCTCAGGCATTCATACCATGCTGCCGTTTGCTTGCACAGAGACAGTGCCCACCGGGAGGAAGGTTTCCCACAGCGGGAACACAGGTTGCTATGAACTGTACTTGCTGTAAATTTCCAATGCCTCAGTACTTTCCACAATGTTCCAGCTTAATTCCCAGAAGAAACTCATGGAGGGTCTGTGCAGTGCAGGGACACACAGCCAGGAAGCCTAGGCTTTGACCAGACTGCTGCCAGGAAATCTTTAAGGCAGGCCCAAGTGAGGACGGGGTGTCTTCCTGGGGGACCAGGTGCTTGTGGTCTGGGCTTTCCTCTGCTACCTTTTTCTAGAGGTGTCTCATGGCCTCTGAGTTTCTGTCCAGTTCTGTGGGTGGGGCTCCATGGACAGCAGTACGGGAGAGCAGTTTCTCCTGGACCTGCCAATGAGGTCTGCTGGGGGCAAGCTCTGCTCCAGAGCACTGTAAATCCCCCGGCATTCCTGGATGCTGCCATGTCAGGCAGGCTGCAACATTCACCGTTCCCTCACAACTCACATGAAAGTTACACGTGCACATTTGATGTCTACACAGGCAACTTGATTTTACCTTCAATTTCCCATTAATCCATTACTGTTCACCCAGTGACAGGTGTGAGCCAATTGCAGAACAGAACAGCACAGCGCTCCTCCAAGGGGTGTGGCCAGGAGGGGAGGAAACGGAAAAGCACAGCCCTCCTGCGAGGGGCATGGCCAGGAGGGGAGGAAACAAAACAGCACAGCCCTCCTGCGAGGGGCGTGGCCAGGAGGGAAGGAAACAAAACAGCACAGCCCTCCTGCGAGGGGCGTGGCCAGGAGGGAAGGAAACAAAACAGCACAGCCCTCCTGCGAGGGGCGTGGTCAGGAGGGGAGGAAACGGAACAGCACAGCCCTCCTGCGAGGGGCCTGGTCAGGAGGGAAGGAAACAAAACAGCACAGCCCTCCTGCGAGGGGCGTGGTCAGGAGGGAAGGAAACAAAACAGCACAGCCCTCCTGCGAGGGGCGTGGCCAGGAGGGAAGGAAACAAAACAGCACAGCCCTCCTGCGAGGGGCGTGGTCAGGAGGGAAGGAAACAAAACAGCACAGCCCTCCTGCGAGGGGCGTGGCCAGAGGGGAGGAAACAAAACAGCACAGCCCTCCTGCGAGGGGCGTGGTCAGGAGGGAAGGAAACAAAACAGCACAGCCCTCCTGCGAGGGGCGTGGCCAGAGGGGAGGAAACAAAACAGCACAGCCCTCCTGCGAGGGGCGTGGTCAGGAGGGAAGGAAACAACAGCACAGCCCTCCTGCGAGGGGCGTGGCCAGGAGGGGAGGAAACAAAACAGCACGGCCCTCCTGCGAGGGGCGTGGTCAGCAGGGGAGGAAACAAAACAGCACGGCCCTCCTGCGAGGGGCGTGGTCAGGAGGGAAGGAAACAACAACACAGCCCTCCTGCAAGGGGCGTGGTCAGGAGGGGAGGAAACAAAACAGCACAGCCCTCCTGCGAGGGGCGTGGCCAGAGGGGAGGAAACGAAACAGCACAGCCCTCCTGCGAGGGGCGTGGTCAGGAGGGAAGGAAACAACAGCACAGCCCTCCTGCGAGGGGCGTGGTCAGGAGGGGAGGAAACGGAACAGCACGGCCCTCCTGCGAGGGGCATGGCCAGAGGGGAGGAAACGAAACAGCACAGCCCTCCTGTGAGGGGCGTGGCCAGAGGGGAGGAAACGAAACAGCACAGCCCTCCTGCGAGGGGCGTGGCTAGGAGGGAAGCCGGGCATATACATTCCCTGAGGGTCAGAGCAAGTGAAGAAAACCCTGAGAAAAGACCCCACACTCTAACAACCCATGTGACATACTTTTAGCGTCAGTGTGTGTAGTCAGTAAATACAACATGGATGTGCACAGTAACCACCCGCAACCAGGCTTCTAGGTGAGGTGCTGACGGCCGTTGCATGTATCCGCCCAGCCTCGTGTATCCGTGTGAGGAGCTCTTCTGTGGCAAGGTGCAGACAGGGTGCACTTGAGGTGCCTGGGTGGATGTGAGGTTGTAATAGCTGCCCCTCGTAATGCCAGCATCTCTGTAAACCATTCTTTGGATTCTCCCTCTTTGGGAACGCCACGGCTGAATGGGCTGTCTTCCCTCAGGCCTGTTCCTACTTCCAAGAGTCGGGGCCAGGGCCAGGACACTGTGGAGACAGGACCATGGGGCCACACAAAGGGGACCACTGACTGCGGGCCTTTCTGCTGGCTCTGGCTCCAGGGAGGAATGTGGAGGCAGGACTCCATGAGGCAAGGCTCCAGGGAAGTATTGAGAGGGCCCAGGGTCCTCATCCCTATGCATGGGAAGCTTGGATTTCCTCCCAGGGTAACTGTGAAGTAATCAGAGCTGCCATTCCGTAGGAGAATGCCTCAGACGTGCTACCTATGCGTGGCTCAGTTCCCACTTTAGAAGCAACTGTGTGGGCAGTACCCAGGACTGGGTGTCCTGAGGCGGCTGTAGCCAGGCTTCAGACAGGAGAAAGGAGAGAATCTGAGCCACACTGAGGAGCAGAATGAAAAGTAGAGAAGGGATGATCACAGAATTTCCAATGGACGACAGAGAGGAATGCTTCCAGCCATGGTGGGGGAAAGCCGGTTCAGTCCAGAGCACTGGACGGACAAGTAGACAAAGCCTCCCGTCGGGTAGGAGTGGGTGAGAGACCCGTAGGGACAGGATCACATCGAAGGCCGGAGCTGGAGAATGTGGACTGCAAACAGTGCCTTACGCAGTAAGCCATGTTTCCTCAGAAGGCAGCCTCGTCACTGAGCCAAACTGCCCAGGCCTTGATGCTCACCTGGCTGGCCAAGGGATGCCTGGACATCTCGCTAAGCTGTGTATCTGTGAGCGTGTTTGTGAGAACACTTCCGGAGATCACATGTGAAGACACAGAAGGGGATTCAGTAAGACAGGTCCTGCTCCTGACTCAGTAACAGGAAGTGGCTTCAGGAACATGGGGGGCAAACTCACGAGCTCCAGTCCACTGCTCCCCAGATTCTAAACAACATCCAGTTGCTACCTTAGGTCACTAGATTCCAAGCACCTTTAACAGTAGAACTCCAACATACATAATAAAGCTTATGAGTGAAGCCATTGACACGTACTAGCTTGTTTCTCTGCTAGGTAAGTAGCGTCGGCACAGAATCCTGCCCTTGTCCTGGCACCACCACCTGACCTAGTGCCTGCACTTAATGGGATGCCTTCAAAAAGATTCTACAAATAGAATCACGTGAGTTCAGATGTGTGAAGTCAAACATGACACCAACCAAAGAGAGCCACAGAGGAGCCAGAATGACAAAAACCCACACTTGCCATCAGAGGAAACCTGTGCAGGACAGTTGAAACTGGAAACCCAACAACACGGCTTCCTGGAGGTTCTAATTAGGAAACGGCAGAGTCTGGGGACACCTTCCTTACCGGCTCGTTGTCTGGAAGCAGGAATGTAAGCCGACCAGGAAGGGGTTGCTGGAGGCCTGCTCGAACACATGCTTCTCCGTCTGCACCCAGTCGATATCCTGAAACAGAGACAGGGTAACACTAAGGAGGCCCTGAGCAGTGGCCAGGGGTGCCCCGGAGAAGGCCGAACTAAGACAGGAAAGCCTTTCTTCTCCGCTTTTAAGAAGACAATTTGGAGAGAAAAACAAAACACCTGTCATGAAACACGTCATGCAGGAGGACGACAGCAAGTTTACTGCCAACGTGGGCTTCATGGGAAGTTCCCAGGCAGACTGGGTTCATGTGACCCTGTCTCCAAAACTCAAAAACCAAAAGAAAACAAAACCCATCACCAACACCGTCCACCCTACACCTTTCATTTCAGCACCATCATCTCTCGTGGTCAACACTACCATCACCCGTCCATCCCCACTGCCACCACCGTGTCCAGGATCATCACCATCACCTCTTCTCCTGCCCCAAGCCACCCTCCTGGCCTTGTCTCTGCACACATTCCCCATGATGGTCCTTAGAAGAAGGTTGAATCACATCCACTTAGGACACAAGGAAAGTGAGGGTGCAGGGCTAACTGGATTCCCGAAGGCCCCCAGCTACTTAGTGCTGAGCCTGGGGACAAACTGCTACCACAGGGCCTCAGTGAGATGGTGTAAAGTTAAAGCCCATAAACTGGGCATTCGGTGCACGCCTTTAATCCCAGCACTTGGGAGGCAGAGGCAGGTGGATCTTGGCCTGGTCTACAGAGCGAGCTCCAGACCAGCTAGGACTAAAGGGAGACTCTGTCTCAAAAAGACCAAAAAAAAAAAAAAAAAAAAGTCAAAGCCCACAGCTTGGCTCTTCCCTAGCCTCAGGGAGGTTAGAAGAGGCTCCCAACCCCTCATCTTGGTTGGCTGTGTAGAAAAGCGAGAAGGCAGAGTCATGTTCAAATAGTGCCATCTTCTCTGGGAGATTTCTTTTGAAAAAAAAAAAAAGCAAAACATTAGTGAGACCCCACTTAGTGAGGTGGTCCTCGGCTGCTGTTCCCCAGCAGCTCCACCAGGGGGAGCAGATGAGGCTCCTCCATGCAGAGGATGCCCAGCACCTTGCTCACCCAATAATGCCTGACCTGATCTTTACACTCAGATGGCTCACATTTAAGCAGCTGGGTCACCCAGATGGTTGGACTAAAACCCAGAGGGTTGGCTGCCCTCCATCCCTCCTAACCCTAGACCAACCTCCACCAGCAGCATCTGTCCACTGGGTTCTATGGCTGGTTGTAATTCACTGGGAGAGCTGTGGCGTAGGGGACACACCTGTCACTGTGTAGGGCTGACTTTGCAGAATTGGTGGAAGAGGGAGCTAGACACTGACTCCTTGGGGAACAAGAGGCAAGGCCATCTGTGGAGAACTAATGTCATCAGGAGAAAGATTTTATTTCTAAGTGTTGGCAAACCATGGCCAGACAAAAGTGCGCGGAGCCCAAGGGACAGGATAAGGCTGGTGGATTCCAGTGGAGAGGAGGGGTGGGTAGCAAATGGCGGAAGCCAAGGAGCTTGTGTGTGTGTGTGTGTGTGTTCGCGCGCTGTGTGTGCGCGTTTGTGTGTGAGAGCCAGCAGCGGTGTGCGTGTGTGTGCGCGTGTGTGCGCGCATGTGTATGTGTGTGTGCGTGCGCGTGTGTATGTGTGTGTGCGTGCGCGTGTGTGCGTGCGTGTGCGTGTGCGTGTATGTGTGTGCGCGCGCGTGTGTGCGTGCACGTGTGTGTCAGAGCCAGCAGTGGTATGTGTGCGTGCGTGTGTGTGCGTGTGCGCACGTGTGTTTGTGTGCGCGTGCGTGCGTGTGTCAGAGCCAGCAGTGGTGGAGCAAGATCATCTCTGTTACCTTCACATCTGCCTTTCTCTGCTCCAAGAGACCCAACTCCAACAGGCCAAGGCCTGGCTCATCACCAGGGAAGGGCAAGTCAAGGCCATGGGGAGAAACTGGAATCCTGTGCCCCACTGGGGAGAATGTAAAATGGTGCAGCCAAGTTGGAAACAGTCTGAGAGCTTCTCCATAAATTATACCCAGAATTAGCACATGACCGGCAGGCCACTCCTAGACACACACTGGACAGGGTGGAACACGGTCTCAAGCAAACACCGTGCTACTGCTCATGACAGTGCTGCTGTTAGATTCCCATCATGACGTAAACTGCACAGGTGACTATCAGGCTCAAGGGCTCTGATTTTGCCGCTGCAAGCTTTGGAAGTGGGAGCCAATGACTCACAGTGTCCCATATTTCCCTAAAGCCCAGTGTGACCACACCTTTGGGGACATCTTCCCGCCCAGCAAGGTCCCTGCACAGTCACCCACACCCTCAATCCCATGTGCAACTGTGGCAGGGTGTGCACCTACCTCGTCGTCGTGAACAAGCTCCTTCTTTACGACCTTCATGGCATAAATCTGGTCATTCTTCTTCAGTCGTACCAGGAGGACTTTGGCGTAGCTCCCGCGCCCGATGACTCTGATGAGGTCAAAGTCCTGCAGCCCGAGCCCCTGAGAGATTTTGATCCCATCGACTCCATCAATGACAGGCTTAAGGTCCTAGGGAAGGGGTTCAGAGAATGGAAGGAAGGTTATACTGTTTGCCAGAATCCAAGAACCGTGCACCTCCTGTGGAGGGCCGCTGGGAGTGTCCCCCAGTCCAGAGTCACACGGTGCTGCGCAGAGCCTGGTCTCATGCTGCAGTGTCTGCCATCTGACTCAGGACAATGAAGAATGGAGGTTGTGGGCTTCTGAAAGAAGGAGCTAGAAATCTAGTCAAGTCTCCATGAGGGACGCCATAGATGTGAGACAGGAGGCTGGAGACTGGGGCATGCTCTCTGAGGGTGAGAAGAGGGGACCTGCTCTCTCGGGGTGAGGAGAGCAGGGTACTGCTCTGTGAGGGTGGGGAGAGTGGGCCAAGGCTAAGTACAGCATTCTCTTCTGTCTCCCCAGACTTATCACCAAAGCTGGCTGCAGGTACGAGCTCGGATGGAGGCGGACAGAGCCAGATGGAGCTAGTGGGTCAGATTCTAGGAAAGGGCCTGCCTGAGGGGCAGTTCAGGGCTTGCCAAACTAGAAAGGCCAGAGGAAGCAACAAACAGAAGGCTTTGGAGTGGATGAAATGTGGCAAGAGTTAACTCAAGAGCCAGCTCTGGCCTGTGCTGAGGGTGGGATGTGGGCCCCAAAGAGCCCGGGGGGCAGTGGCTTCCAGGGATTCACAAAGGCCCAAGGTTCAGGGCAGGCCCACAAAAGCAGTCTCCTCCGAGTTCAGCAGCAGCTCCTTACCACAGCTAGGCCACTCCAAAATCACATGACTGCCCCAGAAACAAAAAGACACTGGACACATTAAAGCACTTTTTAATTTGCTTACCTCAGAATCATCTTTGATATTGTCATGTTTCCGAGATGAAGAAATATAAGCAACTAGTGGAGAGAAGCAGAAAAGGACATTATGAGTGCTACCAGGGGCCCAACAACACCATGGACCCTCATTCCGCGCAGGGGCTGCAGACAGGACAGCGGTGCTCAGGGCCAGTCCAGGAAGCAGCCAGTCAAACCCTAGTTTACAGAGTCCTACTAAAGTATAGCTTCTGGGACCAGAGAGATGGTTTAGTGGTTAAGAGCACCGACTGCTCTTGCAGAGGACCAAGGTTCGATTCCCAGCACCCACATGGCGGCTAAGAAAAAAAAAATTAAAGTGTAGCTTCCAAGGTTGACCTAAACGGGCTGGGTGCGGATAGGGGTGGGATGCCCGCACAGTGACAGATTTCCCCAGTGTCCACCTGAGAGGCTACAGTGCTCCTTAACTTATGATGGGGTCACAACCTGGTAAACCCATCACAGGCCACAGGCTGGAAGCACTGCAATGGAAAATGCAGTGTGCATAAATTCACCTAGGACTAGGTGTAGTGGGGGCAGGCCTGCGATCCTAGCACTTGGGAAGCCGAGGCAGGAAGATTGCCATTCCAGGCTAGCCGGGGCTATGCAGTGAAAGCCCATCTCAAAGAAACAAAAAGAGGTCTGGGGATGTACCCTACTCAGTAAAGTGCTTGCCTAGTGTGCACAAAGGCTGGGGTTTGGTCACCAGGACCACATAAGCCAACTGGGCATCGTGGTGAAGCCATGATCCTAGTGCTCCGCTTGGGAGGTCGAGGCAGAAGGACCAGAACTTCAAGTCATCCTAGACTACATGTTGTTTGGGGGTCAAGCGGGGCTACATAAGACTGCTTCAAAAATAAAACTGTAAGCCTGGGATGACGGCTCAGTGGGTAAAAGTGCCGTGGGAATGTGAATTCAGAGTCCCCAGCAGCAATACAGAATCCAGGTGTGGTGGTTCACGACTGTGATCCCAGCACTGCTCAATGAGAGAGATTCTGTCTCAAAAATAAGGTGAATGGAACTGGAAGATATTATGTTAAGTGAAGTAACACAGTCCCAGAAAAACAAACAACGAATGGTACCCCTCATCTGTGGATGCTAGTGCCAATGACCTAGTTGTAAACATTTCTTGTTGGGAGCGATGCATATTGGAGAGAACACCACCACCACCAGAAATAACAGAAAAGACTGCATCAAAGAACTGACTGAAAGGGTGAATCTGGTGCGGTGGGTAGGTTGGGAGGGGGGCACAGGTCTAGATTTGATTTATAACATAGTCTTGTACAAAAATATTTATGTAAAACAATAAATTTAAAAAAAGATTTGAAGAAGAAAATAAGGTGAAAAGCAGTCACAAAAGACAATAGATGTCAACGTCTGGCCTCATATGAACACACCCCATCCTGACCCCCACATGTACACGCAGACGTGTACAACACACTTGGAGACCCAACACAAGAAAAAATGCATTTAGTATACTACCTAATAGCAACTGAACATATGCTAAGGGTGAAATTGGTATGGTTGTGTGGGGAGATCTGCAGACCATGAAAGTAAAAAATCTTATGTAGAGTCATTGTAAGTTTGGAACTGATGGAGTCATAAGATGGTATATAATCTAGTCTTTGTCTGAGGAGTGCCGGTATGGAGGGGCTGTGAGCTCCTAGCTACAGGGGTGGGTGGGTGAAGGCTGGAAAAGTGGATGATGGATGGACGAAAGACAGATGAGAAGATGGATGGATGGGTTAATGATGGATAAGTGAATAATAAGTAGATGGCGGACAGATGTATGGAGATGAAAATGAAGGGTGGATGGCCGATGGATGGGCAGGTGATACATGGATGAGTGGGGAGGTGACTGATGGATAAGAGGGTGGTGGACAGATGACTGGGGGGGTGATGCGCAGGGGGAGGATGGGTAGGTGTTTGCACAGCTGATGAGCAGGTGGGTGTGTGGATGATGGACTGATGGATCATGGGTAGATGGATGTGTGGATGATGGACTGATGGATCATGGGTAGATGGATGTGTGGATGATGGACTGATGGATGATGGGTGGGTGGATGTGTGGAGACGGACTGATGGATGATGGTGGATGTGTGGATGATGGACTGATGGATGATGGGTGTGTGGGTGTGTGGATGATGGACTGATGGATGATGGGTGGGTGGATGTGTGGATGATGGACTGATGGATGATAGGTGGGTGTGTGGATGATGGACTGATGGATGATGGGTGGGTGGATGTGTGGATGATGGACTGATGGATGATGGGTGGGTGGATGGGTGGATGTGTGGATGATGGACTGATGGATGTGTGTGTGTGTGTGTGTGTGTGTGTGGATGATGGACTGATGGATGATGGGTGGGTGGATGTGTGGATGATGGACTGCTGGATGATGGGTAGGTGGGTGTGTGGAGATTGACTGATGGATGATGGGTGGGTAGGTGGGTGGAGATGTACTGATGGATGACGGGTGTGTGGGTGTGTGGATGATGGACTGTTGCATGATGGGTAGATGGATGTGTGGATGATGGACTGATGCATGATGGCTGTGTGTGTGTGTGCATGATGGACTTATGTGTGATGGGTGGGTGGATGTGTGGATATGGACTGATGGATGATGGGTGGGTGGATGTGTGGATGATGGACTGATGCATGATAGGTGGGTGAATGTGTGGATTATGGACTGATGGAGGATGGGTAGATGGATGTGTGGATGATGGACTGATGCATTATGGGTGTGTGGGTGTGTGGATGATGGACTTATGTGTGATGGGTGGGTGGATGTGTGGATGATGGAGTGATGCATGATGGGTAGGTGGGTGTGTGGATAGTGGACTGATGGGTGATGGGGGTGGGTAGGGAGGACAGCCCACGTGAGGAAGGCAGACCATGTGAGGACTACACTAAGTGTGTCATGTTCTATAATCTTGTTTTATCTTTCAAGGCCCTGAAGGAGATAGGCTACTTGGGTTTTTCCCCCTCTGAGGACAGTCTTTATTCATATTTATTTATTTATTTATTTATTTATTTATTTATTGTGTATGAGTCCTATGCCTGCATATGTGTAAGTGTACCCATATCATGCAATGCCTGTGGAGAACAGAAGAGGCCGTCAGATCCCCTGGAACTAGAGTTATATATGGTTGTTAGCCACCATGTGGGTGTTGGGATTTGAACCCAGGTCTTCTGCAAGAACAGCCAGTGCTCTTGACTGCTGAGCCATCTCTCTAGTCCCACAACACTGCTGCCTGCAACTTGCTATGCAGCCCAGGCTGGCAACTCACAGAAATCCTCCTTCCTCTACCCCAACCCACCCCCCATGTTCTGGCAGTTAAGTCATCAGGCTGGAAAGAGGTGTGTACTGAACAGGACCTACAAGGTCATACGCCGTGTAGGAAGCCCACTACAAGGTGGCAGCTTGGAACTGAGCTCTTGGTCTAACTGGTCTTTGAGGTCTCTTGGAACCCTTCTTTTGTTTTGTTTTTTTTGTTTGTTTGGTTTTTTTTGTAGTTTTTGAGACAGGGTCTCCCTTCAGTCCCAGCTGGCCTGGAGCTTACTCTGTAGACCAGGCTGGCCTTGAACTCACAGAGAGCCACCCGCCTCTGTGTCCCACGTGCTAGGATTAAAGGCATGTGCCATCACGCCTGGCTTTTTTTTTTAATTTATTTTTTATTTTTTGGGAACCCTTCTTGGCATTACAAAGAACTCTTCACTCCCTTGTCAGCCCTCAGCCCCGCTCCCAAAGCACAATGCTATGGAACCCCACACCTTGTGAGAAGCAGATCCCAAAGCATTCCCACAGAGGTCAGCCCTGTGTAGTACTTAGTGTTGGGGCGGGCCGGACGCCTGGCCTGGTGTACACACACCAAGTCCTTGGCAGAGCAGCTGATGTCAGCATGGAGGAAGAGACCCTTAGCCCCAAGTTCCCACGGATGAGGCCATCAGTGCCTGGAGGCCGCCAAGGAAGGCCACTTGTCCGCCCACCTCTTGGAGATGGAGGAAGCCCCTGGCACAGTGCTCTGCAGCCCAGCTGACCGCACTGACCCTTGGAGAGCAGGTGGGAGTGAGTGTGGAGGAAGGGCCAGGGAGGAAGAGAGCAGAAGGCACTGCAGGGCTGAGAGTGGATGGGCGCTTGGAGAAGGGGCACCTACTTCCATCAGTCTCCTCGGAAGGAAGCTCCACACCATCGCTCTTGTCATCTACTGGAGGCTCTTGGGAAGGCATGACAGAATCCTGTAAGAAATGATGGTGTTGGGTGGCAACATGGCTTCAACTTCACAAGTGTGCACCACGCCAGGTGTGTCAAGCTGTACAGATGATGACTGCTGGGTAGTGCACTGAACAGATGAGAGCTGTTACCTGAAATCGACAGCTGAGGTGGCCACTCAGTCAGCACCTCGGGGCCTGGCCTTGCCAGCAGGTTCTGGGCAGAGGGCGCTTTACACTATGCCCAGCAGTCCTCCTCATTGCATGTGCGCATCTTGCCGGCAGGCAGGCCCCTGCCTAGCATCCTAAGGGCTCCAGGTAGCTGAAGTCATAATGGAGATGGCTTCTAGTGGCAGCCACTAAGGTTCTGGAATGGGGGACACTCGGTTCTGAGTGACCATAACTCTGGGTTTATCTCAGCTTAAGTGAATGTGGACCTATAGGGTCAAAGGGCATCTGTACCTTCTTGGCTTCTGGTGGGATTGCTAAAAGGATCTCTAGAACTAGTATAGTAGGTCAACTTATCTAGCAGAAGCTTGTGTAGGCAGCCCATGCCTGGGTCTGAACCGTTCTTATTTGTAAGAGGTGTGGATATGTCACATCAGAGGCATCGTCCCTCTTCATTGGCAAGATTCAGATGAACCAATCTTCTTGGGGGAGGAGGGCCCAGGCCCAGAACACGTGGTCAGGGCCTGAGGATTCCACACCCAGGCCAGATGCCCGTCATCAAAGCTAGGTGTCACATATAGGCTGGCCGGAAGTGCAAGCAGGAGAGAACTGTGCTGGGGGTACTGACACTGCTCTGGATGAGGAGGTCTGCCCAGACTCTGCCCACGGTCACCATGACAGCACGAAAGGCTGCTCCTGTCTGGAGGGAGTGGTAGTATTATAACCCCATGGAAAGACAAGGAGGACCAAGGGTCACCAAGGTCAGTTTGGCCAGCGGCCTGGACACCAGCTGCCCCTTCCTGGCCCTCGACTCACCATATGCCTCCTGCAGGTCAGCGGGACGAGGACGTGGCAGCGTTTATGGACCAGCAGTCTGCAGTTGATGCACCTGTAGCCCTGCCTCGAGAGCCCCCATATCCTTTCGCTGCACTGGCCACAGTACGCTTTCTGCGGATGGGAAGAGCAGCCGTCAACCCTGCCTGGCCCTCCCAGGAGCCCAGCACTCAAGTGCCTGGCTGAGGACTCAGGCAGACCACGCCTTTGCTAATTCAAGAGAAGCTACCCAGGATCGGAGGGGCCCGCACCTCGTTTCTGGCGGCCAAGGGCCACCCTAGCCCAGAGGCTCTCTCCTGGGCTTATCCCAACACTGCTCTCTGCTGAAGGCAGAGGTGATGAGACCCACCCTGGCTCAGGTAAGGCCTCCATCCTGCGGGGCCCATGCCGTAGTGTCTGCTGGGCCCGTTCTATTCCAGTCAAACAGTCCAGAGCAAGAGGAGCGTGGTGGAGGCGCCCGCCAACATCCTGCCTAGTGAGAACTGTGAGGTTGTCAATGTCGTTGTTTCCAGTATTTTTCAGAATTGTAAGCAATCCTTTATTGTGTTTTTTTTTAATTCTTTGTGTTTTTATGATTTGAAAATAGTAAACATCATCTTCATTGGTGATGACTTCTGAAATTTATATTTATCTATCTATCTATCTATCTAATCTATCTATCTAATCTATCTAATCTATCTATCATCTATCTATCTAATCTATTTATCATCTATCTATCATCTATCTATCATCTATCTAATCTATCTATCTATCTATCATCTATCTATATCTATCTATCTATCTATCTATCTATCTATCTATCTATCTATCTATCTATCTATCTATCTATCTTTTTGAGACAGAGTTTCTCTGTAGCCCCAGCCAGCCTGGAACTCACTATGTAGACCAGGCTGGCTTTGAATTTACAGGGATCCACCTGCCTCTACTTCTCCAGTGCTGGGATTAAAGGCTGACTTCTGGAATTTTATACACTGTAAGAAGGAATGTGCTCAGAATCTGCTCACACTCTAGCAAAGCAAGGACCCCCGCTTGCAGTTTTGGAGTGCTTGCACCTATGAACAGGGACCTGTCCCAGAATTAACCTCCCTGTGCTTTGACACTCTTCTTTTTTTTTCTTTTTGCTCTTTTTGAGACAGGGTCTCCCTGTATCCCCAGCTGGCCTGGAACTCACTCTATAGAGCAGGCTGGCCTTGAACTCACCAAGATCCGCCTGCCTCTCCCTCCCAAGAGCTAGGATTAAAGGCGTGCGCTGCCATGCCTGCTTCCCACCCCACCCACTCTGACACTCTTTACCTTTTTTTTTTTTTTTTTGAGACAAGGTCTCATGTAGCCCAGCCTCAAATTCTCTAAGTAGCCAAGGATGTCTTTGGACCCCCCGACACGTGTGTGTGTGTGTGTGTGTGTGTGTGTGTGTGTGTGTAGGAGTGTTATTGTCCTACTCCACCACCCTCTGGCTCTACTTCCTGAGTGCTTGGGTCACAGGCATCATCTGTAAATATGCTCAGGTTTTTATGTGGTGCTGGGGGAATGGAACTCAGGGCCTTGTCCGTGTTAAGCAAGTACTTGACCAGCTGAGCTACATGCCCAACCCATCTTGCCATTCTTTTCTTTTAGACGGGTCTCACTTTGTAATCCTACCTGGCCTGGAATTCACTGTGCAGAGCAGGTTGAACTCACAGAGATCTGCCTGCCTCTGCCTCCAGAGTTCTGGGATTGTAGGTGTAAGAGAGCCTTAAGATATTTCTAAATTGTAGCTATAAAGGTTTTCTACAGCCTGAATGAATTGATAAAATCAACGGAATCCTCACAGTAGGGAGGCGTGGCGGGGGCAGCCCTGGGAATGAGCAACACACCTGCTCACTGTGAGGAGGAGCCAGGGAGCCCCATTATCACCGGTGAGGAGCTCTGCTCAGGAAGCCCCCACCCAGAGTTTGGGTAAGGCTGAGGGACAGTGCACTATACACAGCAGTGGACAACAAAGGTTTGCTGGATAATACAACATACTGTCGATTTTGAGTTTGGTACCAGGAAAAATAATGAATCTATTCCAAGTTCTCACAGATTTCCCAAATCAACTGTCTCACAGCAAACGTTCCAGAATGTCCTGTAAATAGCCTGGAAAGCACAGGGCTGGGAACGGTTTAGAGGGCACCACCCAAGACCTCGGACCAAGGTTCAGTCCAGCTAAACAGAGGCTGTTCCTTAATCATAGGTAGGAACAGGTCCAGCCACAAAGACCTGGTCCCTTCTCTTCTGGACTACAGCCCCAAGAACACCCACTACTATTTATTGAACTAGTTTAAAATTTACATTTTAAATTTAATTGATTGTGGTGTGTGTGTGTGTGTGTGTGTGTGTGTGTGTGTGTGTGTGATTGTAGGTGTGTGCCACAACTCGTGTGGAGGTCAGAGGACCAGTTTCAGTAGTCTCTGAGGATTGGATTCAGCATGTGTGGCAAGTGCTTCTGCCTGCTGAGCCATCTTGGCAGCCCAAAAGCCACACTTCTGAATCTAACACAGTATGTTTAATCTTTCTAAGTCATCGTTTAACATATTAACCTATAAAACTTGGGCCATATTTAAGGGCAAATTCATAGTTACATGTATCTTTACAAAAGACAAGACTTTGCAAGGGCGGTGGTGGTTGTAACAAGGTCTCCTTGTAGCCCCAGCTAGCCTCAAACTCAATATGGACACCAGGCTGGCCTGGATCTTACAGAGATCGGCCAGTCTCTGTCTCCCTAGTGCTGTGATTAAAGGCATATGTGACCATGTCTGGTATGTCATTTGTACAAGTCTGCAGAGGCCAGAAGAGAAGAGGGTGTCAGATACCCTGGAGCTGAATTTGTAGGTGGAGGTGATTGTGAGCCGCCTGACACGGGCGCAGGAGTCCTAGAAGAGCAGCAGTGCTGTGAACCACTGAGCATCTCTCCAGACCCAGAAATTCCCCCACCTTTTAAATTGGGGGGGTATTTATTTTTAGTTAAAGCATACGAGTGTTTTGCTTGGATGTATGTGCACTTGTGTGTGCAGGTTCAGTGGAGACCAGAAGAGGGTGTCAGATCTCCTGAAACTGCAGTTATGGACAGCTGTTAGCCACCATGTGGGCCCTGGGAACCAAACCAAGGTCCTCGGCAAGAGTAGCCAGTACTCATAACCACTGAGGCATCTCTCCAGGCCCAGAAATCCCCTACTACCTTTTTTATTTTTGAGACTTATTTTGTAGCCCTGGCTGACCTAGAACTTGCTATGTAGACCAGACCGGCCTCAAACTCACAAAAATCCACCTGCCTCTGCCTCTGCCTCCCAAGTGCTGGAATTAAAGGTTGCACCACAATGCCTGGCCTCCCCCACCTTTCTGTAGACAGGGACTTGGTATGTTGCCCAGGTTAGCCTTAGCCCCCCCCCCGCCCCCGTGTTGTGATTACAGGCTTGCATCATCATACCTGGTCAATGATTCCTTTTCTTTTTTTTTAATTTTTTTAATTAAAAAAATTTTTATTAATTTTATTTATTTCTGTATGTGTATGAATGTACTATCTGCATGCAGGTCTGTGCACCCGTGTCGTGCAATGCCGCGGAGGTCAGAAGAGGGTGTCGGATTCCCCTGGAACTGGAGTTCTCCTGGAACTGGAGTTTCAGACGGTTCTCGGCCGCCATGTGGGTGCTGGGGATCGAACCCGGGTCCTCTGCAAGAGCGGTCGGCGCTCTTAACCTCTAGGCCATCTCTCCAGCCCACAATGATTCCTTTTCTAGAGTGTCACCTGTACCAAGGACCAGGCCAGGTCAACTGCTGACCAAGGGCCATATGAATTTGCCAGCATTCTGGACTGAGACCTTACACATATTGCTTCTTATGGAAGGTGCCAAAACTGTACCAGTGATTCTTTATTTAAAATCTACATTTGAATTATAAACATTTCAGAAAATGCACCATCAAAAACAAAGCAAAACTGAAGCTCCCAAGTTTCTGAGCTCAGAAATTCATATGAATTAATAGACTAATGGGTCTGGGCGTGGTGGCGCACACCTTTAATCCTAGCGCTTGGGAGGCAGAGGCAGGTGGATCTTTGTGAGTTCAAGGCCAGCCTGGTCTACAGAGTGAATTCCAGGACAGCTGGGGCTTACAGGGAGACCCTGTCTCAAAAAGACCAAAAAAAAAAAAAATAGACTAATGAAATAAAAATATCTTAAAATCTGTCTTGTATGCTGCCAATTTGTTCCTTGTTCCTATTTTTCAATCACATTTTAATTTTTCAAATGCGTTAAACCCTTATTTTATATTCAATTAGGCTAAGCTTCCGTCCCAGTTTTTGCTGGCTCTTGATCAGAACGCCAAGTTTCTTTCGCGAGCTCAAAAGTCCTTTTCCCTTATCTGTGGGAATCCTTTGCGGCTGCCTTGAAGATGAACTGCACTTGGCTCTGCCAGCCGCCTGGGGGCAGTGCTGGGCTATGTCCACCTAGGGGCTACTAATTCCAGGTCTATGTGAACGGTCCAGTGTGAGGTTTCAAGTTCTGAGCACCCCTTGCTCCTCCGCCCCGCTGCTCCCGGGAGGCTGCCTTTCAATGAGCCAATGGCTGGCATCTTTTTATTTTTTGTGCCCATGATGGAGTGAGGGTGGATCCCATGAGAGGTCCCAAACCTGTCCTTTTAGGGCCTCAAATATTTGAGCAAATATCAATCCCAAGCTCCTAGTCAAGGGCGGGCAAACCGCAGCCGTGGTTAAAGCTAGCTCATTACCCGCTTTGCACATGAAATTTTACTGTCACACATACTGTCTGCGGCTGCTTTTGAGTCACAAGGCAGCACCGAAGAGCTGACGATGTAGACCCTGGTCCTTTCTAGGACGTCTGCTAACCGTTTCTGCTGCTTAGACCACAAGCAGTGAAGAGATCCCTGGTGGTCCTACCCGATGGCCTCTCCTAAGCCTGTCTCCTCCCTCGTTTACTCCCTGTGACCCCAGTGAACATGCCCGGTAGCACAAGGGCCTGCGTGTTCTAGAATGGGTACCAGCAAAGGAACCTGTGACCCAACACAGGGCCATGTGGCTCAGGTCCCGAGTGTGGGTGGCATTCTTACATCAAAGGGAGCCTCGTTCTTCTAAGTACAGTCCCCACTTCTGTAAGAACAATATGGAGCTGACCTTTGTGGGGTAGATTCTTTCCTCTAGACAGAAGCAGCGTGGAACACATTCAAGAAAATAGAGTCCATATCTACACCTCATCCCGGGGCCACAGAGACTCCATTGCAGCTCACATGGTCAACACTGACAAATGATTCCTTTCAATGCCCTTGACATTGACAGAGAAAATGTCTCCATTTAAAAAAACACTCTTGAGAACATCTACATGTATAAGCAATTACAGTCTTTAATTAACCACTCACCTCCTGGTTCTATGCTAGCATTTATCCAAAGCTGACTTTCAGGAATTCTGTAAACAGTAACTATTTAATGCTTTAACTTTTTAGTATTTTAGGTTTTATCTAGTGTAACATTGTTCTAGGACTGGAGAGATGGCACGGTTGAGAAGGTACTTAGCACAGAGACTTGAGCTTGATCTGCAGCCACTATGTACAATGGTATGCTTTTGTAATCCCAGGCCTGGGGAGACAGAGACAGGAGCATCCTTGGGGCTCACTGCCAGCAGAATGGCTGAATCAGTGAGTTCGAGACCATGTCTCAAAAAATAAGCTGGACTGGGCATGGTGGCGCACGCCTTTAATCCTAGCACTTGGGAGACAGAGGCAGGCGGATCTTTGTGAGTTCAAGGCCAGCCTGGTCTACACAGTGAGTTCCAGGACAACTGGAACTACAGGGAGACCTTGTCTCAAAAAGACCAAAAAAAAAAAAAAAACCTGCAGAGTGACATAAAAAGACACTCAATATCAACTTTCCATCTCTACCCACACCGGTATACATGTATGTGCATGCGTGTATCTTACACGTGCACAGATCCACACGAATGTGTACGTATAAACACACAGATATCACACAGTGACAGGCTCCTGGCCTGTGGGGAGATGAGTAGATGGGCTCTGTGTTACCCACCGGTCAGCCAGCAACGAGGGGGCTGAGCACAGGGCAGGCCAGTGCTTCTAACTTCTCTGGTGGGATGTTGAGATGCCTGAGATTCCTACCCTGGCCAGAACAGCATCAGTGCTGGGCTTACAGGACAGAGGGCAGGTGCCTGGCTGCACAGATGGTCCGTTGCCTGTTCCATTCACAGGCAAGCGTGTGCCCTGAGGTCTGGGGCCTGGCCTCTCCACTGCTCCACACTCTCAGTAGGCAGCTTCCGTCCTGCTGACTGGCTGGCTCACTGTGAAGTTCCAGGAGCACATCCTGCTGGGTAGCAGAGGTACCCAAGGTTCATCCTTCCTGTGCCAGCTGTCCTGTGAACACCGCATGGCAGCACTTGACACTTGGCACCTCTTTTACCTCTTGATGACACTAGCCCTCCCCAACGTAAGTGACAGATGTCTGTAGTTCCTCTACTGCCTGCCATGCATCCCAGAATCCTACTTGTTCTCAGCAAGCATTCCATTCCTCTTCCTCTTCCTCTTCCTCCTCCTCCTCCTCCTCCTCCTCCTCCCCCTCTGTGGCTCCCCAGGTCTCCTAAGCAATACTTTTCCCAACCATTAGTCACAATAAAGGACCAGCCACTGTTCAGTGTGCACCAACTGTATGTTAGGCCTGGGAACACCAGGAGAATCTTACTGGGAGAGTGGAGAGAAAGGGCTGTGACAGTCCCCAGTCTGGGTCTCAGTGTCCCCAGACGCTGTGTGGATCCTCCCGTGCCTGCTGCATCTTGGACTCCCAGTGTCCTCTCCAGGCTGACTTTCCACACAACTGTCTCTTCCAGGAAGCCCCTGGGCTCTCCAAGTAGCACCTGGCTGTGTCCTGACCCCTGACCCACATCCCTTCAGAGCCCAGAGCCCTCTCTCTTTTGGCTCATCACTTCTTGGTCTTTTGGCTAAGGTCGAGTATACAGATTCCTTCTCCATCACTCAGGAGCTTTTCCTCTGGCCCCGTACCACCCCAGCCATATCACTCCTGGGATAGGGGTGAGCACAGCCCCACATTCTTGACATGTGACAGGTGTACAACACACAGGCAAATGTAAGAGGTGCATTCGCACCCACAGAACCACCCAGGGCTATAGAGGACGGCCAGCATCGAGCATGGCTGGGCTGACCTAAAGGGTCCCCAGAAGAGACCAGAGAGGGACCAGAGGCCAAGCAGCCAGCACGTGGGAGTTCACAACAGAACACAGAGGTGGCTGGTGGCTTCCCCAAAGATGCAGTGGTCTCCACGCAGCTCCCCCTCTATGCAGCTCCCCCTCCACGCAGCTCCCCCTCCACGCAGCTCCCCCTCCACGATACTCATCTACAACCCTGTGCCCCTCTTCATCCCTCCCACCCCTGCCCCCACCCCCAGCCCCCCACGTTATAGACTGGGAAACAAGGACAGACAGAGCCTCTTGCTTAGGGAGCAGCAGGGCTTGGGCTTCTAGTCGTTGGGCCTATGGCCACTCAGTGCTAAACTATCTGCCTAGCATGGGGACAGACAGCCAAGGGTTGGATGGGGTTGCACTGGAGAGGTGAGGTGAATGTGCAGTGAGGGCGGGCCTCCATGTTCCCCCGCACCCCAGAACACTCCGAAGTGGGAGAGGCCTGTTGGCCACATGTCCCCTTTGCAGTGGAAGGGAGTCACTGCACACCAAAGATCGCAGAAACGCCATGATGACGCATCCCTGGCCACTAGAGGGGGGCATCCAGGAAGGTAGGGGTGCCTGGAGCTTTGGGGGTCCCAGGAGACCCTTGTGACCCAGAGGAAGCACCATGTCCCAAACAGGCAGGCAGACAGGCTGTGCTAGGTCACACTCGGCAGTCCTGGGTCATGAGGCAGGTGGGCCAGGCAGGGTCATTGGCAGGGATGAAGGATTACGTAATCAGAGGCAGGAAGGGACACTCAAGACACAGAAATAGGATTAAGTGGCCACCACTCCGGGGAGTCACCAGAGTGGAACTCTGCAGGCTCCGAGCAGCCCTGGAGTACTGGTTAAGCTGCTGGCTCAGGACTTCCCTCCAGGGCTCGTGAAGAGGCGCCCAGCCCAGCTGAGTCCAATCGGAACAGGAAGGAAGGGTTCTCCCATTTTCTTAACTTGCAAAAGCAATACGAATGACCCATGTACGAGCGCAGCAGAGAGCCCACTCACCCTGTTAAAGCGCTTGGCCTGGAAGAGGTGGCCGTTGGCGCGGTACAGCTTCCTCCATCTTCTGGCCCCGCGGCGGTAGATGGATTCTAGAAAGGATGCAAGAAAGGCGTAAAGCAGCGCCATTGTGGTAGGGGAACTGGCTCCCCACCTAAGCTACTGACGGACACAGACCGCTCCTGTCTAGGTGACTGGAGCCATGGCTACCATCCGGGCCGTGGGATGCTGGAGCTGAAATGCCAGCTTCCCCGAGTCGAGGTCCCCTTTCTCTTCTCCTCACATGGTTCTCATGTTGTCACAGCCCTGGCCGCTAGAGATGGCAGCCAGGTAGGACAGGCCCGGGAAAGCAGCGGAGAGACAGGGCAGCCGGCAGGAACAGGCGGGGTCCAGCCCCAGGACTCCGGTTCCACCAGCCCCAGGACTCCGGTTCCACCAGCCCCAGGACTCCGGTTCCACCAGCCCCAGGACTCCGGTTCCACCAGCCCCAGGACCTATTCCCTGCTTGTTTTCCCTCACCCTCCTTCCCTCTGGGCAGTGTCTGAAAACCAGGCCCTTTTTTCCATACAGGGACAAGGTTCAAATGGACCATGATATTTACATATGACTATCCAAGGAGGGAAAGTGGAGACCACACCGCAGTCTGCTGTCAGCCTGAAGGCTGAGTACCTCAGCGTTGCCAGTGACTCACCCAAGCCAGTCCCCTCTAACTCCACACCCCGGGGCAGAGGGGAGCAAAACTCCCTGAATCACTGGTTTTGAATTGGAAGTTACTGCAAACATCACTGTGTAACATGTACCATTCAGACTAGAAGAGTAGCTCTTCTAGCCAGCAAAGCTCCAGCCTGAACCACAGGCTAATACTTGTCACTCCACAAACTCCAAATGCCGTGATGTCAGCAAGCGGAGACAAAAACTCCAGAAACACAACATACAATGGGAAGCTTTGTGCTTTTATAAAATCCTGTAGCAAGAGCGACTTTCAGGAGCCTAATGAAAGTGCTGCAATATTCCAAAGTGGAAAGTATAACGGGATGTTTGTAAAACAAGCAAATTACCAGCTCTGGCTGGAAACTGCTGAAATCAGGTCACAGAAATGGCAAACTTGTCTCTCTCTCTCTCTCTCTCTCTCTCTCTCTCTCTCTCTCTCTCTCTCTCTCTTAAAAGGGAGATTCAGCGAGGAGCCGGAAGCCAAGGTTCCTCTGGGAGCACAGGAAGAACGAAGGCCCCCGCGGCCAGGGCAGCTTGGCCACCACAGGCACACTGCAGAGCCTACATTTCAGTCCTGCAGACCAGGGTGTGGCTCGAGCGCCTCCAGAGTACAGCCGAGTGTCACCTGGGAGAAGCTGGGTGTCGATGACGTCTGGTAACCCCCACAGGGTTCCAGCCTCAGAGGGGAGCAGGAAGGAGGCAGGGCTGCCTTTGTTCCCCCCCCCCTTTCACCCACCTGGGGCTTTATGCCTGGGGCCCAGGGAAGGTCCACATAATACTGAGAGGGCAAAGCCAGAGTCCATCTGCCCCATGTCTGAGGAGTCCCAAGTGGACCCCATGAGCCTCTGCCGATGATGATCCTGCCTCTCCTGGCCCACACTCGTGGGGAAGCCTAGTCCTTGCTTCAAACACCCATAGGCCTTATGGCCCTTCTATCTGGCTTCCAGCCATCTGATAGCTGAAGAGGGGTAGGGGATGAAGTGACCAGGGTACGGGGGCAAAGAAGTCAAATGGAGGGGGCAGAGCTGGCAGCCTAGGGACAAACAAGGACTTGTGGGCTGAGTGTTTCTGCTGTGCCTGACCCAAGCCTTCGAGTTCAATTACAGCCTTAGTCTTAAGTAAACGAAGGGCAAGTTCGATGCCTTCCTGGACTACAGAGCAGCTAAGGGAAACACAGACACCCTAGCAGAAGGCAAGGCTGACCAGGGAGTCCCTAGGGTGTGGAAGCAAGGATGCGACAGGCCACCAGGATTAACAGCAGTGCCTGGAGGGAAAGAGCCAGGACTTCCCTGCTGAGGGACTGGGCTGTATTCACCCAAGTACACATGGTGGAGTCCTGACTCCTAGCGGGGCTATATTTGGAGACTGAGCCGCTGACAAGGTGATGAGGGTGACAGGAGGGCATGGGGTGGGGCCCCAATTGCTTATCCTCCCAAGAAGAGAGCACCAGTCACTCCCCAGCACCTCAGGACCCTAGAAGAGGTGTCATCTGAAGCCTGGCTGCAGCAAGCTCCTGAGGTTCGTGACTCACTCAGTCTGGGCCTCCCATTACATCAGTGGGAATGGGATCACAGTTCTGGTCTTCTGCATGCAGACACTGGGTTCTTTGGAAAGTAAAGAGGTGGACAGGAGAGGCAGAATGACACAGATCTTTTACAAGAGAATGTGGGAGACAATCTGAGCCTGTGGGAAGACTGAAGACGTAAGAAGACAGGGTAGGAGGTGGGGTGAGCACAACTGGCAGGCCACAAGCTCTCAGGACAGAGCCTGGCAGCTACTGGCGCTCGAGTGTGCCTGGAACCAGTCACAGTACTGGTGACCACACTGGAGGGGAGGCGATGGCTTCGTGGACAAAGCATCTGCTGTGCAGGTAGGAGAACTGGAGTTTGGATCCCTACAGCCCAGGTAAAAGCCAGGCACTTATGGCAGCCACCTGTCACCCTAGTTCTGGAGAGGCAGAGACAAGGATCCAGGGTCAAACTAGACTAGCCAGAACTGGCAAGTTTCTGGATTCAGTGAGAGACCCGGTATCAATCAATAAAGTACAGAGCCATCAAGGAAGACCCCCCAAATCAATCCCTGGCCTCCACGCATGTGCTCATACATGTAAACACATATACCTATGTACATACATACATACATACCACGCATACATACACACAGAAAGTAAAGTGCAGAGCCATCAAGGAAGACTCCTCAAATCAATCCCTGGCCTCCACACATATGCTCATACATGCAAACATGTATACCTATGTACATACATACATACATACCACACATACATACACACAGAAAGCAAAGTGCAGAGCCATCAAGGAAGACCCCCCCAAATCAATCCCTGACCTCCATGTATGTGCTCATACATGCAAACATGTATACCTATGTACATACATACATACCACACATACATACACACAGAAAGTAAAGTGCAGAGCCATCAAGGAGAAGACTCCTCAAATCAATCCCTGGCCTCCATGCATGTGCTCATACATGCAAACATGTACACCTACATACCACGCATACATACGCACAGAAAGTAAAGTGCAGAGCCATCAAGGAAGACTCCTCAAATCAATCCTGGCCTCCACGCATGTGCTCATACATGCAAACATGTATACCTACGTACATACATACACACATACTATACACACATACATACATACATACATACATACATACATACATACATACCACACATACATACACACAGAAAGTAAAGTGAGCCATACAGGGAAGACAAGAACAGACTCTTCTCGGGAGCCAGCACAGGAGACACAGAAGCTGAACCTGTGAGATCACAAGAAGGATTACTCTACACCTGAGGGCTGAGCCAAATTAATCTTACACAATCCTCTTCCATATCCAGGTGAGGACCAGGGTGATCCTTGTGCTCCTGGGGCAGGGGTGGGGTGGGTGGGGTGTTAAGTCGGCATAAAAGCAGAAGCAGGTTTTGTGAACAGGTGCATTTGCTCCTGTGCTGCTGCAGCCATCCCAGATCACAGCCCCAGAACTCCCTGAGCATCCGAGACTGCTTCAAGCCAGGCGGGGTAGTACATACCCCAGCACTTGGGAGGCTCAGGCAGGAGGATCAAAAGGCCAACCCGGACTTAGAGGGACACTCTGGAACAAAACCAAATAAACAAAAAGAATGTTTCTTTTTTTTAAGGCCTTAAATTATTTATTTACATATATATTTACATTTATTCCCCCCCGCCCCCCGTGGAGGTCAGAAGACAAACCTATGGGAGTCTGTTCTTTCTCTAAGATGTGGGTTCCAAGATCATCAGGCTAGGCTGGTGACCTCAGGTAGCCCCTTTACCAGCTGAACTGTCTCACTGGCCTCCCGTGATGGTGTGAACGAGTGCTGTCCCCCATAGGTGCTTGGGAACCTCTAGGAGGTGCAGGCTTGCTGAGGAAGCATGTCGCCAGGAGAGGGTTGTGGGGTTCAGAGCCACTCCCCACTTCCAGCTCCCTCTCGGCTCCCTGCGTGGCTGTGGGAATGTGGTCCCTCCGCTGCTCGCTCTGCATACCAGCCGTCTGCTGCCGTGGTCCCCTGCCGTCATGCCTCCACGACTGTAAGCTCAAATTCACGCTTCCCGCTACAAGCTGCCTTGGTCGTGGTGACTTATCACACGACAGGAAAATAACCGACCTCTCCCCCCCATTTCACTTTTCAACGTTCTGCTATGGTTTGGCTGTGTCCCCAAAAGTTCAGACGTTGGAGTCTCAATCACAAAGTCACATGGGAGGGAGGCAGTTCTGGTCTGACAAGGCCCACGGTGGGCCCATGAACAAGGGCATTACTGGCTCTACAATGGGGGAAGACAAGATAGGAAGCAGCTGTGTGAGACTTTCTACACTTTAACAAAGTACTAGGCTCTCAGAAGAGGTGGACTGGACACTGATTTATATCCTCTAGAACTTAAAACAAAAAGCAACCTTGTTCCTTACAAATTAGTCCATCTCGTGCACAGTGGGCAATGGTGCAAGAAGGACCGGGACTTGTTATGAGCGTAAACTGGGGAGCTGTGAGTCTGTGAAGCAGCCCCAGCACCTGCAGGCCAGTGTCCTCCACCAGCTGCTCAGGATTTCATTTGGCAGACAGGCTCCAAAGAGTCACAGGGACAAGCCCAACGCTGGTCCCTCCACCTCGAAGGAACAGTTACAACTGTGAGAGGAAAGAGAAGAAGCAGAGGTGAAGCGGTGTAAAGACCACCAGGAGGCCATGGCCACCTGCTGGGGGTGGGCCTGAAGGCCCGGGATGACTGGGCCCTCTCCTGGGGGAAGGATCAGTGTGTGTGGATGTGTTTGTAACTTGTAACTGTCCTTATAGAGGGACGGAGTGTGCTTTAAAGCATTGCATATGGGTGCCAAATTAACAAGAGGTAGACCTACGGGGTTTGTGTGCCAGCTTGCTTAGACCTAACACTGCTCTGGGTGATTCTGTGAGGGTATATATGGGTGAGGTTGGCAATAAACTTTGGACTGTGAATATAGCTGGTGGCCCCCCTTAGCCTGCATGGGCTTCGTCTAGTCAGCTGCAGCCAGACTGACGGTGGTCCTCTCCTTAAGAAGAGGGAGTTCTATAGTCCCTGGCTTTGGACCTGGGCTTGACGTACCACCAGGCCTGGCATAAGCTATTTTTTTTTAAAGGTAGGTTTTAGGCTGGGCATGGTGGGCCACACCTGTAATCCCAGGTGGATCTCTATGAGTTCAAGGCCAGCCTGGTCTACATGGGAGTTCCAGGACACTTGGGGCTACAGGAAGACCCTGTCTCAAAAAGACCAAAATAGACGAGAGATAGGTTTTAGATTTTTCTCCTGAGACTCCTTGCCTGGTGTCCCTGCCATCCTTGTTTCTTTAGCACATCACCTCTGTCACAATCAGTGAAGCCCATACTGTTTGATTCCCTCAGTTTCCCCAATGTCCTCCTCCCTCCCAGGACCCCATGGCGTGTGGTCCCTGTGTCCTTGGGATCCTTTGGGCTGGGACAGAGTCCTTGCTCTTCATGGCCTTCCTGGTGTGGAAGAGGCTGGCTGGCCAGGTGCCCGAGGAGCACCCCCACACAATGGTTCTGCCAATAGTTTCTTGGGGTGGACAGGGTTGTGACCACCTTGGCATCTGAACCAACACAGCCCTTTCTTAGAAACCTGAGTTCCCACAAGGGCTGGCACTGCTAAAACCAAAACTTTCCAACTGGAGTTTTGTTTGAAGATTCTGTAAGAATGGTGTGGCTCTAGACACAGCCACTCAGAATCTCCTCTCCTGTTCTGGGCCTGTGGGCTGGGACAACCCCAAGCTTCCTGTGGGGACGGGGCAAGGATGCTGTGCACCCACCGGGGCACCTCACATACCCTCCCTGTTGTGGGCAGAGACATACACAGAAATTGGACCCTGGGCTAAGTCCAGGTTGTGGGGCAGGGCTGGGGGTAGGGACAGAGGCTGTTGGGTTGGTTGTGTGATGCTCCCACATAGTGCAGGGGTATCCCTGGAGGTCAGGCGTTTCTGTCGTGGCCTGAGGTGCTAAGGTTGAACTCTGGCTCGGGAAGAAACCTGGGCTCCAGGTCAGAGCTAGGCCAGTGTCACGTGCCCGCTGGGGACCCGGCCACCCACCTCCTCGGGTGCTAGCACATGCTGAACAGCAGTAAGTCCTGGAGAGCGTGTGGGCTGCCTTTCTTCTTTCAGCCTTAACTGACAACCTCGGGAGCTCTCGACTTGTCTTTGAAATTCTATAATTAGGCTGGTCACAGGCATCTTAACGAGCTGTTTCCATGGTAATCTAGCATCGAGCACTGACAAGGCAAAAAGAAAAAAAAATCCCACATTTAAAACAAATCTAAGCTCCAATCAGCTGACTATGGGCAAACTCCCCCTTCCAGGCTTGGGGAGGAGCGGGTGGGCTGAACTCCAGCGGAACGAAATTGGAGGGCTCCTCATTCACAGGATGTGGAACACAGTGTAGCAAGCGCGGGGCACGGCAGCATCGCATGGTAGCCCTGTGGTGCCCGAGATGGGACCCATGTCAGCAATTAAGCCCAGTGCCTTCGGAGGCAGCCCAGGCCATGTCAGCAAAGCCAAGAAGCCAGTGAGATGCCTGGGGACCACAGAGGGTCCACAAAGTGGGGAAGCAGCTATTACTGGGGAGGGCAGCAGAGTGAGCACTGCCACCTCTAGGCTCGGCCTCCTTCTAAACAGCTATTTTTGCCAGGATTCTAAATCTGCCTGCTTTTCTTCCCATATTTAGATTCATATCAAATTATCCCAGAACTCCTGGATGCCCAGATCTGGGTATAATATTATGGAGTAGGGGAAAGGTGCAGAGCCCACACACGGCTGTTATTCAGCCTTACGCAGCCTGACAGGTGTCCCCTTGATGGGATCTTGGCCAAGTCCTTGGTGCACCAACCCCGAGGGTCTCCATTCTTGGTCACTATCTGTCCCACTAAAAGATCCCGATTACGTCCGGCTGCCACATGACCAAGAGTCTGGGGCTTAGGGTAGGCAAGCCACTGGTGTAGAGATGAACCCAGACACCTGGCACACACCAGGCACCTGGTCACCCCTGGGATAACAGAACATGGGCACTGTCACAGGGCGTTCACGGAGAACCCTCTCCATTCACATTTGCCACTGGCTAGGTCCTTATCACTATACTTCAGTGTCTGATGCCCCCGGAGAGGTCCGTGTGAACAAGAATGCTCATTCCTTCTACCCTGCCAGGTAGGCATCACTCCAGGTGGACACTGGGGGCAGCATCAACAACACTGGAATGGTCCTTCAAAGGTGAAAAGGCTGGGTGGGGGTGGCACATCTGGGACTGGCTCCCCATTGGGGCAGGGGCTGAAATGTGTACCCCACCAAGGGACTTTCCCATCCTAGGCCTATAATTCAAACTTCCTGTTTCTAACCACTGATCTATTTCCCAGCTGAAAGTTATGACTTACACACATCATGCTTTGAAAGGTGACTGAAGAATAGCACTGAAATCAGAAAAACAGGCTTGAACAGAGAGGTACGGGAACTGGGGCTGTGGGAAATGACAGCCGCGTGGGCGGCGGGCCTGTTTATAAGCAGCAGGCACAGCCGTGGCTCCCACACAGCCTTTCCACCTCAGTCACTCTATCCGTGCCCAGGGAGTGTCCCTCTGCCACCACAACACACCAGAGGATGTAGATGACGGACATCTGAGGAGAATCAGCCCACACAGCGGAGATGCCCCATTCCCGTCTTCAGGGACCCTCGGTGCATCCGAGATGGGCAGGAAGTACAGAGGCTGCTGTTCCACAGGAGATGAGCACAAAGACAAAGGGGGGAGGCGGACAAGCCAGCAATGAATGGGCCCTGATGTGATGGACCACGCCAGCCTCAGTGGGGACCAACCTGGGTCACAGACAATGGAAGGTGACACCGATGCTGGTGCCAGGAAGAAAATAAGCTGCACTACCAGGCACGGCAGCTTACACCTGTAATCTAACACGTGGCTGGCTGAAGCAGGAGCCACAAGTCCAAGTCCAGCCTGGGCTACCTAGCAAGATTGTCTAAAAAAACAAATACCAAACCAAAACAACAAAAACAAACCAAAGTAGACAAGAAAGGGTAACAGAGGTAATGGGGGGAAAAGGGGGCTGCAAATGACTGGAGGTTGTAGACATATGGAAACGTTACCATGGAACTCATTACATACAGTACATAAGCTACTACAATATTAGAAATTAAGAAATGAACTACGGCCAGGCATGGTGGCACACGACTTTAATCCTAGCACTTGGGAGGCAGAGGCAGGCAGATCTCTGTGAGTTCAAGGCCAGCCCGGTCTACATAGTGAGTTCTAGGCCAGCCAGGGCTATAGGGAGACCCTGTCTCAAAAGGACCAAAAAAAAAAAAAAAAAAAAAATGAAGTGTGGCTGACTGCCAGGGTGGCAGCTCATGTTCGAGTCAGCCACTTAGTCCAGCTTCCCTCTTGTTCCTATGTCCTTGCCAAGGCTGTGCAGACACCACAGAGTCCGTGGAGACCTGAGGTGGTCTCACCTGCCCCAGTCTTGAGAATGTTCATCTGCTGTCTGCACCAATCAGAGAAGAGTGTCTCCAGCAATGTCAGTGGCCATCTGTGGCCATCCGTGTGACCAGGCAGACACACTGTTTGATTGGGTATGCAGGGCCACCCTGTGTGTCCACACACTGAGGGGGGTCCTGGGGAGGCAGGCAAGTCTGGGACACCTTCT
Source organism: Rhizomys pruinosus (assembly GCA_009823505.1). NCBI lineage: Eukaryota > Metazoa > Chordata > Mammalia > Rodentia > Spalacidae > Rhizomys > Rhizomys pruinosus. Next base: position 1,104,924 of record VZQC01007166.1, on the reverse strand, counting down.
GGGCACTTCCCAGGGCCTGCGGCTCTGACGACTTGTCAGTGCCACCTGTACCTTCCCACCACAATACCAAAGCTAGACCAATATCATCGCTCAGACTGCTGGGGGCTTTGCAGCTGAAATGTGTGGGAGTCTATGAAACACCACGCTCCCAAAGAGAGGGACACCAGACTCAGGGCTGGTTCTTAGGTGCGCAGTGTGAGGGGGTACAGCTGACCTCTGGCACTGTCCCCTGAGAGCCCCTATTCTCAGGAGTCCTACCTGTGGGAAGTACCAGATGCCCTCCCCAGAAGCCAATCGGACACTGCAGACAGGCTCTGTGGGGCTGTCATGGCAGAGACTGTGGGACGCAGCGCTGCCATCTGGGGGAACAGAGGAAAGAATCCCAGAATGGCTGCTCCACAGTGTGCAGGAAGGAAGGAGGCAATCTCATTCCGGTGTGAGGCAAGGAGGTGGCTCCTTCCCTTCCCGCTGTGGACAGTGGTGCCGTGGCTGGACCATGTGGGCCCCCTGCTGGACAGCCGTGTCATGACATGGCTGCTGAACCGGTCTGGCTTAACCACGCTGGAAGTCTGCCCACGTCTGAGCCTCTCTCTAGGGATGGGAAAGGCAGACTGCTGGAGGTGGGATGAGGGACTGAGTTCCGGGGTCTTAAAATGAGAAAACACATAAGTAAAGAAATGTCTTGGGCTTGCTGGGGACCACTGGGGGCTACAGGGATTGGTCAGCTCACTCTAACAGCGGCCAGCACAGGTCAAGGACTACAGGAGCTCCCAGCTCCCCCACTGCCACGAAGCAGGGCTGTGAGAGGCGGGGCCATCTCAAGTCCAAGAAGCACTCGGCCAGGGATTCCTGCGGAGTGTGGTCCTATCCAGGCAGGGAACGAACAGCACAACCCTGTGGCCATAGGGCCGAATCCAGCCCCAGACGTGAGGGTCAAGGCTACAGCTCAGGAGCTGGAATCCATGGAGCACAGGAAGGTCGGTGAATGCAGCACATGGGGCGCAGGGGCACACGAACAAGGCTGCCATGTTGAAGTGCTGTGTTGGGTACACTGTGAATGGGACGACTGTTAAGAACCCACGAGGGGAACCACACGGCTCCTCCCAAGGGCGTCCGGGAAAGCTGGCTGGAGAAAGGACACGGCCAGCCCCAGGTGCTTTCCGACTCCTTTGGGGCCGCTCCAGCGAGCAAGGCCTGGAGCTCAGCTCACTGACGTCTTAGTGGAGATGAAGTTGGGATTCAAAGCCACCAAGACAGACCAGACCTACTTCGGAGCTTCAACCAGCTGGGCTCCGCGGTCAAGGCCGCCAGCTGGCACTCCCACAGCAGACGGTTACCTCGGACGGCGCTGAGGCTCCGGGTGGCAGCAGGGTTGGGTTCAGGGGGGGCATCTCAGTGGGCTGCAGACACCTGCATTCCTACTGTGTCCTTCATGGTGGGTAGTGAGGCTGGGACAAGACCTCTGAGGTCTCCTCTGGTAAGGACATGAATCCCTTCTGGGACAAGCCGCCATGACCCTCGGCACTTCCTTATCTCCATGTCACAGGGAGGTGGGGCTTCAACATATGAACGGGGGAATACAAACCTTTGGTCCATGACACTCACACCAAGACCCCCCAAAATCATGTCCTAAAATGCAAAATATATTCAGCCTATCCTGGCAGCCTGCCCCTGTGTCAACTCTGAGACCCAAAATTCTCAGTTTCGCCTGGACACTTTCATCTCCAGGCACCAAAGTGACAAATCTGTCTGAAATTGAGTCTCAGGAAAGAAAGGTCGGCCCCAGCCAAGTCCAAAACCTGGCAAGGCAAATCCCCTGAGATTTGAAGGTGGAAGAGCAGGCAGGCACAGGAGTGCACCTGAAATCCCAGGACCATGGGTGGCTGAAAAGCAGCCCAGGAGTTCAGAGTCAGAGCAGCGACATAGTGAGACCATATTTCACAGAAGTAAAAATGAACAAATGAAAAACACCTCTGATGTAGAACTCTGTCCAGCCCCTCCCCACTGGATCCTGGCGAATGGGAATTACAGAGCGAGTGACAACTTGAACTCTAGTACCTGTGTGATTCAAAGGTAAAGTCAGGCAGAGATTTTGACCCACTTGGTATTGGAGAACGAAGGCTAGTGACTGGGGTTCTGGCAAAGCCACTGCCCAGACTGGAAGAGACACCCTTGCATTAAGATAAAGAAACAGACCGGGTGATTCAGGAAGATCTACCCATCTGTTCAGACTCCCCACTGCCCAAGTGAGTGGAAATCCTGTAGGAAAAAGAAACCAGCCACTGCTGTTCAAGAAGAAACCACCAGGTGCATAAAAAAAAATAGGTAACCAAACAGGAAACAGCGGAGAGGGACTGACAGCTGAAGTGGATGCCCAAAATGCATTGCAAAAGATGGTGAGGGCTGGCGAGATGGCTCAGCAGGGAAAGGAGCCTAGTGCTCAATCAACGTGAAAGGCACCTGCCTCCCCGACCCCACTCTGTGCGCACGCACACACACACACACACACACACACACACATGCACATACACACACACGCACACACACACATGCACACACAGACACGCACGCACACACATGCACGCACACACGCATGCACGCACACGCACGCAAACACACACATGCACAAAGGATAAATGAGTAAAATATAGTAAAAAAACAACTTAAAACCTTGTCAGGATGTAAAGAAAGTGAGCACAGAGGGCAGAAAGAACCAGGATGGAAGAAATGCAAATGGAAGAGCACCCAAGCCGTGAGCAAAAGCACAGAAGCAGAAGTGGGACCCAGGGGGGAGCGGGGTGCACGCGCAGCTCCCGGGAAGGCAAGTCCAGTGTTTCCACGGAGTAACGGCAGAACATGGGAATTCTGAATAGGAGCCAGAGAGAGAGAGAGAGAGAGAGAGAGAGAGAGAGAGAGAGAGAGAGCCTCTCCAAGGGAAGACGACGCCACAGGGCGTTTTCACCCTCATGAAATGTCACTCTTCAAGATGAAAAGCATTACATGTGTCCGTCTACTGCAACAGTCTCATCCCAGAAGACCCATCAGAAACTGAAGGTACCCTAAAAATGCATCTGGCATACCTGACGCCACCCCTGCCCCATCGGGTGGAGAGCTAAGGCTCACATGAAGCCCACGCCCAGCAGGAAGGCGAGGGAAACACATGTCACACAAACAAAACCCAGATAATTAGTTGTCAGCAAATCTGTGGTTAAAAAAAAAATTACTGGGGCTGGAGAGATAGCCTAGCTGTTAAGAGCACCGACTGCTCTTGCAGAGGACCCGGGTTCCATCCCCGGCACCCACATGGCGGCTGAGAACCGTCTGTAACTCCAGTTCCAGGAGAACTGCAGTTCCAGGGGAATCCGACACCCTCTTCTGACCTCCACGGCATTGCATGACACAGGTGCACAAACCTACATGCAGACAGTACATTCATACACATAGAAAATAAATAAATTTTAAAAAATTACTGAAAAGAATATTTCAGACAGAAGGAAAATTGTCTCAGAGACAGGCTCAGCCAAACGGGTGAGACAGAACACAGTGAGGGTGCGTGTGTGTGCGTGTGTGTGTCGGGGGGGGGAGGGCTGAGATGCACAGGTGAGGCACATGGGGGGTGCGGAGGTGATATGCAAATACTATGGTATTTTACACATGGAACCCGAGCACCACAGATTTGTGTGACCTGGAGGTACAAGGCTGGAGCAAAGCCCTCTCCCATACTGAAGGATAAGAATACAAGGAGGGGCTGGAGAGATGGCCTAGTGGTTAAGAGCACCGACTGCTCTTACAGAGGACCCAGGTTCGATCCCCAGCACCCACATGGTAGCTGAGAACTGTCTGTAACTTCAATTCCAGGGGAATCTGACACCCTCTTCTGACCTCCGCAGCATTGCACGACACGGGTGCACAAACCTACATGCAGACAGTACATTCATACACATTAAAAAAAAAAAAAAAAAGAGTACAAGGAGAAGCAGACCATGCAGATGGGAAGTCCCCTTTCCTCACCACATGCATGGGGACGGAGACAGTTACACTTTCACAGGACAGGCTACGCTTTAAGGGTGGTATGGAGTCTCCAGCTTATAATGGGTTCCACTCACAACCTTTTGACTTTTTAATGCTGTGAGAGCTATACAAATTCAGTAGGAAATCTGGTTTGAGTACTCCATGTCCCTGGCCAGTGAGGTATACAGTCCAATCCTCTTGTGGCTCTGGGGCTGGGAGTGAAGGACACTTCCCAGTCTACCTGAGATTGTGAGACCACAAGGTGAGCAACTGAACTTCGATGGTATTTTCAGTTGCTGGTGGGTTTCCCGGGATAAGATTCTATCAAAGTAGAAGAACATATGGGATGCTTCTCATCATGAAGAATGACCTTTCACGAGGAAGAAGGAAAGCATGAAGCCGGTATGGCGGTGCATGTGTGTAACCCTGGCACTCTGGAGATGGAGGCAGGAAGATCACTAGTCCCAGGCCACCCTGGGATACACAAATGGGATTCTACCTCGAAATCTGAAAAATGTTAAAAGGGCTGGTGATGTAGCTGAGTGGCAGAGCACTTGCCTAGCATACTCGAGATGAGGTTGGTCCCAAGCACAGGGCTGGTGACCTAATTCTGTACGCAGCCAATGCTGTACAAAATACCTGAAGAAGAAGGAAAAAAAAAGGTTTAAAGGGAGAAACAAAGAAATATTCAATTAAAGTTGGAGGTGCTTAATGTATCTTTCTCATTAACTGGTATAAGACACGATTCAACTAGGAAGATTTGAAAACAGCTAACTTGACCAAGTACCCCAGAATACTGGGCCCTGTACTGCCCAGAACTCTATTAAAGTAGTACATATTCTTGGGTATAAAGTTGTTTTCACAAATTTCAAAAGACTGGAACTGAACAGTGTGTGTGTGCTAATAGCCAGAATAAGTATGTTGCCCAAACAGCTGAAGTCAGATAATGCACTTTTTTTTTTGGTTGAAATACAGTTTTTGTTAAGTTGGTCAGGCTGACCTCAAACTCATGGCAAGCCTTCTGCCCTATGCTCCTGATTGCTACTGAAGCAGGCCACCATATACCTCTCTATGCTTTTGTGGTACTGGGAGTTGAACCCAGAGGGCCCCCCTCCCCCCCGCCCTCACACACATGCTAGTCAACTGCTTGGCCACTAAGCTGTGTCGCTGCAGCCAGTAATACACTTCTACATATCCTAAGTGAGGCCTGTTGACTTGGGCCCTGGGACAGCTGAGACGAGAAGATCCCGAGTTCCCAGAGGACCCTGAGCCCCACGATGAGACCTTGTCTCAAAAAAGCCACAAAGCCCCCAAACAAACAAAAACAAATGGACACAAACCCTCAAACCTAGGTCTAAGAGGGAAAACAAAGGGAAATTTAAAATGTTGACTAAACTGTAATGTGACAGAGGAGTTATAAGTTTGCAGGACGCAGTTAAAGCTTTGCTCAGAGCAAAAACTAACGGGGTTAAAGACACATAGGAGACGGGCTGGAGAGATGGCCTAGGGGTTAAGAGTGCCGACCGCTCTTACAGAGGACCCAGGTTCGATCCCCAGCACCCACATGGCGGCCGAGAACCGTCTGAAACTCCAATTCCAGGAGAGCTCCAGTTCCAGGGGAATCCGACACCCTCTTCTGACCTCCGCGGCATTGTATGACACGGGTGCACAAACTTGCATGCAGACAGTACATTCACATACATAAAGAAATAAATAAAATTAATAAAAAAATTAAAAAGACATAGGAGAAAAGAGAAATCCAAAAAAATGAATGACCTAAACATAAATCTCCACACACAGAAAACAGAAAACAAGCTGGGCACCAGGGTGCACACCTGTAATCCCAGGATGCGGAGGCGGAGGCCGGAGGCTCGTGAACTTGAGGCCAGTCTTACTTAAGGAAATGCATAAAAGAACAGAAGATTAAACCCAAGAAATACTGAAGGATAATAAAAAAATAGAAAGCAGAGGAGAAAAAGAAACAAGTGTAAGACAGTCAGAAAAGACCCACCAGTTGGCTATGTGAGGAGACAAGTAGGCTTGACGGGAAGACGGGCAGGATGCAGGGCACCGAAAGCAGCGGTCAGGTCACGCAGATGCCGGAGCATTACAATCACGTGGACTTATCTTTACTCTATGTGTATGTGCAGGTGCACCCAATGTGATTCAGTGCCCTCGGACGTCAGAAGAAAGCATCAGATCCCCTGGAACTGGAGTTACAGATGGTTCTCACCCGCCATGTGGGTGCTGGGAATTGAACCTGGGTCCTCTGCAAGAGCAGTCGGCACTCTTAACCACTAGGCCATCTCTCCAGCCCTTTATTTAATTTTTAATTAATTATGTGTATGTGTCCACATGTGGGTCTGTGCACATGCATCGGGGTTAGGTGCCCCCAGAGACCAGGGGAGCTTGAGTTACAGGTGGTTGCGGGCCACCACGTGGAGGCTGGGAACTTAGCTCACGCTCTCTGGAAGATCAGTACATACTCAACCTCTAGCCTCCTCCTCAGAGAATTTTTAAAAGGAAATAAGGATATTTATTTCTAAAACATAATGATTCCAAGTTCAGCAAATCCTGAGAACACAACTTACTAGAGGTAATAAAAGAAATACAAAATCTGAATAGTTGACTTCTATTTGAAAAATTAAACCTGTGATTTAAAGATAATGCTTCCTAAACCATGCCAGGCTCCTGTGACTTCACAAGTGAACTTGTCCAAAAGAATTAAAGTATCATTCTACCATAAAATCTTCCTGAATTAAAGAAGTTTTCTTTTAATTTTGTAAGAGCAGTGAACCTCAACACTAAACTCTTGACATTACAAAAAAGGAAAATTACAGCCCAATCTTTTCATAAACATGGTTGCAAAAACACCACAGTATTGGCAAACTGAAGCGTGAAGTGGACCATTTGCACCACAGACACGCAGTCAGGTTAGCACTCAAAACCAGCTCACGTAATTCATTGTACTGGCAGAATAAAAGCCAAGCGTTCAGAAGAAAGCAAGGGCCAGATGCATCCCGGCATCATTCACGACAACTTTCCCTGAGGAATAAAACAGAATCTCCTCATTTTGTTTTGTTTTTTCTTTTTTTTTTTTTTTTAATCTCCTCAGTTTGATAATGGGGATTAGTGGAAGTGCAGGCTGCCTGCCACGGTGGGTCTGCGAAGCCGGGCGGGCGAGAGGGCAGCGAGACAACGGTCACATTTCCCTACCTGCCTCTGTGATCAAATAGGAAGTAAATAGTAAAACGGCATAAAAAAATGCCACGGCTTCAGTCCAACAGGAAATGGGCATCATTACGTGGAAGATGCACTACATATAGTTATAAATGTCACAAGACAGTTGACAAAGGCCTAAGTATGTGTTTATGGATTGCAAGTCTCAATATTGCAAAGATGGCAAATGACTGATAAAATTATGCAATTCAAATACTTTTTTTTTTTTTTTTGGTAACAGGGTCTCATAGAGCCCAGGCTGGCTTCAAGCTTACTACACGTAGTAGAGACTGGCCTGATTTGCTGCCTCAGACTCCCAAGTGCTGGGATTACAGGTACGCATCATTTTGGCCATTTTCCAATAAAATATTTCATTGTTTTGCTTTTGTTTGTGTGGTGTTGGGGATGGATCCCAGGCCCTGCGAGCTGGGGAAGTGCCACAGAGCACTGATCCTCATACATCTTTTGGAAACTAATAAGCCGATTGTAAACTCTGTATGGAGATATGAAATGTGACAAAAGGCCAACACAATCTTGAGGAAGAAGGAAACTGGAAGATTTTACAAGATAAAACATCACGACTGACCATCAAGACTGAAGATTATGATTAGAAAGCTTGGCCAGGCATGGTACCACACACCTTTAATCCTAGCACTTGGGAGGCAGAGGCAGGCGGATCTCTGTGAGTTCAAGGCCAGCTTGGTCTACAGAGTGAGCTCCAGGCCAGCTAGGGCTGCAGGGAGACCCTGTCCTCGAAAATACGAAAAAAAAAAAAAAAAAAAAAAAAAAAAAAGAAAGCTTGAGCAATTAAGACAGTGTGGTGTGAGTTCAAAGGGCTGGGGGGGGGCAGAGGAAGTTCCAGCAGGGTATGATGGTGCACTCTTTTATTTTTTTATTTTTTTATCTTTTCGAGACAGGGTCTCCCTATAGCCCCAGCTGTCCTGGAACTCGCTCTGTAGCAGGCTAGCTTTGCACACACAAAGATCCACCTGCCTCTGCCTCCCAAGTGCTAGGATTAAAGGCGTGCAACACCATGCCCAGGTTGGTGCACTCTTTTAATCCCAGCATTGGGGAGGCAAAGGCAGGTAGATCTGTGTGAGATTGAGGCTAGCCTGGTCTACATACTGAGTTCCAGGCCAACTGAGGCTACAGGGAGACCCTGTCTCAAACAAACACACACACACAAACAAAACTACAACAAAAAATTTTAATCAGAAAATGAGAGACTTCCCCCAAATATATTAAAAGTAGCTATAACTTGGGGGGGGGGGTGGAGAGGTGGCTCAGCGTTTATGAGCACTGGCTGGTCTTGCAGAGGACCTGGGTGCAATTCCCAGAACCCACATGGTGGCTCACAACAGTCCCTAACTCCAGTTCCAGGGTATCCAACGCCCTCTTCTGACCTTCCGGGGCACTGCACGACACAGGTGCACATACAGGCAATATACTCATACACATAAAATAAAAATAATAAAATATTTTTTTAAGTACAGGAAGCTGTAATTCTAGTACTTAGGAAATGGAACCAGGAGTCAAGGTCAGCCTGAGCTGTGGGAGATCGTGGCATTTTGTTAGGGTGCTTTGCACTGAGTCCCAGGAAAACATATTAAAAAATAAAAAAGAAGCGGGGCTGGAAAGACGGCAGCTTTGAGTCCCAGCACCCACATGGCAGCTAACTACCATCCTTAACTCCAGTTCTAGGGGATCTGACACCCTCTTCTGACCTCTGAGGGCACTGTATGGCACGGGTCAGTTACACGACTCAGGCAATGTACTCACAGGCATAAAGTAAGAACAATAAATTTTTTGTTTTTGGTCTTTTCGAGTCAGGATCACCCTATAGCCCCAGCTGTCCTAGAACTTACTCTGTAGAGCAGGCTGGCCTTGAACTCACAAAGATCTGCTGCCTCTGCCTCCCGAGTGCTAGGATTAAAGGCGTGCGCCACCACGCTAGAATAAATATTTTTTAAATAAAAAAATAAAAAGAAGTACTCAGAGACAGTCTCAAGTGGGAAGTCCCCTCTGCCTTTATCCTTTACAACAACGCCTGACTGGAACTAGCCTGATGGCACCCGACTGTCAACTTTATTTTGTTCTGCCTCCATGTCCTCACCTCACAAGAAAGTATCTTTGACAATCAGATCCCTATTTGCCTCACAGAAGCACTCACTGCCTTAGGGAATAAAGTGTCCTGGATTCCAGGAATGCAAGTACGTAATGGAGATCTTTGGTTGGGCCTGGTGCACGGACATGTGAGCCCAGGAGCTTGAGACCCTGCATCAACAATAACATTTATGACAATTTTGTCTTATGACAAAGCTCAGTTTTGAAGAGGGGCAGGAGATGTGGACCCTGAACCTCCAGAAGCAGTGGCTCAGAGATAGGCAAGCATTTACCCGGTCCGCAACCTGGCCCATTTCACACATTTGCTCTACTGCTAAAAATGAAGAGCTCGGACAGTCCCCTATACTGGGAGGGTGTGGTGAATCAAGGCTGGTCTTGTCCCTGGGGGCTCCTGGCTCAAGATCCTTCAACTCTCTAGTGAAAAGAGTAACTTTTGTAGAGGGCTGCAACCTTCTGCCGTAACCACAACCTGACTAACTGAATTATGGGATCTCTCGTGCCTCCTGGAATGAACTGTGTTGGGGACAGCCATGTTGAATCTCTGATCTCTGGAACTCTGAATCCATCGGTCGTGGCTGGAGAGGTCTGTGCTGTCACTCACACAGCTGCAGGGAGGCCAGTCTGGGTATGTGAGGGCAAAGCAGGTAGCCAGAAACCCCACACGTCAGGGTGTAGCTCTCACCTACCCCAGTCCTGAGCATAACAACTACACGTGCTCCAGAAAGCCCAGCCCAAGCCTGCCCAGCACAAGGTCCTGCCCATCACAAGGTTCTGCCCACCACAAGGTTCTGCCCACCACAAGGTCCTGCCCACCACAAGGTCCTGCCCAGGAGGCCCCAAGCCTGCACACCCCATCTTGCCTCACCGCCCACAAATCTTCAGTGTCCTGGCCTCGCCTGCCATTCGCTCAAGCTATTAGGATGTCACTCGGTCTTCCAGGCACAGGCCTTGGGGGGATGAAAGCACTGCCCAGCTACTAGGAGCCACTAAGGTCAACTGTGGCTGCAGGAACAAGGGACCTCTATCTTGGTATATAATGAGAAAGAAACAGAGGACCGGTTTTGCTTTCCTCTGCCCTGAGGACACAGCAGGCTTCCAGGAGGGGGGGGGGGGCTGAGTTTCAAGAAGGAAGTGAAGGAAGAAAAGTGGAAAGAGAGGGGGTCACAGTGAGTTCGGGAGCTGACCTGAGGGGGACATCATGGTCTCAGGGACCAGGAAGGCATAGTGTGGCATCACCCTCAGTGTTCTCTCGAACGCCCACCTGGAATGTGAGTCCTAGCCCCAGACTTTCTATAGACACAGAGGAAAAGGCCCCTTGACTGTCACGGGCCCTGTGCTGGGTAGATCTGTGAACTTGACACAACCTGGGGCTGTGTCTCAATGAGGGGCTGTCTAGACCAGTTCGGTCTGCGGGGATGTCTATGGGGAATTGTCTTCGTCCTGTTAACGGGCGTGGGGAGCCGGAGCTCAGAGTTGGCAGCACTATTCCCCAGCAGGCCACCCCGAGCCTTGGAAGGCGTGCGGAGATGAGCTGAGCACCAAGCATCAAGCGGCTACATGCGTTCACTTCTCTCTGCTCTGGTCTCTGGAAGTGATGTAAGCAGCCCTTTTAAGTTCCTGCCACCCTGATGTCCCTGTGATGAGGGATCTCAGCCTGGAACTGTAAGCTAAAATAACCCCTTTCTCCTCCAAGTTTCTTTTTGTCTGAGTATTTTATCACAGCAACCAAAATGAAGGTAGCACAAGCCCCAACGTCTAACAGCGGGAGACCCGGTGGGAACCTCCTGCCTACTCAGCTAGCACACATGAGAGCACGCACGGATCCAGGCTAGGGGTCCAGAAGGGCAGGGAGTCCTTCTTGGGCATCTCAGCAGCCCCACCTCTAGGGGTTCACCCCAAAGGAGCCCTGGCAAAAGAATCAGACTGTGCTCAGTGTCTCCCAAGACTCCCTAGCACGCTCTGTCACAAAAAATGGCCAGGCATGGTGGCCCACGCCTTTAATCCCAGCCCTCGGGAGGCAGAGGCAGGTGGATCTCTGTGAGATCAAGGCCAACCTGGTCTACATTCACTATTGTAGTTCAGGGCTTCAGGAAGATGCTGACTCTAACAAAGTGATCGAAGGACCTCATGCCCATCAAGCAGCTGCAGTGCCCACAGGCATGAGAGCTCGCATACGTAGAGCTGCTTGCACCAGGAAGGGAAGGGCACAGTGTCCAAGCGGAAGGATTGGCTGGGGGAACGGGTGCGGGCCAGGCAGACATAAATGCCACCGCCCTGAACGGCAGCCAGCTCTAGACACGCAGCAGCTCTGGGGAGAAGGGGGTGGCACTGGGGGCGGGGGGGAGGCGCATCATGGGGGGGGGGCGAGTCTGTGAGTCGGTCGTGCTGAACAGCCGATTCTGAGGCCAAGTGCTCCCTGACTCCGTTTGTATGACGTCCTCAAAGTGCCAAAATTACACCAGCCAAATGGGTGATTGGTGGGTGGTGGTCAGGGCGAGGGGTGGTGGACGAAAGGGGCAGCCAGAAGGCACACTGGGAGGAAGACCCCGTGGAGACGGGACCGCTCTCTGCACTGCTTACACAGGCAGCACATACGAGGACACAGACCTGCACGCATGACGGCTACTGGAGGGTTCTGACGTGGCTACAGGCTAGGACACATGGCCATGCATCAAGGACAAACACCTCTTACCTCAAGGCTGTTCTCAGTCGGTAGACCGGAAGGTGACAGTCACCCTGTTCCCTGTGCTCGCTGGCCCACCCTGGCCTGTCCACATCCCCATATCTGCGCAGACCTGCCCCTAGCCCTCCCATCTCCCGGGAATCACTCCTGCAGCCTGCCCGTCCTCCTGGCCTCTCGGGTAGCTGTCCTTGGCCAGGTAGGGAGGGGTGAGCCCTCCAGGCCTGCCTGCATCTTGCCATGAGCAGCTCTAGGCAACTGCTGTCCTCTGCTGTGGTCATGCTGCCCCTACCTCATGGCCCTCCTCAGGGTAGGCCTGGCTTTCCTCTCCCCGTCCTTCACCCCTAACCAGGCTGGCTGCCCATGGGTCCCCACTCATCTTGGAGGGCCCTCCCTTCTTTTAGGTCTTAGCTGTGGTCATCTCTGAAGAAGACACGGCTCCCTGAGACATGCCCTTCCTGCCGCATGCCAGCTCAATGCTACTCCAGCTGCTCATCTTCCTCCAAGACACAGATTCCTTGGGGTCAGGTGATGTACTGGGCCCCTGTACACCCCCCTCCCCAAGGTTATGCTGACTTCTGGCTGACGGAGCTCAATCTCACCCCTGGAGCTCTGGGATAGGCGTTTGGATCCGCCTGGCCACTGCCAGTTCAGCCACGCCGATCTAGATTTTAGCAGAAGAGGCCAGAAGTCAGGCAACAGATCTTGAGTCCTTCCTCCAGCCTTGACTATGCCAGCGCTGGGGAGGTGAAGTCCTGCAGGTCCCAAGCTTGCTCTGTCAAGCCACTTGGGATCACGTGGGGAAGGCCCTGCTCTCCTCAGAAAGCCTCGTTATGCGAGCGAGAAAGCCTTCTTTCCTGCCCGTGCCTCATCAACATCACCCCTGAGCCAAAGTACAGGGATGAAGAGGCAGCTTTAGTGAGTCAAGGTGTTCCAATGTGGGCACCGCCCTCACTCCTTCCTCCTTGCTGCCAGGAGCTGAATGCCAGCCGAGCCCCTCAGTCCTCGCGCCTCTACTGAAGGGGAGGAGTTGTATCTGCCCCATCTCTAGTTCCACAGTGCCCCTTCAATCAATGTGAGCTGCACAGATAGATGCCCAACAGCCACCACCACACACCACATCTGTCTGCTTCTGGGAGGCTCCAGCTGCTGAGATAGGCCTCTAGATAAAACGGCCAGAAAATTGTCACAAAGTCCAGGGCTTATCACACTGAGATGACATCAGAGATGGCTAGAAGGCTGTGGGTAACGGCCAGCAGCTAAGCGGGCAGATGCCAACCAGCAGGCACCACCCCCCTGCAGGACAACTGAGCAGGGTGCATCCGGGTGGCTCAGAGATGTGAAGGTGCTCCCTGCAACCTAGGAGCAGAGCCATGTCCCACCCTTCTATCTCACCAGCACAAACCCCTGCTTATGACAAGTGCTGTCCCCCGCCAGTCCCCAGGTTCAGAGTAAAACACAGGAGACCTCATAGTTCTCAGGAAGGGGCAGGTTCTGGGCTGTGCCTCTAGACTCTTCAGTCAGGTGGGAAGCTGCATCTTTAGATATCCTTCCAACAAAGGTGAACCACGGTAGAGAAAAAAATCCATCAAGTTGCTGCTAATCTATAGTCTAAAGTCTAAAGCAATGAAGACATAAAAGTGGCAGGTCTCAGAAAGCCCAGGCAAGACCTTGAGGAAAAAGACAAAATCCTAACGCGAACAAAAGTGGGGTGGGGAAAGCGGTAAGTCTGTACGGGAGGCAGGGGAGAAAAAGAGCTCAAGGCCTCATCTACGATTCTCCCCAAGAGAACAGCCCCAGCCCCCCAAACAGTGGCCTTCCCCAGGGACACTGTCCACTAGCATCCTGTGTATGTGATGCACGTCTGCTGTCTACTGTGTCATCACGTACTCACACTGTATCCCTGCTATGGACCCGCCATATCCATGTGCCTCTAACCACACCTGTCGGTCATACACCCACGATGTATCAACTACCCATCTATTCTGTGTCTTTGCCGTGTTCCCGGAGACTCTGTCTACTGTGCGCCTGCTCTGTAGCAGACACCCTTTCAGACCCAGGATGCACTAAATCAATGCATCGCGCAGCCTCCCTGCAGGACGATAAAATTAGCAATGCCAAGACTCTAGTCAGTCCTGTATTTCCAAAGCTTGTAAGATTCTTAACTTCCAGGTCACAGGCCAAAGGGCTACACGTCGAACAGGACACCCCCACCCCCACCCTCACCCCAGATGAAGTCTATCGCCCTGGCTGAGCCTTAGGCTTGGGTCCTGCCACAGAGTCCCCCTTCCTGGAGTCCTAGTCTAATGGGACCAAAGAACAAAAAATATTCAGAGCAAAAATGGACAACAGTACCCACGAGCATCTCAGAGGAAGAGAACAGCCAAAGCCAGGGAAGCGCCCAGAGGGGAGGGCAGGCGCCAGGCGCTGCAGCCTTCAGCAGCAAGCGGGAGGGAGAGGAGGAAGTGAAAGTCGGTGACCCTGCCATCTGGGCCATGAGTCCTGCTAGCAGTGTTGACCCAGGACACACTTAGTGGCTGAGCCAGAGTGAAAGGACAAATGATGTGGAGCAAGACAAGGAGAGAACAGGTAAGCGGCAAGAACGCAAGGAGCACAATGTCAGCACAGAGAGGGGAGGTGCTTGGGAAGGGGAATGGACACGTCAGAGAGGCCACCCAGGCATCAGAAGGAGGAAGAGGCCCACTAGCCTCCTCTCATACAGGACGCTTGGCCAGTGCATGGTTTAGGTTTCTTAACTCACACGTGAGAGTCAAAACAACTGTTGGAGCACAACACAGAAAAGAGTAGAATCTCCCTGAAATGTAGTTTTAGGAGGTTTTAAGAATGTATTGGGGGTCGGCATGGTGGTCCACACCCTTAATCCCAGGACTCAGGAGGCAGCAGATCTGTTTGAGTTCAAGGCAAGCCTGATCTACATAGTGAATTCCAGGCCAGTCAGGGCTACATAGTGAGGCCCTGCTTCACACACACACACACACACACACACACACACACACGCACGCACACGCGAATGTGCTGAGGATCTGGCATGCTGCTGCAGGGAGGTGGAGGCCTGAGGACCATGAGTTCGAGATCAGACGGGGCCGCATAGTAAGACCCTGTCTCAAACTAAAAACAAAGCAAAAAAAAAAAAAAAAAGGTATTGGCAAAAATATTCAAACATGACAACCAAAACCAATGCAAGGTATTAAGTATCATTAGTAGGAAGATTCCAAGCCTTGAAGGAGGGTGACCTCAACCCAGAGGTTCCTGGAAGGATGGTGACCTGGCCAGCTCAGAGGTCCCTGCAGGCTCCCGGGGACCCTTCCACAAAGTACAGCTATTTAGTCATTTTTTTTTTTCCTTTTTGAGACAGAGTCTCCCTTTAGTCCCACCTGGCCTGGAACTCACTTTGTAGACCAGGCTGGCCTTGAACTCACAGAGATCCACCTGCTTCTCCCTCCAGAATGCTGGGATTAAAGGTGTGCGCCACCGCGCCTGGCTCTAATCGTGTTTGTTGCACAGTGAACTGCTCGGCTCATTTTGACAGTGATGGAGTGGTGGCTAACAACCACTTGTAGCTCCAGCTCCAGGGGACACCTTCTTTTGACCTCTGAGGGTATTACACAACACAGGTGCACTTACGCACATGCAGACCATATACTCATGTACATAAAATAAAAATATTAAAAATATCCTTTGAAAATTAAGTTTCCTTTATGCCCTATGAAAGACATTAAGGAAAACAGAGTACACTGGCCAGGTTCAGTCAGCAGGAGGAAAACTGCATCTGCGGAAAGTCTTATCCTCTGAAAGATGACAGGTCGGTAGAGAGGAGGCAGCGGTGAGATGCCACACTGCAGTGCTGCCTGAGCAAAGACAGCCCAGCTCAGCATCCACTCAAACCAAGAGTGGGGCCCAGTCTGTTCTGAGGACAGAAACTCTCCTCCTGCACCAAGGCCTTGCTCTTTATTTATCCAAACAGTAGCTCCAGCATGAAACGGACAAGAGAAAGAGGAACCTTGTCTTATCAAAGAAGGATTTTCCCTCTCTGACTCAGAACAGCAATCTAACCCTACCTGTTGGCTACAACGTAACTGGGATCATTTGTTGCTTCCAATAAATGCTGCATTTGGCACTTGATATTTTTACAATACACACACAGACACACACACACACACACACACACACACACTATTCTGGGTTAGGTGCAAGGAAAAGTCATGAGGTATTAAAGCTGTATGTTTAGCTTACGAGAGGAGCCCAATGCTTAGTAAGCTTGTTTATATTATAAACAGGCTGAGACAGTGTTAATGATTTCAAAACCTAAGAATAACTTTGGTTACAAGGTTAGCTAAGATTCTATTTGTCCAGAAAAGTCATTCCCACAGTTCCCCCTTGTTTGTTTTATAAAAGAACATCCATATTTGTAGCAGAAGGCATTCCCAGAGGCAATCAGTCTCACAACAGGATAAAGAGGACCTCCCCCTCAGGAAGTCTCCCCCTACCCAGGTGGGTTCTGCAGACACCACCTGCCCAAAGTACACGAGTCATACAAGTTACCTCACAAGCAAGGGGACCCCAAAGCCAAATAACACCTGTTGAACAAGGAAGAATGGGAAGAGGGGTTGTGGAAGGAGGCAGACCGCTCCCACACTCCCGCCTGCTGGGTCAAGCTGTGCGGCTCATGGCTCGCCGAGGAGCCTCCTCTTACATAAGCCTGCTGAGCGCACTGCCTCAGGGGTGCAGCCCACAGACTGGGGGTGGGAGCTGGGGGTGCAGAAGGCTTCCTGGGTACCTGTACTGGACGCTTGAGCTGGAGGCCTCTAGGAAAGCAGGGGTGTTGAGGACAGATGCTGCTCCCTGGAGCAGGCCGCGGGGCCGCAGCAGCCCCTCTGCTGTCTCCACTCAGGCCAGATTTACCCACCTGCTGCACTCCGAACTGAGAAGAATCCCCGGCTCTGAGCTGGGAGAGGATCTCTCCACAAAGGCTCCAGGAGGGCGTGGGCTCCACCTTCTGTGTACCTCTCTCAGGGGGATTCAGACATGAAAATCACCCCTGTGTCACTGTCATTGTGCTCCCTATGCACAGAACCTGACTCCAGAGAGCCCGTATCCAGATAAGGCCGGGCGGGGAGAGGACGCGGCATTTAGATACCAAGGCAGGGCCTGGGGAGCCCGACCAGGGCCTCAAAGACCAGGGAGGCACATGAGGGACCGAACCACCAGGTGGCGCTGCTGAGCAGAAACGCAGCACAAGCTGAATTAGCGGCTGGGGACCACAGGCAAGCCGCATGACAAAGGAAGCAAAAGCACAAGTAGCCACCTGCCTCAGCACCTGGACGTGTCTCTCCATCTGCCATCTGGAAGATTTTCATATAACCTGGCAAAATAACCTTTAACACAGCAAAATAAAACCAAACCTAAGAAAGGCCAGCTGGTGGAGCTGGGAAATTCGGGGCCGCTGGGCTGGCTGGTTCCGGGCCGTCCCCCATTCTCGTTAGGCCAGAGTTTACAGGAATGAACTATGTCGGACATGTGAAGGCACCTAGGGGATTCCACAGTCACAGGCAAAACGCAAGGGCACTCTTGGTTCCAGCAGGCCGGTTCAAAGCACATCCTCCTGCTATCCCTAAGCCACAGAGGCGCGTAGTGGCCCTGAGCTCTGCCCTCTCTCTCAGAGGCTTTCGTGGAGCAGCTGTTAACTGGAAATGTGTCTCAAGACTTTTCCGCTCCTTGATTCTGCTCTCAATTAGCTTGACAAATGACCTTCAACTTAACTGGAACAGAAAATGGGTCACAGTCAGGTTTCTATGAATTAACTCCTTAAGCCTCACAGAATGCAAAATTAATTCATAATCAGCCCTCACCCCCACCACCCCTCAAGCCCACCTAACCCCACTTATCCCTCGTGGCCACCTTATCTTCCTTACTCCCCGTGGTTGCTCTGTTGTTAGCCCAACAGGCTATAGCAGGCCGCAGCCCCCAGGGCCTTTGGACCCGCTGCCCTCCACCCCTGAACCCTCAGCCGCCCTTTCCTGACATGTCCAGACCATCAGTCCTCTGAACCTCACCTGGGAGCCACTCCTCCGGGCGGCCTGGCCCAGTGTTTCTGTCACGGCTCCTCTGTGGTGGCTGGTGATGTTAATCACAAGCTGGGACTTCTAAATTACCTGTCTGTGTGAGGAGAGCCTGCATTGTTTTTGTGCATGTCTGATTGTTAACAAGGGACAGTTCAGGAACATGTACTCCATGCTGTGCCCCAGTGTTGCCAGCCCAGCACCCAGGAGACACCATTATGCTGTGTGGCTGAACGAATGAATGAATGAGTGAAGGAATAGAAGGACTCTAGGCAGGAAAACTCAGAATGTCCCTGAGGATCCATAGAAAGTAATACATTACATCAGGCTATAATTTCACATTTATTTCTTAATTCAATGTTCCACCAACTCATGATATGACATACCACTGCCCCTCTGATAACCAAGGATGAAGAAGCTCCTAGGTCACACGCAGCTGGGTCTCCACCTAAAGAACATCCCAGGAGTGGTGCCTGTGATCAGGCCCAAAGCACTAAGTCCTTCTGTGTGGCTGAGTGAGAACGCAGGGCTGTCTGAAGAAGGAGCCCCCAGGGCGCAGCTGCACCCTGTCTTCCATCTTAGTGCCTAGCAGCCAAGTAGAACCTGATTCAGCATCATCTGCAGCAACTTCAGACACCTTGATCGAACGGACCAGAAACTCCAGTACCAGGACTGGGGCCTTGGTGTCGAGAATGCCTGACCCTTCCCAGTCTCAACCTGCCCTCGCCCATGGAGGGTGGCTCACATGCCAAGCGTGGAGTCTAGGCACATCTGGAGGGTCTTCTGAAGGAACTTATGGCACAGTACTATGCTGGGCTGGGCAGCCTGGGCAGCCCAGGCTAAAGCTGACATACTTCATGTTTGTTTTCCTGGACTAGGAGGTGGGGGTGGGGTGGTGCTGAGACAGGGATCCATGTAGCCCAGTCTGGCCGCAAACGTCCCGTGTGTTTGAAGGACAGACTTGATCCCCCTGCCCCCACTTTCCAAGTGCTGGTATTACAGGTGTGTGGGACCACACTCATCCAGAAGACTTCTCCCACCAGATCCACAGGCATGGTGCCTAACTCCTTTATGTCCCGCCTCTCAGCGAGACCCTGCTCTGCCCCACAGGCCATCTCTACTGTATTCTCCATTGCTCAGTTTGCTTTGTGTTTCTCCAAAGTCCTGGGAGACAGACCCCAACAGGTGCTATGGTCCCCAGAATCTGGCCATACCCAGAATGCACTCTTCCTGGGAAGCCCAAGTCTGGATCCAACCAGATGGCAGCGTAAGGACAAGGCTGAGCAGCTCTGAGCACATGCCCATGTGGTCAGGCCTTGCCCAGCCCCAGGGCATTGAGGCTTTGGAGGTCTTCCCAGTGTCCTAACTGGTTGCAATGCTGCGGTTCCCTGGCCGCTCCCAGAGCCAGGCTGCAGCTCTGAGTCTACCAGACCCCTTCAGACCACCTCTACCATGTGTACAAACTGTCAGAAGAGGAGGTCAGTGTTTGCAGACTGAACAGTTGTTCCAGTTGGAACAGACGGCTGCCCAGTCCTGCTCTGTGTCAGAGAGATGCCTCTGTATGACATAAAAATGGCATCGATAACCACTGTCAAGAACTCTGTGACTACATACACAAAGCAATTCTGTATGCCTATCAGCTAGTTACCCTTTCTTACTGTTCCCCAATCCTCAGATGCTGCGAATGTAATGTAAGCTGAAATAGCAGGTTCCAGCATTGAAGCCCCTCTCCAGCCCACAAGTGAGCCTGGCCCATGAGCACCCAGTCCCAGGAGGAGCTCAGCCTCCTGGGGACTTCTCTAAGCCTTTCTGGGTAACCTGATGGGGGATGTGTGCACAGCAGGGTCGGGATGGACTTGGGGTGACATCCGCAGCCCCTCTCATCTCAGCAGTGTCCTAGGCTTTACTGGAGGGAAACACGAGTCAGAGACACTCGTGATTGGGCAGATTCAGCACACGCAAGCCGCTCAGACACGTGTGCCCACAGCAGACAAGCCCACCATTCCCGACCTCAGCAGCGGCTCCTGCACAGCTGCGGTTGCTTCTGCTCTTGTGAAGTGCTTCGGGGTGGATGGGCACTGTCAGCAAACACGAGATGACACAGTCTACACAGAGCTGCATTTGGCCCCCAGGAAATCAGACCCGTTAAGTACTTTGTGTTCACACCCGATATCTGAGGAAACTGAGGCAGAGGGAAGAAAGGAGCTCTTCCCAAGGTCATTAGTGACAAGTTGGGGTGAGCCAGATTCTGACACCCCCCTATTCTTAGTTACTTGGAAGCAGCTTCTTTGAATGTGAATCAGCCTCTGATGTCACCAGAACACTGAGGCCTAAGGTGCCATCCTATGTCTCTTGGGCATGCTGGGTACAAACTCCACCGGCCTGGGTGGGAAGGACAAACTCCACAGTGCCAAGAGCGGAAAGCGACCTTGGAGTCAGGCACCGAGATACACAGAGCCACTGCTCCCCCCCAGACACGTGCTGGAGAAGGGAAGGTGCCGGAGAGCCCGGATGGCTCCGAGACCACTCAGTGTGCTCCTGCTGGAGCCCGGGCGGGCCCTCCTGACCTGGACAGCCCTGGTCATTTGCTTAGTCAATGGCCAGGCTGCACCCTAAGCCCCGGGGCACAACCGTGACCAACAGGCAATAAATCTCCCAGCTGCCTGCGTCAAAGAGAAGAACAGAAAGAACCAAGGACAAAGTTCAGCTGGGCGCAAGGAGCATAGATGGTGTCAGGGTAATCTTCATCTCCAGCTTGACAGGATTTAGAATCAACGTGGAGATGAAATCTTGGGGCTTATCTGTCAGGGGTTTTCTAGACTAGGTTAACTGAAGTGGGAAGACCTACCCTCAGTATAGCGGATGCCCTTCCATGGCTGGGGGCCTGGACCGAATAAGGTGGAGAAGGCAAGTGGAGCACAGTAGCCTTCCACCTGCTTCCTGACTGCAGATACAGTGTAATCCGAGGCCTCAGGCTGTCACCGTGCCTTCCTCGGCAGGGTAGACTGAATGCTTGAACTGTAAGCCAAAACAACCCTTTCCTTCCTGAAGTAGCTTTTTTTTTTTTTAAGGCGTGTGCCACCATGCCCGGCATTTATTTATTTCTGTATGTGTATGAATGTACTATCTGCATGCAAGTTTGTGCACCCGTGTCATGCAATGCCGCGGAGGTCAGAAGAGGGTGTCAGACTCCCCTGGAACTGGAGTTCTCCCGGAATTGGAGTTTCAGACGGTTCTCAGCCACCATGTGGGTGCTGGGGATCGAACCTGGGTCCTCTGTAAGAGCGGTCGGTGCTCCTAACCACTAGGCCATCTCTCCAGCCCCCTGAAGTAGCTTTTATGAGGTGTTTTATCACAGGAACAAGACTAGTAACTAATACAAGTCACAGACCTTGTACAAGCCCACATCTCAAACAGATCACAGACCGTGTTTTTCCTCATCAGCTTGGTAATGACAATATGTGGCAATCCGATTCTAGAATTTTAGTGCAAAAGCTGCTCCAATAGGCTAGGCTTGGCCACTTGCCCCAACGTGCCAACTCAAGACACAAGTGACAGTGAAAACCAGAGAGAAGAGGTTTAATGAAAATGCACCTTAGGAAGAGAAACAGATAAAGGGACCCAGTGACCCCAAGTCCATTTTCAGGACAAGGATATAAGTTTTAGGTTTCAGTAGAGCAGGGGCCAAAGACATGGACACCAAGCCGCCTGGTGAGGGTGTGGTCTGGCTGATCATTATTTGAGTTCTGGTTCTGCAAGGCAGCCTTAGAGTCCATACTGCCTGAAGTGAGCAATATGGCTCCTGCTTGGGTGCCACTGGACCACCGAGGACAAGAGCTCTCACCTCCACCACTGACCTTTCTGTGAAGACACAGGTGACAGTGGGTCTAGGACGATGACTGCCGGGAGGCTTCTTAGAACTAGGTCAGCTCAAAGTGAGATGCTCCATCTTCAAGCCTTTAGCCTTGAAGGCTATGAGCTCAGTTAGTACCCAGCTGGCACTGTTATGTGCAGACACCACAAGTAAAGGTGACGGTTGGTAAACAAAGGCAGAGATGCCAGCTACTTTGTCTCCCTCCTCCAGCCTCAAGGTGGGCATCAGAATCTCAGCCACTAGACAGTGGTCCTCCCCCGGGTCCCTAATCTCTACATATCATGCTTTAGATAAAGGCAGCAGCTAAGCCTGGGCATGGAGAGGAATGACTTCTGGGTACCATGTGGGGCACTGGACACGCCTGACTGAGGACAGAGGTCTGTGGGACCCATGGCATCATGTGCTATGTGATCACTAGGGTGCTTCCAGAGAAACAGGGTGGGGATCCCCCAAGCCTGTGCTCACAGCATGCACACAGGGGAGGGGTGCCTTCTGGCGACTCCGATGGTCAGCTGGAGGCTCTCTCACAAGCAGCTCCTCAAAGCCACTTCCATTTCCCTCTGCCTTCTTCAACAGACTCTCACCAAGTGTTTCTACAGCCCTGAGCACTGTGTGGTACCTTCTCCATGCCAGGTCTGTCCCTGGAGTAAAGGGGAGGGGCCTGGGACCCATATGTCTAATCTACTGGCTAGTTTTAATGGTGTTGCTGAGAGTGAAATTCATAGCCACCCTCCACCCCCACCCCAACCTGGCCACCCGATCCTGGTGCATTTGCCCCCCCCCCCCAGGAATCATGATCCTGCCCTGATCCTGCCCCTGTCCTGCCCATTCCACACAATCTGAACAAAAGGCTCTGACAGCTCACACCTGCCCTAATCTCACCTCAATCCCGTCTGCTCATGCTGAGAACAGGCCTCTAGCTTCCCAGATAAGCTATCATTTAATGTTTAAAAATAATTATATATATATATATATATGGGCTGGAAAGCTGGCTCAATGGTTAAGAATACTGGCGGCTCTTGCCAAGGACCTAGATACGATTTCCAACTCCCACATGTCAGTTATTAACCATCCTTAACTCCAGTTCCAAGGTATCCAATGCCCTCTTCTGACCTCTAGGGACATTGTACAACACAGGTATACTTACACACATGCAGCTACTACACTCATACCCATAAAATAAAAATAATAAATAAAATATTTTTTAAAATAATTACATTTAAAGGCGTGTATGGTACCACACCCAGCCCTACAGCGCCTTTTGAGGGGTCAGCTAAGACCTGGAGAGAGAGGCCTTCCTGGGCTCCTGGCCCAAGACGGCAGGGACGTACCAGCTGCTCTGAGGGGAGGCAGGCAGTGCAGGCATCTCGGGCTCCCCTGCCTCCCCCAGCGTGGGGGGCTACCTCCCTCCTCACTGCCGCACTGGGTTTTCTCCTTCACGGGCTCCCTGCAGAGCAGTGGGGATGCTCCCCTCATCTCAAATAGAAAGGGGGTGCCATACAAGACCACTCAGGAAGGGGCACATGGAGAAAGAGAGTAGACAGAATGAATGCATGTCCCACAGGGGAGCAGGATATGGGGTCCCGGAGTCCCCAGGGCGGCTGCTCCTGACAGGACTGTGACCCAGAGCACGTCCGGGGGAAGAGACAAAATGTCTGCACTTGTGCTTCAGCTACACCACGGGCAATGAGGATGAAATCACGCACGGCCTCCTGGGGGACAAGGTAGTTCCTGGGAGCTCAGGCGTGCCTTCTGACACAATGGTTTCTCTGCACAAACCCTATCCTTTCTTAGAGACAATTTTTCATACAAAAAAAAAAAAATCCTAGCCAGGCATGGTGCTGTTCAATTTGTACGTCCAGCACTGGGGAGACTGAGGCAGGACTGTGAGTTTAAGGCCAGTGTAGGTTACATAGTGAGACCCTGCCTCCAAAGTACCTCATCCCCCACCCACCAACCTACTCCCAAATAACAAAGCAGTCAGCATCAAAAGATGTGGAGAAGGCCGTCAAGATGCCTCAGAACCCACGCGGTAGAGGGAGAGAACCCGCTCCTGGAAGCTGTCCTCTGACGTCCACATGTATGCTCCAGTGCGCACACACACACACACACACACACCCCTACCAACTCAGATTAAGCAAATAAACAAACAAATAAAAAATGGAAAAAAAGACGTGGAGAAACTGGAACTGTTGCGTAAGGATGGCGGGGACGTCCACGGTGCAGCCACAGAAAGTGGTATGGAGGTTGTTCAAAAACATTCACAGCAGAATTCCCATCTGATCCAGGAATTCTGCTTCTGGATAAACATTCCAGAGGACAGAAAGTGGGGTCTTGGGCAGTTCTCTGCACAGCCCTGTCCAGCAGCACTGTTCACAATACCCGAGCAGTGGAAGCAACTCGAGTGTCTATTTGCAGATGAATGAATAAAGAAAATGTGATTATACACACACAAAGCAATGTTATCAACCTCAGAAAGGAAGGAAATTCTGAAAGAAGCCACAACATAGATGATCCCTGCGGACACTGCTCTGAAATTAGGCAGCTACGAAAGGCCAGGTCCTGTGCAGCTCCTTGCAGGAGGAATGCCGTCAAGTGGACCAGGGGTGTCAGGAGCTGGCCAGGGAAAGGGGTCGGCTTGACCCTAAACGGGGACAGCTCCAGTTTTGCAGGAAGAAAAATCCCAGAGATCAGTTACACAATAATGTCGAACTTACACATGGTTTTAAACTGGTCTTTTTTATGTTTTGTGTATTTATTTTATTTTATTTTAGTTTTTTTGAAACAGGTCTTACTGTAGCCCTGGCTAGCCCACTGTGTCAATGAGGCTGGCCTTGAACTCACAGAGATCTGCCTGCCTCTGCCTCTTGAGAGTACTGGGATTAAAAGTGTGTGTTATGTACACTGACCTGTTATGTACAATGTTTTTTGAGATTCATTTTTATTTATGTGTGTTTGTGTGAGTGTATGCCATATGCCTGCAGGTGCCCACAGAGGCTTAGAAGAGGGTATCGGAGGTCGCTCTCCAACTGTAAATTGGAGACAGCTATTATAGAGGTAATCTCTTATAAAACTGGTAAAACTGCCTTCTTTAATTGACTAATAGACATAAGAACTGTGAAAAGGATTATTCTCTGTTCAGAACCAAATATAATACTAAAGTCCTTAAACTATGCACTTAAGCAAAATATATCAATACAGGAGCTCTGACATCAGTAATGGATTATTCTACCAGGGAGATGTTGGCCAGGGGATCTAAGGCCCCACAAAAGGTAAAGGCTCCTTGCCTCTAAACTGGGATACCTGCAAGAAGAGGGGCAATAAGGCCCTGCTGCTGAAGACCTGATGTTAACATGAGAAAGATGTATTGAGACCACACATGCAAGTGTACAGATGGCCTCTGGAACACCAGAGAGTGTTACCAAAGGCCACTAAACCAATAAAGCAAATACAGGTCTCCTTGAGTCAAACAAGACTCCACCGTCAGCACCAGCTACACCTCACCTGCCTGGAAATACTGTGCAGCAGAGGCAGCCATATGCCTGTATATCCCAAATCTAATTGGCTATTGGCTCTCTCCTTGGAGGAATAACCCATGGCTGATGCCACAAGCTTACATCCTCTACAGGTTAGGAGATCTCATAAGCCACAGTAAGACCCTGTCATACTTAACAGGAAAAAATGTAATTCATGGATCAACGTATCATCTAAACATATGTGTCTATACCAAAGTAACCTACCATAACTATTAATGCTGTATAAATACCTATATATCTAATTGCTTGTGCTTCATTAGTAGGATTAAAGGGTTATTCCTGGACAAATTGTCAGCCCATGAAAGGAAACAGCCAGAATTGACCAGAGTCCAAGTCAACAGCTCCAGAGAGAGTGTACTGATCTGCTTCTCATCCACCTGTGCCCCTTTTCTAAGCCCAGGGAATAATCTGCGGAAGAGGGGGCGTGGTAGAATGTAAGGGCTGCGATTGGGGTGAATGGTGAAACTACAGCGATGTAGTCTGGACCCTCATTTGATCAACCTGATTGAACATACAACCCCTCACCACACGCTGGAAGGTGGGGCTGTGGGGGTTTCGGCACAACAGCCTGCAAATTGGTTTTACATGAAGGATGCTTGTACTCATGGATTATCACTTATAGCTAAAAAATGAAAAAAAAAAAAACTGAGAAAAATATGCAGGACAGTTATGGCAGAATGCATGATCTCGGTTGGGGGGGGGGGGGGGGGGAAGGGAAAGGGAAATATGCCTGAACTGAATTGGAAAATGATGTATGAAATGCACAAAGCATCAATAAAAAAATGTTAAAAAGAAGAGGGTATCGGAGATCCTGAGCTGGCGCTCTAGGCAGTTGGGAGCACTCCGAACTGTTCAGCCATCTCTCCAGTCCCTATCTATGTGCACTTTGCCACAATTAACAGACAAGAAAAAAAAACCTAGCAGGCTCCCATTGTGGCACACCCATAGGGAGGGCACACTGGTATTCTCAAAGAAGAAGTACATTTACAAAGTGAGCTTAGATCATAATGTTAAGGAAAATTAGACTCTGGAAATGTAATGTGGACAAATTCATTTAATATGGTTAAAATGCTTGCAAGGAACAAAGTCTGAAAAGAAACCAAATGCTCAAAGCAAAATAACCAACCCCCACAGCCAGGATCCCTAGAACCCCAGACCGCGAGGTCTGTCTGTCTGGTTCTATCTCCCACAGAGGCCTTGTCAAGTCAGCTGAGCAAGATCACAGGGACAGGGACAGGAGTGGGTGGGTAAGAGGGATGCAGAAGATACGAAGTTCAGGAGGAGTTCAGCACAACGGCAGAGCACGGCCTGGCCTCTGCAGGCCCCTGTTCACCTCCGTCACTGATTACTACTACTATACTACTACTACTAGTATTACTACTACTAATAATAATACAAAGAAGCGGCATCTGTTTCTAAATATTAGGAGATGTCTGTGGACCAGGATCAGAGGATGGTCCCTGAGTAGCGATGGGAAAACTCCTAGGGCCTCAAATCCTGAAACGAGCTGGCTAGGGGGGAAGATGTCACGGTGAAGCACTGTCCTCACGGTAATGTGAGGATTGACAGCACCCTACAGGGGACACTGAGCCAAGCCCTGCCACTCAGGGCTCACACTCCTCCTTGTTCGGCAGAACCCCGTGTCAGTTGCACATGCCCAGTCACCCTATTACGAGACCAAGGGCAGTGTGGGGCCAAGAGCAGTTCTGAGCCATCACGAACGGGAGGCAGACCTAAGGGCAGCTGAAGATGAAGGAAGGCCTCCCTCACCCCGCCCACGAACTTGTGGGGGTCACACCAAGATTCACCCTTTCAAGGCTTGGGTGATGCTTTGGGTGTAAGCCAAGGAAAGAACAATCTTCCTCGCAGTCCTGACCACACCTGGATCTCGGGGTCCAATCCCAACCCCCCTGCGATGGTACTGGGGTCTTTGGAAAGTGATTAGACCAGAAGGGTGGAGCCCTAGGAGGGGACCAGTGTCTCATGTAAGGGGCCTGGGGCAGCCCACTTGCCCCTTCTGCTGTGTGAGGACCTGCTGAACTAGCGCCACCTCTGGACCAGGAAGCAGGCTCACCAGTCACCCAGAAATCAGCCAGTGCCCTGCCTCTGGACCTCCAGCCTTCGGAGCTGAAGAAATGGCCGTCTGCTGCTTCTCGGCCTCCAGCTGTGCTGTGTTATTGTGGCTGCCCACCCAGAGAACACACAGACCTGACAGCGTAGGGCAACTCCTGCCCGCAGGTGTCTCCACCAGCAACCCTGGCCTCCTCACCTCTAAGTATCGTCCCTCAGACCCTACTTGGTGCCCGCAGTGGTGTCCCCATGTCCTTGGGCAAAGTTCTGCCTGGGACCTCGAAGAACAGACCTGAGAGCAAATCCCCAAAGTGACTGGCTGAGAATGCCAGGGTAGGCCCGCCTGCTCTCAGATCTAGACCAAAGCTAATACGCACACCTCTGTTACTACGCTGAACGTATTAACTAGGGAGGAAGCCACCAAGCTCTGGTCTGACACAAGACATGATCACAGCAGCACCTGTGCCAAGAATCCTGGAATGCTGGGAAAGTGTGAGAAGCTTTGAGCCCACTGTCCGTGGAAGG
This sequence comes from Rhizomys pruinosus, assembly GCA_009823505.1. Classification (NCBI taxonomy): domain Eukaryota; kingdom Metazoa; phylum Chordata; class Mammalia; order Rodentia; family Spalacidae; genus Rhizomys; species Rhizomys pruinosus. The sequence goes on along the minus strand of VZQC01007166.1, from coordinate 1,076,805 downwards.
CCAAGGCCTCGTGTCGCCCCACCTGGCAGACGCCGCAGACCCCAGTGAACACAGGGTCCCAGGTCCACACCGCCCTGTGATTTTGACTGTGGCCATGCTGCTCGGCCTCTCCCAGTTCCCCACGCCCTGTGATGGCACCAGGCGGTCTGTGTGGAACCGTGCTGGGTTATAACAAGTGACCCGAGATCCCAGATGCAGACGACCGGCCCCTTTCAGCAACATGGTCCTGCGTTGTCTTCTCTGATCTGTGCAGTTTAATGGCCCAAGAGCCCTTGGTGGGCTCTTTGACATGAGCTTGGGGAAGAGAGTATCTCCAGCCTGGACTCCATTCTAAGTACGGGCAGGCTGTCGCCCCAGGGTGCCCTGACCAAACCTGATGCCCAGGGGCTGTCAATCCTTTCCTGGAAGGGTGACAACCCCACCATTCAGGCCGTTTGGTACCTCACGTGCCACGAAAACGAGCCACCTCCAACCTCCTGTGACCTGAGCCATGCAAACCTCAGGGTGCGTCCCTGCCCACTTACCCATGCAGAAGCCCCTGCTCAGCCTCTCCCCCCTCTCCCCCTTCTACGGAGCTTTTCAACGGTCCTCCAATCCCCCACCCCTAAACCCATCCTGAGCACAAACTGTGGACCAGGCACAGTGGCCAAATCCTCTCCCTTCTACTTGGGAGTCTTTCAGACCCTCCTTCCTATCCACACGGTAAATACACAGACAGGGCTGCCATGCTCTGCACAGACCCTCCATGTCCTCTACGTGGCAAACACACGTTGTGTGGGGTGATGGGGTCCCCATACTCCACAGACCCTTCTACCCTTCCACATGGCAAGCACACTGACAGGGTCACCACGCTCCACAGTCCTTTGTGCTCTCCTGGTGACCCCCATGAAAGCCACAATTCAGACCTGTCCCAGGAAACAGGCCCAGCTGGCCCCACCACATGCCAGCCTCTGCACTGTCTGCCTCCAAAGACCCAATGAGAATGTGCAATTAACCCTTTTCTGCCCACCTTCTAATTGCCCCTCCTGGTGCCCTGGGTCAATTGCCTAAGCATTGAAAAACCAGGAAGAGGTCAAGGCTAAATCCTTCCCTGCTTCAGTGTCCACCAAGAAGACAGTCCCAGGGTTGGGTGGGATGACAGATGCCACCAAGTGTACACACAGGGCCCGAGGCTGGCCACCAGTGGGGACGGGAACAAGGCAGGTGTTGCTGGGAAGGAGGCCATAGGTGAACCCTATATGCTCCAAAGCTGGAACAAGAAAACAGAGATGGGGACTTTCTTGGGACATCAGAGCCCCAGTTTAGGGGCAGAGGGTAGTAGTGGAGATGGAACCCAGGGCCTGGCACATTCCAGGCAAGTGCTCTACCACACAGCAACGTCCCCAGAACTTCTTAATCTTCCTTCCAGCCTGGCTGGCCTGCTAAGGCCATACCCAGGAAAGGAAGTGTGGACCAGGGTCTGGACACAGAAAGCTCAGTGGCAGCTTCACGAGGAAGGACAGTGGGGCGGGAGCCATTAGCCAATCACTGGGAGGTTTAACCAGCCCTGTATCAGTACTATTTTCTTTAAAAATTAATAAGCACGTAAGGCTAGAACAAAGTAAGACAAAGGTATAGCCTCCGGGGGGCACCAGGAAGGGGAGTTTTCATTTTCTTCCGCGACTTTGCAGTGTGTTTCAGATTTTGCGCAGCCAGCACACACTGCTTTTACCAGAAACATTTACAACACAGATGTAAAGGCCCTGTGAGAGCCAGGATGCACACATGGGACCCTCTGGGCTGGCTCTGTAGACCCACAGCCTGACCTAGATGAGGAGCTGACACTGCACACAGGCCAGTGGGAGGCAGCCCCCGATGCAGGAGGCGCAGGTGGGTCATCATTCACCTAAACACCTTTACATCTGCAGACGTCTTAGCTCAAGGGAGGGATCTTGGGGTTGGGGGCAGGTATGGGTTTTCAGCTCTAAGGATCCACTGAGATCAAAGCAGAGGGATCCCATCCTAGAAGAACCTCCGATTGGTAAGGGCACAGTAGCGGGTGAGACCACACAGAGGAAGGGCTGGGAGACAGGGCCTTTGAGCAGACTTTAGGAGAGGAAGAAGGGGGAGGAGGGAGGAGGAGAGCAGGATGTGGAGACAGGATAGACGAGCCATCCAGGCAGGAGGTGAGGGCAGAGGCAGAGCCCTCACCTGTCTTGACTAAGGAGCCGGGAGAGGTGGGCACAAGGTGGGGCTGTGGCACAGAGTGGGGCTGTGGCACAAGGTGGGGCTGTGGCACAGAGTGGGGCTGTGGCTCTGGCTTTCTCTGGCATAGATGCCACTGCAGAAGCAAGTGATCAGTGGAGGTGGAAGAGTGTAAGCTAGGTAGCTGAGGACCTACAAAGTGACCCTTCCTAGGGCTGCAGAGGCGGAGGCCCTGGACTACCACTCCAGCTGAAGGCCTGAGCCCCCCTGCACACAGCAGGGGAGAAAGCACTATTCAGAACTCGCACAGCTATTGTCAAAACAAAGGACGCCTTCAGTCCAAGCACCCAGGCAGCCAACACGTGCTAGTCACCACACAGCCTGACCCCCACACCCGTCTCCAGCGTCCCCTAACCTCAAGGCCATGTCTTCCTGGGGTGTGAGCACTGACCAGTTCAGCCAACTGCTCCCCCGAACCACAATGCCAAATGCTGGTTCTTTTTAGCCCTCATAGAAAATAGGGCTCCAGCCCTGCTGTGCAGAGCAAAAAGTTGTAAGCTCTCAGAGAGGCTACTTCAGAAAAGAATAAGTAACTGAACTGCACTACTCTTAATCCTTATCTTTTTGGTTTTGTTTTGTTTTGTTTTTGAGAAAGGGTCTTCCTGTAGCCCCCTCTGGCCTGGAACTCACTATGTAGACCAGGATGGCCTCACTCTCACAGACAGCTGTCTACCTCTGCTTCCCAAGTGCTGGGATTAAAAATATATGCCGCCATGCTTGGCTATATTCTTTACACAATAGGTGTGCATTTTGCTCCAGTATCTTGAGATAATTCCTCTTGTAAAGTGACATCAAACCCTTATAGATGATGGGATAAGAACAAAACAAAGAATGCAAAAATAAGGCATCATTAAAATCCTCTGAGCACAAGTTTTATGAACAACACTTGCGTCACAGTAACCACTTGGACATCTCAGGACACAGGCCAAAGTGCTACCGTGTGAAGCCGTGACCACAGCCATCAGCAGGGCTTTACCTCACGCACTGGGATGCTCTAAATCCATGGTGTATTCTGTTCCTTATAGACTCTCCTTTGTTTGAATGCAGATGGAGTGCTGGGATATGGCTTGTGCTGGAGCATCTGCCTACCATGTACAAGGCCCCGGCTTCTATTGCCGCATCACAAAACTTTTTAACAGGACTGGGGTGGGGGTGCTGGATACTTGCTCAAGTGTGAAGACTGGAGCTTGGATTTCCAGAAACCCACATAGAACACTGAGCATGCGCCACAGCCACCTACAAGTCCAGCTCAGAAAGCAGAGGCAAGGGGTCCCCAAAGCAAGCTGGCTGGGAATACAGGGCATATTGGTGAGTTCTGGGTTTGATTGAGGGACCCTGCCTCAGTGAATAAGGTGGATGACAGATCAAGGATGACTCCTTACATCAACATCTGGCCTCTAAGTGCATGGGCACACATACTCACACATGTGCAGCCACATGCAAAACACACACACACACACACACACACACACACACGCATGCACGCACGCACGCACGAAAAAAGGGTAAAAAAAAAAATCGCTGGGCTTGATGCATTCCCATCTGATTTCACCACTCAAGAGGCTGAGGCAGGAGGATTAAGAATTCAAAGGCAGGCCAGGCGTGGTTGTGCACGCCTTTGATTCTAGCACTTCGGAGGCTGAGGCAGGCGGATCTCTGTGAGTTCAAGGCCAGCCTGGTCTACAGAGCGAGTTCCAGGACAGCTGGAGCTACAGGGAGACCCTGTCTTAAAAAGACCAAAAAAAGAATTCAAGGGCAACATGGGCTATACAGTGAGACCCTGCCTGTCTCAAAGCAAAACAAAATAAAACCTCTCCATTCCCCAACCTTATACATGGTTGGTAATATGTGACATAAAAATTTAGAATTGTTTTAAAATTGGGGGAAAAATCTCATTCTCTTTTTTGTATGTGCAAATACATATGTGCAGGTGTGTGTTCATGTGTGCTCATGCATATGGAGACCAGAGGTCATCCTCTGTTTTTTGACACAGGCTCCCTCACTCAGACTTGGGGCTCATCGATTAGCCCACACAGGCTGGGCTGCAGTTTGCCAGCACTGGATTACAGGTGTGCCATCCTGCCGAGCCTTTTTTTTTTTTAATGCAGGTGCTAAAAATTGAGCTTAGGTCCCCATGTTTGCACGACAAACACTTTAAAGACTAAACTACCTCCCTGACCCTTCAAATTCTAGAAAGATCTCACATATTTCCTTCATTGATGGTCTGAAGGATTGTAGGGTATTTTAAGTTTTTTTTTTTTTTTTCATGTAATGACTCATCTTAAACATATTTTAGGGTGTGCTTTTCGGGACAGGGTCTCCCTGTAGCCCTAGAAGACCTGGAACTCACCATGTAGACCAGGCAGGCCTTGATCTCACAGAGACCTGCTTCTGCAGCTCAAGGGCTGGGATTAAAGGCATGCACCACCGTGCCTGTTTAATATCTTTTGAAACAGTAGCTGTTTTACTGAGTCCTCACTGTGGACATACCAGGCTGGCCCTGAATTCCTGGTCCTTCTGCCTCGGCTTCCTAAGAGCTGGGCTACCGGCATGCACTAGCATGCCTGGGTTGACATGATTTTCTAAACAGTTATAAGTAAAATTTGTTTTCATTAACCCTATTAGAAGAAAAACTGGATGCTCTGGAGATTCTGCAATAGAAAATATTGAAAAACTGTCAGCTGAGAAAAAAATCAAATTGTTTGCCAATAGAAAATACTGAAGGAAATACAGAAAGAAGCCAAGTAGATAATAAATGATGGGATGAATTAACACCATTTTCCTGGGGTTTGCCTGTGGTAATTGTTGCTATTTTCTTTTTTAAATTTTATTTATTTCTTTTATGTGTATAAATGTACTGTCTGCATGCAGGTCTGTGCACCCATGTCGTGCAATGCTGCAGAGGTCAGAAGAGGGCATCAGATTCCCCTGGAACTGGAGTTAAAGACGGTTCTCAGCCACCATGTGTGTGCTGGGGATCGAACTCAGGTCCTCTGCAAGAGCAGTCAGTGCTCTTAACCGCTAGGCCATCTCTCCAGCCCTTGTTGCTATTTTAAATTATATTATTTTGACTCCTGTGCTCATCCTACTTAAATAAACAGTTGTGGTTTTTGTTTTTTTTTTTTTGGTCTTTTCGAGACAGGGTCTCCCTGTAGCCCCAGCTGTCCTGGAACTCACATTGTAGACCAGGCTGGCCTTGAACTCACAAAGATCCGCCTGCATCTGCCTCCCAAGTGCTAGGATTAAAGGCATGCGCCACCACGCCCGGCTAACAGTTGTGATTTTTTTTTAAAGAGACAGGCGAGTGAGATGGCTCGGTGGGTGTAGGCCCGAGGATCTGAGGATCTGTTTGATCTCCAGGACCCACATGGTGGAAGGGGAGAAGCAGCTCCAGAAAGCTGTCCTCTGACGTCCCCAAGTGCACCATGTCACAGACACCCACACAAAGGCACACACACACACACACACACACACACACACACACACAAATAAATGCAATTAAAATTTTAAGGGGATGACAGAAAGTAAAACACGAAGATACATGCTACACTTTATGCAACAGCAAAGTGTAAAGAAAGCACATGGGTGGCTTGAATGAGCCCAGCTGACCATGACACACAGGGCAGAGCCACACAGAAGACAAGTGGGTTAGGAGCATACCATCCGGAGGACAGGCAGCACAAGGTGTATTCCAGGGACAGAAAGCTAGGGATGAGCCCAGGGTTTTTGTGGTGATGAAGCATTTCCGAACCTTCTCTGTTGGCTCTGCAGCCAGAAAACAGAAGTGAACATCACGGTGGCCAATGGCTGAGCTTGGGGGAGAAAACAAGAGCAAAATGCAGAGGAAGGCAGCTGGGCGGGGAGCCGTGGTCTAGCACACGGCCCAGAGACGGTTCAAGGCCAAGACTCTGTGCATGCTCGGCCCGGTCCAAGCCCCCCAGGCCCAGAGGAAAGTGGAATCCTTGGAATGGCTTCTGAGTACTTTTCTCCAACAACAGAAAGTAGCCAAAGTCCTGGGAGACATGGCTCAGTCGAGCTGGAACAGGCAAGTGCAAGGTGATCAACACGTCAAGAACCCGAGACACACACGTCAAACCTCAATGGCTGTGAAGGAGGATCCAGCCAACCAAATGTGGAAAGCCTAATGCTTCAGAATGGATAACAGGGTGGAGAGATGGCTCAGTGGTAAGAGCACTGACTGCTCTTGCAGAGGACCCGGGTTCAATTCCCAGCACCCACATGGCACCTAAGAACAGCCCTTAACTTGTTCCAGAGGAATCTGATGCCCTCTTCTGACCTCGGAGGCACTGCACAATTCGGGTGCACTAGCATACATTCAGGCAATATTCTCATACACGTTTAATAATAATAATAATAATAATAATAATAATAATAATGGCTACAGGCGGACGAGACAGTCCAGCAGGTGAGGAGCTTACAGCCAAGCCTGAAAACCCAAGTTTGATCCCTGGAAGCCACAAGATGGAAAGATAGAACCAACTCCTAAAAGTTGTCCTCTGACTTCCACATGCGCCCCCCCACCCCATAAATGAATAAACAAATAACCAAGTGAATGTAATAATTTTAAAAGAATAATGACAGACATGGACTATAGCAAACTCAACTTTGAGAAAAGCGCTTGCCTTGAACGTATGAAGACCCGAGTTAGCACCCCAGAAGCTATGTTTTTGTTTATTTGTTTCATTTCATAAAAGCCAGGTTTGGTGGCCTGAGCCTGTAATTCCAGCACTGGAGAGGGAGGGACAAGAGGATCCATATGGCTGCTGAGGAGCCAGCCCAGCCGACTTGGCAAGCTCCAGGCTAGTAAGAGACTATTAAAAAACCAAAAAATGGGGCTGGAGAGATGGCCCAGCAGTTAAGAGCACTGACTGCTCTTATAGACGGCCCTGGGTTCAAATCCTAGCACCCACATGCCAACTGTCCATAACTTCAGTCCCAGGGGACCCAGTGCCTTCTCCTGATCTCCACTAGCATTGCACAACACGGGTGCACTTATATACTTGTAGGCAAAACACTCATACACGTCAAAATAAATAAATAAATAAATAAAATATTAAAAAAAAACCAAGGTGGACAGTGCATGATTAATGACAGCAGAGGGTGTCTTCTGTCCTTTGCGCTCACTCATACACATGGGTGGATACCCATATGTGCATGGCACAGGCCCACACACATACATACACACAGGAAAAAAAAATCCTTGAGGGACTGGAGATATGGCTCAATGGTCAAGAGCATTAGCTGCTCTTGCAGAGGACCCAGCACCCACATGGTGGCAACAATAGTCTGTAATCCAGTTCCAGGTGGTTCCAACGCCCCCTTCTGACCTACATGGTCACTGCACGACATAAGTTTACCTACATGTAGGCAATACACTCATATACATAAAATAAAAATAATAAGCTGGGTGTAATGGCTCATACCTTTAATCCCAGCACTCGGGAGGCAGAGACAGGTGGATCTCCCAGCCTGGTCTACATAGTGAGTTCCAGGACAACTGGGGCTATAGGGAGACCTTGCCTCAAAAGGACCAAAACAACAACAACGACAACAACAATAATAATAAATATATTTTTAAAAATCCTTTAGTTAATGTTAGTTTTAATTTTTAAAATAGATTTACTTATTTTTATATTATGTGTATGAGTAGTTTGGCTGCATGCATGTAAGTTCACCATGTGCATGCAGTCCCTGTGGAGGCCAGAAGAGGGCATGAGATGCCTACAACTGGAGTTAAGCGAGTCTGGAACACTCAACCCACCATACTGATACCACCAGGGAGGGGGCGAGGACAGCAGCCTCTCTCCCTCCCGTCCACTCTCATCTGTGGACTTATGGATGTTCCCATGCATTTGATGCAGAATCACTGTGCACATTAGCTCTAAGCAGTCAGGTGATGAAGGATCTCAAAAAAATATATATAATGGAGCTGGGTGTGGTGGCTCGGACCTTTAATCCCAGCACTTGAGAAACAGAGCCAAGGGAATCTTCGTGAGATCAAGGCCAGCCTGGTCGACATAAGTTCCAGGCCACCCTGTCTCAAAAAAAGACCAAAACGAAACAACAACAAAACAATGGCTGGGGCTTGGAACCCTAGCGCTCAAAAGGCTAGGACGAGAGGACTGGGAGGTTCCAGACCAGCCTGGGCTACATAGTGAGGCCCTGTCTCAGATACTAGAATAACAAATACGCAAAACAAAACAAATTCATGTATGATGGGCAAAGGGGAAAGTTGTGAACACTGCAACCATGCGTTTAAGTTTTGGCTGCCAACCAGCCTGTCTGAACGCTGGCCCTGCCTCTGGCAGGTCTGCAGCAGAACAGTGGGTAGGGGCCTGAGCCTGGATTCTGAAGATGCAGTACCGTAGTGCATGAAACTCTGGTACCAGTGAGCAATAGGGCTGTGTGTGTACCACCGTGAACAGCTCCAGGTAGGACGGCTGGGCAGTGTGCTGTAAACGTCCCCAAAGTGGGGCAGACTGCAGTTTGTCTTGTCTTCTCTTTAAATGAGTAATGCAATTTTTTTGAAAATGCTACTGATAAAATTTTGCCAGAACAAATATTTTCCAAGGAGTCCAATTCTACAAGACGCGCTCCTGCTGGATTTCTAGGCCACGGGAAACAGAAGCCAAGGGGCAAGCGGCTGTCCCTGTGCAGTGGCCCTTGCTCTCCACTCCCCAGGACCCTGGTCTTCCACCCCTGCCACAAAGCTCACCACCTGCCTCCAGGCCCGTCCTAGCTGGTTCAGACACCTCGCCCAGCCGACAAAAGAACCCCACCCCACGGCCTGCCCAGGTCACTTCTCTCACAGTCCAGGCCTAACTCTCCTTGGTAATGGAGGTCAGCAACACATGTCCAGCCCTAGGTAGCCTGGGATGGAAGGGGGCCCAGCTACAAAGGACACAGAATGCCACAACACCCTGCTGACTCTCTAGGGTGAGCTGACCATGCAGAGAGCTGTAGAGCTCAACACAGGGCACCTCTGTGGCCAGGCATTTATTTGGGTCCCCGGGGTCCTGGTGGGGGTGGGGACCATGAGCGCACACTGTTTCGAGAATAAGACGCCATTCGCCTTCCCAATGCTCACCTCTCATGAGGGTGGAGGGAAGTCCTCATGACACTGCCAGAGACTAGAGAGGCCCATTAACGTGAGTGGCAAGGCCCAACTGTTAATGAACCTATTCACATGAAAGGCTGAGCTTTAAGGTAAGGCAAGACATTGCTGTGACACCGCATGGACCCTGCAAGTACCAACCGCTGGTCAGGTTTTAGAGAAACACCAAATACTATCTGAATTTACCTAGAATTAAATATTCTGAGCTGTCTCTGCTAGTTCTCCTCACAAGCTTCAACCCGGAACAGCAGACTGCAACAGACTGAACACGTCTGAGAACCTGCTGAGCCAGAGACAACATGACCGCTAATTGTTTTTGATAGTGGTCGTACAGCCATGACTAGTGGCAAAGACTTGTATGTTACCTCAGCTAGAGGATCAAAGAGCTCAAGGCTAGCTAGGCAATTTAGAAAAAAACAGTCTCAGCTGGACATGGTGGCGCACGCCTTTAATCTCAGCACTTGGGAGGCAGAGGCAGGCAGATCTTTGTGAGTTCAAGGCCAGCCTGATCTACAGAGCGAGTTCCAGGACAGCTGGGGCTACAGGGTTAAAAAAGACCAAACAAAAACCATAAAAAGGGTTAGAGATGTAGTTCAGTGGTAGGGTCTCCTTGCCCATTGCGCCAAAGGCCCTGGACCCTGCACTGCAAAGTTCATAAATAAAAATAAACTACATTCTATTAAAATACTGCTCATGTAAGCATGTTTACATTTTTTTAATTTTTAAATTTATTTTTGTATGTGTATGAATGTACTGTCTGCATGTAGGTTTGTACACCTGTGTCGTGCAATGCCGTGGAGGTCAGAGGAGGGTGTCGGATTCCCCTGGAACTGGAGTTAAAGATGGTTCTCAGCTGCCATGTGGGTGCTAGGGATCGAACCCGGGTCCTCTGCAAGAGCAGTCGGTGCTCTTAACTGCTAGGCCATCTCTCCAGCCCCAACATATTTTTTAAATGAATAAATAAAAGCATTTCTTGCTGGTATGGTGACGCACATCTTTGATCTTGGCCCTCAGAAGATAGGCAGATCCCTGCGAGTTCAGGGCCAGCCTGGTCTACAGGCCAGTAAGAGCTATACAGTGAAGCTCTGTCTCAAAAACAAAACAAAACAAAACAAAACAAACAAAAAAGCATTTCTTCCTTGTACTTTCTCTTTCTTCTTTCTTTTTTTGAGACAGAGTCTTCCTATGTAACCCAGAGTGGCCTTGAAATTGCATTCCTCCTGGGTGCCGGGATTCTGGGGCATGCTAGCATGCCTGCTCGTTTTAAATTTCTATAACTGTCGTGAGTGGAGCTGTCGTTCGTGCTATCTGCCTGGGGCCAACAATGACCTCACAGCTGGAACTGGAGGACACCAAGAGAGGACAGAGATATGCGTGAAGAGTTCCAGTGTCGGCCATCCTTGCAGCAGCCGTTGCTCCCACCAGCGCCTTCCTGAAACCCCAGTGAGGGTGGCATTGGCAGCTTACGATGGGACTTCATCCCTAAAAAACTGTCGTGGGGCTGGAGGGATGGCCTAGCGGTTAAGAGCGCCGACCGCTCTTACAGAGGACCCGGGTTTGATCCCCAGCACCCACATGGCGGCCGAGAGCCGTCTGGAACTCCAATTCCAGGAGAACTCCAGTTCCAGGGGAACCCGAGACCCTCTTCTGACCTCCGCGGCATTGCACGACACGGGTGCACAAACCTGCATGTAGACAGTACATTGATACACATACCGAAAATAAATTAAAAATTAAAAAAAAAAAAAAAAAAAAAGGAGCGCTGATGCTCCTGCAGAGGACCCGCGTTCGATCCCCAGCACCCACATGGCGGCTGAGAACCGTCTGTAACTCCAATTCCAGGAGAACTCCAGTTCCAGGGGAATCTGAGACCCTCTTCTGACCTCCGTGGCATTGCACGACACGGGTGCACAAACCTACATGCAGACAGTACATTCATACACATAGGAAAAACCAAACAAACAACCTGTCGTAAGCTGAGGACTTGCTGTACTTTCAAAGGGGCCTGAAATAAAGACCATTCAAAGACCCCCAGTTCTTTAGGGAAATGACACAAGACAGATGAAGCCACCGAGAACTGGGCTGAGGTGGTTAAAAGTGGCTTCTGGGTCAAACCCACCATGGCAAAGAGAGAAAAGAGCAAAGGAGTCATCCGAGGCCACTTGTCATCTGTCCTGCTGACCCCAGAGCCTCCCACCCACCCACCCACAAACCTCTAAGTTCTACAAAGGTGAAGGACAGCCTGCAACAGCCCAAACAGGTGTCATTCTGAGGTGCTGTGACAAGTAAGGGCACAGACGCTCAGGAGGAACCAAATAGCGTCCAGTCACCTCCTCGATACCCTTCTCCAGTAAAGCCCCGAAGGCAGGTCCCTCTGTGTGTGCAGCCTGAGTCCACCCGACAGGAGTGTCTACAGGTCCCTCTGTGTGTGCAGCCTGAAGTCCACCCGACAGGAGTGTGTACATGTGGGAAGCGGACCGCAGCCCAACTCCTAGCTTTCTCTGCCTTTCCCAGATTCCGTGTCGGACACTTAACAGCTGGGGATTTTTAATAAGAATCTTATAGTCGCAAAATGATTAATTACAGCCTTCACACAAAGTCAATTTTCTCTGTTGCCTTTTGGTTTAAGTCAGACAGTCAAAGAGCAGCAGCTCCAAGGCTGTGCTTACCAAGTCTGCCTTGAAGGACTCGAGTGGCCTGGAGCCCATGCCCACTTGCACCCACATGAGGTGCCATCGATCCCTTACTCAGACACCCCATTCTGGGAGAGCTGCGTGGGAAGAGGCCTGGGCACCTCAAGTGTACACTGTCCGGTCTACACTCTCGATGGAACCTGGCCTGGATAGCTTGCACAATGACAGAAGGCTAAGTAGACAGAGAACATCTTGCACCCTGCCCAGGGACGTGGGGAAGCACAGATTAGACACAGCTACAGAACGGAGGGGGGAAGGATGCCCATGTCTAGTGCCACGATGCCTATCGCATGACGTCCACACACAGCAGGCCTGCTGGCCTAACTCACCGTTTGTGAGAAGTATAGGGTAGGTACGATACTGGCTGCATGCACACGGTCACAAAGGCAAGGTCCACAGCAGGTCCACAGTGTAGCTGCCTCTCCTCTCTATAGTCCTTTGACCCTGGCCTGACCCCGTGGCCTGACCCGAGGGTTCTCAAGGTCCCACTCTGCTCTTAGGTGTTTGACCCTCAGGACCTCCTGAGCCCCACACACTCCAGTTCCAGCCAGTGACATTTGTGGCCCCTGGCCACCTGCCACTGTTCCTCAGAACCCACCTGGAAGACCTTCAAAGGCCTGGTCAACTGAGGTAGTAAAACCAGTAAAAGATTCTAACCCAGATCCTGAAGGGCCCACAGCCATGGCTGGGAGGAGGGATGAGAGAGAAGACCCGGCGTAATCCGCGCAGATCCTCCACCCTCGAGGGGAACACAGCCGGCCTCGTGGGGCTGTGGCATCGTCCTTCCCTTAAACGGCTGAGGGGCAGGGCAGCTCACTGACTGGTAGGGACATCTGGCTCATAGGATGTCAGCAGGACTGAGCTGGGTGGGAACTGGGCAGTCTGAGACTATGACACAGTGACGAGAAAGGCCTTTACCCCCAAAGTCTTCTCCCCAAACCCTTGACCAGGCTAGGCACAAGTAAGCATCAGACAGAACACATGGAGGTGACCCACACCCATCACAGCCTCTTCGCGCCCACAAACACAAGAACCAAGGGCCACTCAGGGACTCATCCCTGCCAGGAACGTGGGGTCCTGGGTGGAGTCCTGGGAGGGACAGAGGACATGGAAAACAAGGTGCCATATTCAAGGAAGAAGCTAGAACTGGGAAGTGCAAAGGCGTTCTGCCCAGACCCTGCAGGGTCACCTGGCCTGATTCTCTCTCACCAACACTACCCTGGGGAGAAGGGGAGGAGGAGACCCCACAGGCAAGGAAAAATAAATAAGGCCATGTGCTTTCGAGCTGTCTAGGATCTTGTCATCAAGACTCAGGGGTTTAGGCCAGTCCCAAACAAAGTCAGGAGCCAGCCCCCAGGGACCCTGAGGATAAGGTGACTCCGCAAGGTGTCTCTCCTTCCCTGGAGCTGACAGAATCAGGGCTCCACGTGGAAACAGCCTCAGTGAGAAATGTGGCCTGCTCGGGCCAACCCCAGCGGGGGGTCAGGGGGCTCCCCGGAAAAGATGGTGGTTCCCCATATGCGCCTGTGGGCTTCCAGGACCAAGACAAGCATAGGAAAGCCCTGGGGAACCAAGCTGTGCAGGAGACCAGAGAGGCACAGAGGAATCGAGCCTGTCAGCGTGCACAGCAGACCCAGCATGGGTGCCTTAGCTACTGTGCTCCTCACCACACCTGGGGGACTAAGCCCACAAGCACCCCTACTCCCATTATGAGGGTCTGACACCTGGGCAGACAGGGTTCTGACAAGGTCATGGGGCAGGTGGGTGACAAGCTGGATCTGACAGAGGAAACACACGTGGACCATGAGGCACTGCCCAGAACAATATGGACAAGGGCCCATCTCTACTACCTCAGGTTCTGTGACCTGGGAAAATGTCTTGACTTCTCTGGGCCTCAGACAGTACTTTCTCCACCAACTGGAGAAAACAAAGGTGTCTACCTCACAGCATTCTGAGGCTGGAATAAACTCACAGGTGTGAAGCCTTAAAGCCATACAGTGTCACCCTGCAGCACAGTACAGTATCGCACTGCAGCATGGTACCACTCCATCCTGAGTAACAACCACAAAGCGCCTGCATGTAACAGGAGCTGGACTTGCTCCCTCCGACCTCCACCCCAGTGGTCCAGGCTGGCTATGTTGCTGAGGATGACCACCAATTCTTTGTTAATGCCGAGCATGGTGGCGCACGCCTTTAATCCTAGCACTTGGGAGGCAGAGGCAGGCGGATCTTTGTGAGTTCAAGGCCAGCCTGGTCTACAGAGTGAGTTCCAGGACAGCTNCATCAGAAGCTGGGCGTGGTGGCGCATGCCTTTAATCCTAGCACTTGGGAGGCAGAGGCAGGCGGATCTTTGTGAGTTCAAGGCCAGCCTGGTCTACAGAGTGAGTTCCAGGACAGCTGGGGCTACAGGGAGACCCTGTCTCAAAAAGACCAAAAAACCCCATCCTTATCACATTGACTTATTTATGTATGTGCAGGTGTATGTATGTACATGGGTATGCCTGTGGAGCTCGGAAGACAGCTTGTGAGAAGTGGGTTTCGCCTTCCATCATGGGGTTCCCAGGGACCCAACTCAAGTCATCAGGTTTGGTGGCAAGTGCTTTACCCAAAGAGCCATGTCTCGGGCCCAACCGAGATCACAAGCTTGCACCGCCACCCCCAGGTATGAGGCGCACACTAGCCAAGTACTCTGTGCTCTATCTCCGCCACCCCCAGGTATGAGGCGCACACTAGCCAAGCACTCTGTGCTCTATCTCCAGCCCAAGGAAGATCAGAGAACAAAGATTTCTTGAAACCGTAAGGAGAAGAAAGGGCCAGGAATGGTGATAAGCATCTGTAATCTCAATACCTAGAAGCCGAGGCAGGAGGATGGCTGCAAGTCTGAGGCCAGCATGGGCTATAACAAGATTCTATAATACACACACACACACACACACACACACACACACGCTCCAAAATGCCCAACTTCTGAATCATGCTAGAAGCCATTTGGCTGAACCATCATCCCAGGTGCGGATAGAGCAACAGTACTTTTGAGAATTTAAAGTTTTGCCACCCACATCCCCTTTCTGGGGTACCTGGATAGTGTCTCAACCATAGGTTATATAAGAAAGAGGAAGCAGAGGAGTATGGCACACACCTTTAACTCTAGAACTTGATAGAGGCAGGTAGATCTCTATGAGTTCAAGACCACCTTTTAGACAGTGAGACCCTGTCTAAACAAACAAACAACCTCCCCCAAATTAGTTATAAAAATAATATATAAGGGGCTGGAGAGATGGCCTAGCGGTTAATAGTGCCAACTGCTGTTGCAGAGGACCTGGGTTCAATCCCCAGCACCCACGTGGCAGCTGAGAAATGTCTGTAACTCCAATTCCAGGAGAATTCCAGTTTCAGGGGAATCCAATGCCCCCTTCTGACCTCCGAGGCATTGCACAACATGGGTGCACAAACCTACATGCAGACAGTACATTTGTATAAATAAATAAATAAATAAATAAACAAACAAATAAAATAATACATAAGGCCAAGTTTATACACGAGCATTGACTGACAGCTTCCTGAGCAGGAGCAGAGCAAATCCAGGCTACGACCAGCACAGCCAGGAGTGGGCGTGGGTGGCCTGTCCCATGCAGGTCCTTCACTGCCAACAGACGGCGGCTCCATCTTGTTAGAAATCACATTTTTCTAAACCTCCAAAAGAGACATTTTTTAAAAAATCAAACTTAAAAAAAAATAGACATGGGGCTAAGGAGGTGATTCAGTAACAAGACATGAGGCTGAATTTGGACCCTGGGCACCACATAAACAGCCAGGCTGTAACAACTCAGTGCCGGGAAGGCAGAGATGGGCAGATTCCCCGAGCTTAGCTGGCTGGCCGCCAGCCTATCTGAACTGGTGAGTTTCAGAGAGAGACCCTTCCTCCAAAATAAGGGGGAGACTGACAGACGGAAGTGCTGAGATCAGCCTCCGTTGTCCACAGGCACAGAGAGCACACGCTCACGTGCACACACACACACACACACACACACGCACACACACATATACACAAGAACACATGCACAAACACCACACGTGCATATACACACCCCACAAGAACACACACACAAACACAGAGCGCACGCGCACACACACACACACACACACAAACACCACACACATAAGAACATACACACAAACACCACACACATACACATACATACACAAGAACATACACTTATGACACACGCACGGTCACACACACACAAGAACATATGCACAAACACACACACATACATGCACACAAGAACATACACACAAACACCACCGTGCATACACACACGACATAGGCACAAACATGACACACATACACAAGAACATGCGCACAAACACGACACACATACACACACAAGAACATATGCACACTTATGAGACATGCACGCTCACACACACACACAAGAACACATGCACAAACACCACACGCGCATATATACACACCCCCACAAGAACACACGCACAAACACCACACGTGCATATACACACATGAACACACACCACACATGCATGAGCGCACACGTGCACATACACAGAAGAACACACACACAAACACCACACGCACATATACACACACAAGAACACACACACAAACACACACACATAAGAACATATGCACAAACACCACACACATACACATACACACACAAGAACATACGCACACTTAAGACACATGCATGCTCACACACACAAGAACATATGCACAAACACGACACACACATACACACACAAGAACATATGCACAAACGCCACTGTGCATACACACACACAACATATGCACAAACATGACACATATACACATACACACACAAGAACATATGCACAAACACGGCACACATACACACACAAGAACATATGCACACTTATGACACATGCACGCACACACACACACAAGAACATACGCACAAACACCACACACATACACATACAAACAAGAACATACGCACAAACACTTATGACACACACACTCACACACACACAAGAACACACACAAACACCACACATGCACACACATACAAGAACACACACACAAACACCACACACAAGAACATATGCACAAACACAACACACACATACACACACAAGAATATACACATGGGCTGGAGAGATGGCCTAGCGGTTAAGAGTGCCGACCGCTCTTACAGAGGACCCGGGTTCGATCCCCAGCACCCACATGGCGGCTGAGAACTGTCTGAAGCTCCAATTCCAGGAGAACTCCAGTTCCAGGGGAATCTGAGACCCTCTTCTGAACTCCGCGGCGTTGCACGACACGGGTGCACAGACCTGCATGCAGACAGTTCATTCATACACATACAGAAATAAAATTAATAATAAAAAAATTAAAAAAAAAGAATATACACATAAACACCACACACATACACAAGAACATATGCACACTCTCACACACAAAGAACATACACACAAACACCACACACACATACACACACAAGAACATACGCACACTTATGACACACATACACAAGATCATATGCACAAACACTTATGACACGCAGGCTCACACTCACACAACAACATGAGTACAAACACCACACACATACACACACAAGAACATACGCAAACACTTATGACACATGCATGCTCACACACACAAGAACATATGGACAAACACCACACACATACATACACACACACACAAGAACATATGCACAAACACTTATGACACACACACACAAGAACATATGCACAAACATCACACACAAGAACACACACAAACACTTATGACACATGCATGCTCACACATACACAAGAACATACGCACAAACACCACACACATACATACACAAGAACATATACACAAACACCACACACACACAAGAACATATGAACACT
This sequence comes from Rhizomys pruinosus, assembly GCA_009823505.1. Taxonomy (NCBI): domain Eukaryota; kingdom Metazoa; phylum Chordata; class Mammalia; order Rodentia; family Spalacidae; genus Rhizomys; species Rhizomys pruinosus. The sequence goes on along the minus strand of VZQC01007166.1, from coordinate 1,058,850 downwards.
TATGACACACACATGCTCACACACACAAACATATGCACAAACACCATACACACACAAGAACATACGCAAACACTTATGACACATGCATGCTCACACACACAAGAACATATGCACAAACACCACACACAAAGAACATACACACCCTTATGACACATGCACACTCACACACACATGAGAACATATGCACAAACACTTATGACACATGTACCCTCACATACACAAGAACATATGCAAACACTTATGACACATGCACGCTCACACACACAAGAACATATGCACAAACACCACACACAAAGAACATATGCACCCTTATGACACACGCATGCTCACACACATGAGAACATATGCACACTTATGACACATGCACCCTCACACACACAAGAACGTATGCACAAACACCACACACACACAAGAATATACACACAAACACCACACACACATACACACACACAAGAACATATGCAGAAACATCACACACGTATACACACACAAGAACATATGCACCCTTATGACCTTGCTCACACACACAAGAATATACACATAAATACCACACATGCATACACACACAAGAGCATACACACCCTTATGACACATGCATGCTCACACATACACACACACAAGAACATATGCACACTTATGGAACACACACACAAGAATATCACACAAACATTTATGACACACATGCATGCACTAACACACACAAGAACATATGCACAAACATGACACATACACACACACCACACATGCATATACACAAGAACATATGCACACTTATGACACATGCACACACACAAGAACATATACACAAACAGTTATAGCACACGCACACACAAGAACATATACACACTTAACACACGCACACACACATCCACACACAGGCACACACACATCCACACACAGGCACATGCACGTACAAAGGTCAGACATGTTCAAACCCACACACTCTGCACACCCCTGTGTGTCTAGCAAAGGCCAGCCTCCCGCTCACTGGGGTGCCAGCCCCCTCCAGGCTCTCTGTTCAACGGGGCACCTGGTTCCCTGTGGCCACATGGAGAGGGATGGAATCAGGTTGATTCTACGCAGAGGCCTCAGAGACAGAAACGGGAAAAGCAGCTCGTCATAATGAGGTGCCCTACTCCACATATTTAGGATATTTAGGGTAATCTTAAAAATAAACCACTGTGTCTAAACACATTGGGGCAGGGGAGTTGCCAAGCCTTCTCACAGAAGAATGGAAACTGTTGTAATTTCATTACTGAAAGCAAGCTGAACTGGGAAAGTGATAGGTTGGTACGGCTTATTTTGGACCAGGTTTTTCTGGCCTTTCATAAAACGACATACACTGAATCTGCTCCCTGCCTGACTTCTTAGCTGGGAGCTGGACACCCTGCAGCACCTGACCATCCTAGGAAGTAACTGGTGGGAACCGTGCCTTCAGTACCATTTATTCTGCCAGAAGGGGAGGGCACAGCATGAGCAAAGGCCCTGTGGCACAGGGCACTGAGAGGCAGTTAGTGGACAAGATAAGGTCAGATCCACTGATGCCCAAGAGTGCCAAGGGACAAATTAAGAAAGGGAATAGTCAGGGGCTGGAGAGATGCTCGAGGTTAAGAGCACCGGCTGCTCTTGCAGAGGATCCAGGTTCAGTTCCCAGCACCCACATGATGGCTAACAACTGTCCCTAACTCCAGTTCCATGGGATCCAACGCCCTCTTCTGGCCTCCACAGGCATTACATGCATGTGGTTTGCTTACATACATGCAGGCAAAATACTCATACACATAAAATAAAAATAATAACTCAAAACAGTTTTTATAAAAGGGAATATTCTGGGTTCTTGAGATATTTCCTAAATGTCACCAAAGATGGCCCTGGCCACAAACAGCCCATTAGAGGTTTCTCCATACTCAAGACAGTCTCCCCTCAGTTCATACTTGAAGCATCCAGGTCAGTAAACAACCACCATCTACACTGGGACTCCTAGCAGTGTGGAGCCCAGCTCCCTGGATGGTCCTCCTGATGGCCAGAACCAGAGCACTCACAGACACACATATGAGAGATGGTACGATGTGACCGGGATTGGGGGGGGGCGGACTTCCAACAACCTTTTCTGGCCCAACAGCCAACCCTCACAGTCCACATACAGCTACCAGCAACTCCTGGACTGATGGGACTCGGGGGCTCCATACGCAAGTCTCGACTGTGTGATCTGACAGATTTACCAGCAGCCCAGCAAGCCCAGCCTGGGGCTCAGAGGCAAAGTCTGGGTGGCACACAGTACCCAACTCCTTACATAATGGCTGGTGCCTCTGAACTTTACAAAGATGCAGCAGAAGGAACCTGATGCAGCCGAGACAGGAAGGTACAAAAACAGGTGACACCCAGCACGTCCATTCTGTATTCTGCCAGCACCTATAACGGCTGGCTTGGGGGGGGGCTTAGCTTCTTGAAGTTATTCCTGGATTATGGCTCTGTGAAACTACCAAGGACCACGCGACCAGAAGCTACCAGGAAGGTCTGAAGCACCAGCTCTGAAGACCCTGATTACACATCCACATGCCAAAGGTTCAAGTCAGCCACACACTGCAGGCGAGCAGTCTCAGGAAAGGAAAGAGGCCACAGTGCCCAGACATCCCAGACAAACTATGACACAGCTCGTTTCTCCTCTCTGGCAGGTACTAGATGGAACAAACACCCCCAATGTCTCTCTCTCTCTCCCACCCATCCAAACACTACATTTTACAACTGAAGAACCCCAAACAAATGAGTCCCCCTTGAGACCCATTCTGGATGCACGGAGCAGCCTGTACCTGCTATATACCCCCCCCCCAGTCAGAGGGCTCTATCAGCACCTGCACCCTCCAAATGAGGGACAGTCACCTCCCATCAACCTGGTCCTCCAGCTCCCAGGTTCCCGCCAACTTGCAGGGGAAGCTGGTTGTTTTTTTTTTTTTTAATCTTGCAAAATGGACGTCAAAAAAGCACCCCTGCTTCCAAGCCCTCCCCCACCCCCCATGCAGCCCTCAGACCCACAGAGTCTCCCTCCAACCATCTCAGAACAGAACCTGCCGACATCCGAGGACCCTGGCCGAGCCAGCTGCAAACGATGGTGCCTTTCGTGCAGCCCAGACTCCCATCAAAGACGGTTGCCAATGCAAAGCCAGAGCTCAGGAAGGCAGGGCGGGCTCACGCCTGAAAGACCACAAGCCGGGGATGTGCTTGTTTATGGAAACAGGTGCTGGTGTCTGAGCACCCGGCAGGTCCCCAGACCTCACACTGTGGACCCTTCGATCCCTTCACTTGTAGCAATCCAGAGTGAGAAGAAAGCAAACACAGACTCACAACCACAGCACTGCTCCCAACAGCATCCCCAGGGCCATGCTGGTGAGGAGACGAGGCTTCCCTGAGCCCAGCTCCTCGCCAGCCTCTGCAGCAGCCGCCCGCCGCCAGGCCTTGGACACATACCATCCGTGCACATCTCCTCCCCTCACGCCCGTGTCAGCCGCATTGCTTGCTCGGCTACGGCTTATTTTTCTGAAAATCCTTCAGCACGGAAGACAACAGCCTCCCCCAGCACTGCAGCAGCAGCAGCAGCACCAGCAGTAGCACCAGCAGCACCAGCAGCAGCCCTGCCCAGCAGTCAGCGCCAGAACATCTGTGTAGCACGCAGGCTGTGCAGAGCCAGGATGAAACCCGAAATGCTGACTCGCAGCTCCAGCTCCGCAGCCGGATCTGCACGGCCTGCAACGCCACCACCTTGGGCCTGGCGGAAAAGCCATGGGAGATGCGCAGTACTCACCCGCTTTCTTCTGCCGCCTCAGCACAGAATTCTTTATGCTCTACTGGAGGTGGGCGTGCAAGGAGGCATCTTCTGTCCCTTTAAGGAGCCAGTGCTGCATCCCCTGGCCTCCGGACCTGACGATAGGCAGGGTGGGCCTCCAGAGCGACAACAGACAGGGTAGGGTACCGCTGGAGAAGCAGATATCTAATGGAAGGCTGGCGTCCCGCTCCCTGCCTCACACATCCCAGCCTCCCCAGACTCCAGGCCCGGGTGGTACCCGGCTCCCCTGGGAAGCTACAGCCAGCAGCTGAGGCACAAGCTAAAACACGGCATGGATACGGAGGAGCTGACGTCACACGAAAACAAGCCTCTCAGCACTGAGCAAGTGCTGAGCACGACCAGGGCCCCCCAGGGCCCGGGCCAGGGAGAGCTCACACTGAGCGATATTTAAAAATGTCACAGCTAAAGAGAGACACTCGAGGGGGCCAGGGTCCCCTCCATCCGTCCCTGGCTGGGATTCGGGATGCAGCAACTCCAGGCATGGCAAGTGGCCCGTGATCTGCATGCAGGGTGGGCTCTACACAAATGCTCAAGGACTGTGAGCTAGCACCCAGGGCACCCAGGGGCTGGCCTGTGCCTGGAAGGTGGCCCATAGCCAGTATAGGACCTCACACCCTGTGCTAGACAGCCAGCCTAGACTCCCAGACAGACTGGGAGACAATGATGGACAGCCTGACCTTTACTGCCACCTTGGTACACGGTGCCCTAAACACCCAGGTGCTGCAGCACTTCTTTTTCCTTCTCTTTCCCCTTTCTTCTTCTCTCCGTCATTCTTTGCTTCCCTCCCTCCTTCTCTTCCCTTCCTTCCTTCCTTCCTTCCTTCCTTCCTTCCTTCCTTCCTTCCTTCCTTCCTTCCTTCCTTCCTTCCTTCCTTCCTTCCTTCCCTTCCTTCCCTCTTCCTTCCTTCCTTCCTTCCTTCTTCTTTCTTTCCCTTCCTACCCCTTCCTTCCCTCCCTTCTGTCCTTCCTTCCTTCCTTCCCTTCCTAACTTCCTTCCTCCCTTCCTCCCTCCCTCCTTCCCTCCCTTCTGTTATGCAAACCTGGCTGCCTTGAAACTTACTAATGTAGTCTACCCTGGCCCTGAACTTGCCTCAGTCCTCCGGCTCTGTCTACTGTGTACTGAGATTACAGGTATGCACCACCACACCCAGCTTCCTCTGGTTCTAGTACACAGGAAGGGGCCAGTAAACACCAACTTGACCCAGAGAACACAGCTCCGGATCATGCTTCTGTGGGCAGGCCATACCGCAGTGGGCTCAGGAATCAACCTAGTGACCCACCGTGCCTGTCCTCGGGGGCGGAGGTGGGGGAGGAAGTACCCCTTCTAGTGTATGTCCCAGAGAACACCAACGGACGTGCCCTGTTCAGACTTCTGTTGTGATCTGTTACATGAACACACCTGTGCACTTACTAGATTTCCTTGTCCTCTGCATTCCTGACATATTGGCGTTTGGGACTGGCTGACCCTGGATGAGACGCCCTTCACAGGAGCCAATTCCCGGAGGCAGCACAGAACTTGCTTTGAAGTAATTTTCCAAATTGGAAACAAGCAACCAGACCCCACTCAGCCCACCCGTCTACAGCCCTCACGCTCCATCCAATATCTTCTAGCTGGAACACTGCACAGCTGGCGCCAGGCAGGCAGGAACAGCCCCGAATGTGAGCCTGCTCCCGCTGCCTCGCCCAGCCTTTCCTGTGAAACCACACGAAGGCTCTCACCAATATGTGCCTCTTGCTCCTTGTCTACTAACCAACCCCGAGGTTTCCCAAGGGCCTGCATGGCATGGGGTGTGCCCCTGCCTGGGACCTGCGAGTGACAAGTCCGCTTCTCAGTGTTGACTGTCCCTGACCTGGCTGCTTCACAATATAGACTCAGAGATCTGTGCTTGTTTGCCCAAACTGTGGGTTCAAATTCCAGCACCTCCAGCCAAGTGCTAAACCGAGAGAAGCCACTTCTCTACAGGCAAGGACCAGCTGTGCACAGAGCACTTCGGAAAACTCATAAGCATGGCACTCCGAAGGCTTCTCGATAAGAAGGGCAAGGCACGGGCACCCAGACCTCTAGCCTAGCAAGATAAGAATGGGTCCTTGAGCCAGTTTCGGTGGCAGCAGATCCGTAATTCCAGCTCTTGGGACCCTGGGGGAGGAGGATTACAAGTCAAAGGACAGCCTGACCCACGTGGTAAGACCCTGTCTCAAAAGAAACAAGGGCTGCGAGGGTATCTCAAGGCAGCAGCAGACACCTGGCCAAGGCTGCGGGGATATCTCAAGGCAGCAGCAGACACCTGGCCAAGGCTGCGGGGGTATCTCAAGGCAGCAGCAGACACCTGGCCAAGGCTGCGGGGGTATCTCAAGGCAGCAGCAGACACCTGGCCAAGGCTGCGGGGGTATCTCAAGGCAGCAGCAGACACCTGGCCAAGGCTGCGAGGGTATCTCAAGGCAGCAGCAGACACCTGGCCAAGGCTGCGGGGGTATCTCAAGCGGCAGCAAACACCTGGCCAAGGCTGCGGGGGTATCTCAAGGCGGCAGCAGACACCTGGCCAAGGCTGCGGGGGTATCTCAAGGCAGCAGCAGACACCTGGCCAAGGCTGCGGGGGTATCTCAAGGCAGCAGCAGACACCTGGCCAAGGCTGCGGGGGTATCTCAAGGCAGCAGACACCCGGCAAGGCTGCGGGGGTATCTCAAGGCGGCAGCAGACACCTGGCCAAGGCTGCGGGGGTATCTCAAGGCAGCAGCAGACACCTGGCCAAGGCTGCGGGGGTATCTCAAGGCAGCAGACACCCGGCAAGGCTGCGGGGGTATCTCAAGGCGGCAGCAGACACCTGGCCAAGGCTGCGGGGGTATCTCAAGGCAGCAGCAGACACCTGGCCAAGGCTGCGGGGGTATCTCAAGGCAGCAGCAGACACCTGGCCAAGGCTGCGGGGGTATCTCAAGGCAGCAGCAGACACCTGGCCAAGGCTGCGGGTTCTAACCCAAGATTCTTACATTTTCAATTGGTTGAGTAAGATAAAATGACAAGATTTTGAGATATGTAATAGTATGTGAAATGAAAATTCAGTGTCTATAAATACTGGGACACTCACTGTATAGTGATGGAGGCTTGATACTTAAGACAGACAACAGAGTCCAACATATTTAGTTTCACGCGTTTTGATACCCGCCCACTCGAGTTTGCAGGCCCTAAGACTATTAAAAATTTTAAACACCTAATGGAATTTTTTTTTGTTGTTTTAAACCACCGCATGCCCCGCATCCGCAAGACAAAAAAAAAGTGTCTAACATAAAAATTTACAAATATGATTACGTCACATCACAACCATTGTCTGGCCAATTTCTCTCCTCCAATCCATTCCGAAATATCCAGTTTTGCAGAATCTAGAAAGAATGGAGGCTGACTGAATTGGCTGATTGCTTAATTTTGTTAGAGTCTATTTTCCTTATGGAAATAAACAAACAATTAAAAAAAAAAAAAAAAAGCTTTCAATGTCCCACGTTTTTTTGCTACATTATACCATTGGAGACTACCCCGCCACCCTCAGACCCTTTTGTTACTCCCCTCACTGGATTGCTAACAAAAACAATAAGCCTACCTATAAATACGAGCAGATCTCCTCAGAGCTGGAAGAGAGTCTGCAGCAGCCACCCACAGGAACACCGTCCACCAAGATCCAATACGGCTGTCTGCCAACTACCTGGTGAGCCACAACCCCCGCCTGATCTTTAGCGTGGCTCACATCCTCCCAACTTCTACAATGCCAGGACTGTGTGAAGGCTTGGTGGCACTTGATGGGGAACTCTCATCCCTACCTGGTCACCAGCTGGTAGGTGCGGCAGAATATCAGAGAGTTCCAGTAACCCTTCTTTGTGGGATTTTTTGTTTGTTTGTTTTTTGTTTTGTTTTCCTGAGACAGGGTCTCCTGCAGCTCCAGTTGGCCTGGAATTAACTACGTAGTCAAAAACGACTTTGAACTTTTGACCCTCCTGCCTCCACCTCCCAAGTGCTGGGATTATGGCCGTATACTTTTTTTTTTTGTATGTGTATGAATGTACTGTCTGCATGTAGGTCTGTGCACCCGTGTCGTGCAATGCTGTGGAGGTCAGAAGAGGGCGTCTGATTCCCCTGGAACTGCAGTTAAAGAGACTGTTTTCAGCCGCCATGTGGGTGCTGGGGATTGAACCCGGGTCCTCTGCAAGAGCAGTCGGTGCTCTTAACTGCTAGGCCATCTCTCCAGCCCCATGGATGTATACCCTTCTAAATGCCATTAACCTCACAGTCCCCACTTACCAAGGGGGAAACTGAGGCACTAGAAACCTCATCCACCAGGCAAAGTTATGCTATAGACCCATCTAGCAGGATGATGGTCACTTGACTTTCACCCCAATGCCTTCACTCTTTTCCTCTCCAGTACTGGGGAGGAGCCCAAGCATGTTGTGAATGCTAGGCCAGCACCCTACCATAAACTCCCACTCCCCTGGCCTCTTCCCAGCACCTTCTGGGTTACACACCATGTCCCAAGGTGCTTCAGACTATTCTCTGAAGAAACTGCCCCCTCAACTTCCCTTAGGGACTACATCCCTGCCAAGGCTTCCTTTGCCCTAGTCTGCTTCTGGGCCACTGTCCTGGCCACCTCCGAAGCATACAAAGTCTTACATGAAGAACAGGTATGACAGTGGCCACAGCAACTCAACAAGCAGGAAGACGGTAGACGTGAGGAGCAGACAGCCAGTGGACATGGAGGGGACAGGAGACAGACCTCAAGTACTACCTTGCACAAACTCGCTATCCACTTCGGACTTGGGGGGGAGGGACTACACAGGGACCCAGCAGCACACACCAGGTGTCTCGTGGCTACCCCAGAACAACCTCCTGCACAAAAGCTGGAGGAGGGGTAGTTGAACTGGCCCCACCAACCTAGAAAGAAGCGGACAAGTGGACCTCCATATAGCCAGCAATTGGGGACAGTTGAACAGTGGCGCCCAAGGAGATGTGGCCATGTCTTCCTCCTAGAACATGCTGGTGCAACTTTATCTGCAGGAGCTGAGATGAATGTCTTTATGTTACCCAGCTAGGCCCTGAATCTCACGACAAGCATCAACAACAATTCAAAAGAGAAAGAAAAAAAAATCCCCAACAAAATACTAGCAAAACAAATTCAGCAATATGCTAAGAAAAAAAATTACACACCATGAACAAGTGGGTTTTACTCATGGGAATCAAGGAAAACTTAAGACAGAAAATTGATCTGTTTGGGTCAGTGGTTAAGATTGCTTCCTGACTCAAAATGAGCTTACCACCTGACCTAGCCATACCACTCCTGGGCATGTACCCACGAGACTCATCTTACCGCAGAGATACATGCACAGCCATGTTTATTGCAGCTCTCTTCACAATAGCAAGGAGCTGGAACCAACCCAAGTGCCCCTCAACTGATGAGTGGATAGAGAAAATGTGGTACATCTACACAATGGAGTTCTATGCAGCAGTAAAGAAAGATGACATCATGAGCTTTGCAGGTAAACGGATGGAACTAGAAGATATTATGTTAAGTGAAGTCACACAGTCCAGGAAAAACAAATGACGAATGGTATCCCTCATCTGTGGATGCTAGCGCCAATTACCTAGTTGTAAGTATTTCTTGTGTACAGCCCCTTGAGCTTTTGTCCAAGTAGTTGGGAGTGATGCATATGGGAAAGAACAACAACAGAAAAGACTGCATCAAAGAACTGACTGAAACGGTGAACTCAAAATGGTGAAATGGTGCTCAAAACAGTCAACTTCCACATGGAGAATTTTGAGAAAGACTGAGAAAAAGATGAAAAACATTTTTGGCAGAATGCATGAGCTTTGGTGGGGTGGGGGGGTAGGGAGGGGGACACGGGTCTAGATTTGATTAGTAACATAATCTTGTACAAAAATATATATAATAAATTTTTAAAAATGGGAAAAAAGAAAAAAAAAAAGACTGCTTCCTGCTCTTTCAGAGGACCAAGCTGGATTCCCAGGACACACGGAGGACGGGTGGGGGGAGGCTCACAACTGCCTGTAACTCCACCTTCAGAGGATGGGGCGCCCTCTTCTGGCCTCCAAAGTGCCTGCACTTATGTGGGATACATTCATACAGGTCCATACAGGCACACCACACACACACACACACACACACACACACACACACAAGCATAAAAATAAAGAAAAATGATAGGTGATAGACGCATTTACAGATACATTAACAGAAAGAAGTTCTGAAAAAAATATGTCATCATCTGAAAAGAAACAGAAGAAGATACTGACAAAATTAAATACCCTTAATGACAGAAACCACCACCCAGGAACAAACAGAAGCCATATCCACATATCAAAGTTGTAAGTGAAATACTCATAGTGAACATACTTAATGGTAAAAACAAAACAAAACAGAACACAACCCTGAACACCCTTTCTTCACGGTGAGGGCAACACCGAGAGGCTGACGCACTGCTCTTCCTCAACGCAACCCTGAAACTCTCCCCAACACAACCGAATGAGGTCACTCAGGATTTCCAAGTAGGAGAGGAAGAGAAATGAATGCTGCTTGCAGATGACATGATCTTCTATGTACAGAACCCTAAAATGACACAACAAGTTGTCAGAACTAATAAAAAAGTTCAGTAAAGTAGCGAGGTCTAAGTGAACGAGCAGCTGCTCGTCTTGGCCCTTGAGGACCTCTGCTCCCTGGAACACTGTTCCTCTGACAGTGACCTCCTTTCTAATATTGTGTGTGTGTGTGTGTGTGTGTGTGTGTGTGTACTTTCTTTGCTTTAAATAGTTTTCCTCGCCCGGCGTGTTGGCTCACGCCTTTAATCCTAGCACTTGGGAGGCAGAAGCAGGTGGATCTTTGTGAGTTCAAGGCCAGCCTGGTCTACAGAGTTAGTTCCAGGCCAGCTGGGACTACGGTGAGACCCTGTCTCAAAAGGACCAAAAAACAAACAAACAAACAAATAAATAGTTTTCCTCTTGCTTTGAAAAAAAATCACTTGTCTTTCTATACAAGGAATAATCAGAAAAGAAAATTAAGAAAACAGTTCCATGTATAATAGTATTAATAAGAAAAAAAAGGTCCCAGAACTCAGAAGGCAAAGGCAGGTGGATCTCTATGAGTTCAAGGCCAGCCTGGTCCACATAGTGAGTTCCAGGCCAGCCAGGGCTAAAGGGAGACCCTGTCTCAAAAAGACCAAAAAAAATTTTTTTTAAGAATTAAACAAGGAAGTAAAAGACTTGTATGGAGATATTCTCAGTGGTAGAATGCCTACCAAGTATCCTGTATAAGGCCCTAGGTACCACAAAACAAAACAAAACAAACAAAACAAAACAAAACAGACAACAAAAACCTTTGTAAAATGAAAAGTGCAAAACATCTTTAAAAGAAATGAAAGAATGGGGCTGGAGAGATGGCCTAGCGGTTAAGAGCGGGGACTGCTCTTGCAGAGGACTCGGGTTCGATCCCTAGCACCCACATGGCGGCTGAAAACCGTCTTTAACTCCAATTCCAGGGGAATTCGACACCCTCCTCTGACCTCCGCGGCATTGCACGATACGGGTGCACAAACCTATATGCAGACAGTACATTCATACACATAAAAAATAAATAAAATTTAAAAAAAGAAATGAAAGAAGATAAACAAATGGAAGCATTGTAGTTCATGGACTAGGAGACTTACTATTAAGATGTTAGTAGTGGAGCTCTGAGGTAGAGCCTAGAGCGCTTCCAGACCTGGGCTGCCTCTTTAGCACACACACAAAAGTATAATAACTTAAAAAAAAATAGAAAATCTCATTCTAAAATTCATGTGGAATATTAAGTCGTCCAGAAGCCAAATTCTGACAAAGCAGAAAAGCAGAGGACCTATATTTTTGGGTACTTGGTGGTGAACGTACAGCTTTACACATACTAGCCAGGCACTCTACCACCAAGCTACATCTCCAGAAACCCACATTCTTGGCTCTAAAAATTACTGCAAATCCAGGCATACTACACACACCTGAAATTCCAGTACTTGGTTAGTAGAAGTAGAAGGATCAGGGTTCAAGGTCACCCTCAGCTACACAGAAAGTTCAAGGCCAGCCTGGGCTGCATAAGACCTTTCAAATAATAGTAACAAGAGCAAACTTGCTGCAGAACAAAGTTGCAGCAATCAAAGCAGTGTCTTAACGCACATGCAGACTGATGGGATGGTTTATTACTTACTCTTCTCACCTCTGTGACCACAGGCCTGACAAGAAGCCACTCAAGGGAAGAGCCTTATCTGGGCTCATGGTTTTCGAGGGCAGAGGCCACCACATAGTAGAAGGCATGGTGGTGGGCCGCTGCTGCGTGGAGGCAGCTGTCTCCCATACTGGCAGACCTTGTAGCAGACAGCTCAGACCAGAATCTGGTTAACTGTCTACACCAACACCCCCACTCCTCTTCGGTTGTTTAGGTCCAGTGTCGAAATGTTCCACAAGTCTGCCAGGCAGCGCCGCCAGTCAGAACCAAGTGTTCACACAGGAGAGGGAGCCTGTGAGATCACATATGAACTACAACAAGTAGAAAGCCCAAAAGAAATCCTTGCATACACAGGTGAATGACCTAACAAGGGTGTTAAGACCTTCAATTGAAAAAGGAGAATCTTTTTAACAAATGGTGCCAGGAAAACTGGATTCCACACAGAGGAGTGAGATTAGACTGTTACCTTACATGAAATATAAGAATTAACCCCAATTAGATCCATGATCCAAATATAAAACAAAGCCACAAAATTCTGGGGCTGCAGGTGTGGCTTTGTGGACAAGAGCTTACTCAAAATATGTTATGCATAGGTCCATCAGCAGCAATACAGACACTCACACACATGCACATGCACATAACACATGCACACACGTAAGTGTGTACACACACATACACACACACACACACACAGATTAGGGCTGAAACTATCAAACTATAAAAGAAAGCACAATGCAAAAACATCCTGTCATTGCTGACAATTCCTTGGACGTGACAACAAAGACGCAGTAAACAAGACAGAAAGTAGGGGCTGGAAAGCTGGCTCCGCCACTGTTAAGAGCACTGGCTGTTCCTGCAGAGGATCAAGGTTTGGTTCCCAGCACGCTTGTGGAGTTACCTTCTGTAACTCCAGTTCTAAGGGATCTGACACCCTCTTCTGGCCTTGTGGGCCTTTCAAGACACGGATGCACTTACATACACGTAGGCAAACACTCGAAAACAGTAACCATAAATAATGTTTTTTTTTTTTGAGAGAGGGTCTCCCTGTAGCCCCATCTGTCCTGGAACTCACTATGTAGACCATGCTGGCCTTGAACTCACAGAGATCCACCTGCCTCTGTCTCCCGAGTATTGGGACTGAAGGTGTGCGCCACCACACCCAGCTAAATAATCTTTTTAAAGGAGAGGAAATAGATAAATCAGGCTTCAAGAAAAATTTAAAACTGTAGTCAAGGGCTCTCTCAACAAAGACCGCAATACACAGAAAGAAACAGTATTTGCAAATCACATATCTGACACAGAGAACTAACACTCACCAACAAAACACAGCCCAGTTCAAACACAGGCAAAGGAAACAGGCAGGGGTGCACCCTGCAGTCCCAGGTATCTGGAAGGCTGGGGGAGGAGCACTGAGTCCAGGAGCTGTTCAGGGGCAGCCTGGGCAGCACTGAGACCCCATCTCAGAAAAAAAGGAAGACGATAAGTGTAATTATGTGTATTCTGCCAGAAATTAAATTAGATTAGATGATTAGAAAACAAAGGACCTGGAGAATTCTGAAGAACCTGGGGAAGATGGTGCTCAGACAGAAGCCCAAGGCCACAGAGCACCCGACTCTCTGTAGGAAATGCACAAAGTGGAAAGCAGGCCAGCGGCTCCAAGGCCAGGGGTGGGGGTGGGGGCTGCTGAGGTGAGGGTGCATCTGGGAATGGGGTAGAGAGGTTTGAGTTCAAAGGGTTTGAAATGGTAAATGTTAAGCACTTTACAACGAAGAGAAAACCATGAATCCAGTTAGATTCTGACCAGCCCCCAGAAGATGAGGGCCTTGACAGGTCACCGGAGACACCACAGGCAGACCAACGCAATGGGGCATTCCCTGACGGACACTCCCGTTCCATGTCAACCAGGTCCCGCAAAGTTTTCAGAATTTCACCCTCTTGTGGCCACGGTGTGTGCATCTGCCCATCGTCTATCTCACATGACCTTAATGAGCTTAGGGAGGGTCATCTTGAACATTTACATCCCAGCAGGCTGACCTTCGCTGACCCTCAGCAAAACTCTAAACACGAACTTCCTTACAGTCCCCCAGAGCGGCCACGTGCAAGCAGAGCAGGGCTTCCCTGTGTCTTCAATGGGTATGGGCATCAAGTCAGAGGTGTAACATGCCACGGAAAGCAGAACGCCAACACACGACTGTGTGAGGCTCTTCTCACATACTCCTGACCCCAGGAAGACGAAGGCTTCGTGCACCACCCAGCCAGGCTGATACCAGCATTCAGGGCAGGGTGCTCGTGAGCAGGGTATCCACCCCATGACCTGCTCAGCAAACGCTCTGTGGAATGTTCTGACAAAACTGAGTGTCTGCCAGGGACTGAGCCACCTCAGCAAGCATCTCAAGGACCCGCTCCCAAACCCAGGTCGGTCCTTAGAACCCAGCCACATTCCCTGCATACCCGCATGAAAATGCGGACCCACCCCATCACACCTCAGTCCTGCTCCCTAACAGACCCCACCTCTCAGGGATCCTGTGACACCCCTATGCGGTAACAACCCTACCACCTGGGCCTGAGCTTCTGGGGACAGGACTGAGATAAATGGTGTGGGCTACCCCCTTGCCCTGTGGTAGACTCCCCCAGCACAAGATAAAACAGATGAATATAGTCTTGTCCCCATGGCCCAAAAGTCATCTAGGTGGTAGACAAATACCAGAAAATCCTGCCGTGGGCGGGCAACTTCATCTTCCCTCCCAAGTTTTGATTTATTTTATTATTTTTTAAAAGATTTATTTATTTATTTATTTATTTATTTATTTATTTATTTATTTATATCTCTGAGACAGGGTCTCCCTGTAGCTCCAGCTGGCCTAGACCAGGCTGGCCTTGAACTCACAGAGATCCACCTGCCTCTGCCTCTCAAGTGCTGGGATTAAAGGTATGCACCACCATACCTGGCTATTCTTTTCTAAAAGCTTTATTACTGTGAGTGTGTGTGTGTGTGTGTGTGTGTGTGTGTGTGTAAGTACAGGTGCGTGTGTGCCGCACCGTGTATGTGTGGAGGTCAGAGGATAACTCCGTGGAGCTGGCTGCCTCCCTCACCTTTACACGAGTCCCAGGGTTGAACTTGGGTCTTCAGGCCTACACAGCAAGTGCTTTACCTGCTACTGAGCCTTCACGACGACTCTGCCTATTTTACTCTTTTACAAACTCACAAAGACGTCCTGTCCAGACATATGTCATGGAATGTGGGCACCCCAGAGGGAGAGTCTTAGAGTATCAGGGAGCAACCAACAGCAAACCTCACGGCACTTCTGGTGTCGAGGACCCCCAAACCCAACACGCTGGCTACCTGCTCTGAGGACCCTGCACATGCTCTCTGGGACTTGGACAGGGAGATTCTATACCTGCCCAGCCTGTCAAAAGCCTCTCCAGATACACACCCAGGTACACACCTTATTGATCTTCTCCCTTGACCTCCCTACCCAGTGCCCCAGGATGGTCCCCCGGTCCATTGCAGACAAGGAAGGGCCGGTAGCCTGGTGCCTCTGACCACACTGACCTGTGCAGACTCAGGTCCTTTCCCTTTAGTGCCCAGGACCCTAGAGTTCTCACCCCAGGGCCCCGCCCGCCCTCCACACTCTCTCAGCATAGCCTCCAGGACTGGAAACTCACTGCTCCCAGGCCTTGCTTCCCTCTGCCAAAAGACAGACTGGGAAAGCGAGCAGGCCAACATAAGGTAGAAG
This sequence comes from Rhizomys pruinosus, assembly GCA_009823505.1. Classification (NCBI taxonomy): domain Eukaryota; kingdom Metazoa; phylum Chordata; class Mammalia; order Rodentia; family Spalacidae; genus Rhizomys; species Rhizomys pruinosus. Next base: position 1,043,033 of record VZQC01007166.1, on the reverse strand, counting down.
GAGGGGAGAGGGCCAGCGTGGGTGGTCTGCACTGAGGCAGCTGCGGTGACACAGACGTAATGGTACGCCATCCAGCTGTCCCAGCCTGAGGACCGAATTAGGGCACTCCCTGGACCCTCCATAGAGCCCTCCATTGACCGAGCCAACCCCTCTCCGACAAAGCACCCACCGTCAGGCATAACCATATCCAGGAGCGGTGGGAAGGGCCAGCCTCGGCAGGGTAAATGGCTCTGGGCCCCAGTCCTGCCTCACACTACTCTGGCATGAGGGATCAAGGCGTCCAACGTGTAGCTTGTAGCACATGTTAAAAAGGAAATTAAGGGGCTGGAGAGATGGCCTAGCGGTTAAGAGCGCCGACCGCTCTTGCAGAGGACCCAGGTTCGATCCCCAGCACCCACATGGCGGCCGAGAACCGTCTGAAACTCCAATTCCAGAACTCCAGTTCCAGGGGAATCCAACACCCTCTTCTGACCTCTGTGGCATTGCACGACACAGGTACACAAACTTGCATGCAGACACTACATTCATACACATACAGAAATAAATAAAAAAAAAAAAAAAAAAAAGGAAATTAAAGACTCGAGCACTTACTGTCTTCTCCAGGACATGGCATGCCTGGCTGTTCCGGGGCACTGGCAAACACTGGATAGAAAGCGAAAGAGGGGCAGGGTTAGTGTCCACTGTGTCATTAACACCATCCCTCAGGTAAAGCCCAGCCCCGAGCCAGGCCGAAGCATTCCCCACAGTGTCCACGAGGGCCTGTTCCTGGAAGACACTGCTCAGAGCAGAACCTCAGAAACCCATGCACATCTGTGTGTCAAACTCCCTTCATAAAGCTTCCGGGGAGAGGCCAACCAGTGCCTTCCGGACAGCAGAGCTGCCAAAGGACAACAGGTGGTTCTCAGTAAAGAGAAGGCTAGGCAGAATCTCTGCCACTGAGCCATAGGAACTATATTCCTGGCCCTTTTTACTTTTTATTTTGAAACAAGGTCTCATTAAGTTGCCCAGGCTGCTCTTAAACTACTGTATTCTTGAACTTCCTCCAGCCTCCTAAGCAGCAGGACTACAGGCCCACCAACACTTGACTCTGGGTCAGCGAAATGGCTCAGCCGGTAACGGAGCCTGCCACTAAGCCAACTCTCAATGCAGGAGGCAGAGGCAGGTGGATGTCTGTGAATTCGAGGCCGGCCAGAGCTACACAGCTACATGGTGAGACTCTTTCAAAAAACAAACAAAAAACCACCCACCATGAGATTTAAAATTTAAACTTTGAGACTGGAGAGATGGCTCAGCAGTTAAGAACACTGGCTGCTCTTGCAGAGGACACAGGTTCAGTTCTCAGCACCCACATGGTGGCTAACAACCATCCCAAACTCTACACCGCCTCCGGCCTGTGCAGGCATGTCACATCACAGGTTACACACGCGCAGGCAGAGCGCTCATACATGCAGCCAATAAAAATAAATACATTCCCTCCATGTGGCGTCCCCATCCTTAGGAGTCCTGGCAAAGACGTCCATGGCTAGGTGGACAATCAGAGAGCTTGCCTGCCTGCCCCCAGCCTTCACTGACCGTGGATGATGAGCACCTCCTCCCTGCCCTGACAGGCCAGGCGGAAAGCCTCCTCCAGCTCCATCTGTGAGGACACAGTGCAGGGGTCACCTGGGGGGAGTGGAGGGGAGAGGCACCAATGAGACCGAAGAAGTCAGAAGGCAGAGAGGCCACGAGTAGCTCAGATGGGGTGCGGATGGGGTGGGGGTGGGCTCCCGTGCAGGATCCTGTCAAATCCCCACAAGGAAGTCAAATTCACTTGCAGCCTTAGGAGTTCTGAGAGCTTGCTGGGTAGCAAGCAAGACGAAGAAACTTCTCCTGGGCGGCTAGGTGAAGGGAGAGGCCCCGCCCTCAAGGCTTGATGGGGTAAAGAAATGTACAGAGCCGGCCCATATGCTAATATTCCCACTGAAATGGGAGGTGCCAAGTTCTCTGCCTACTCCAGTGTCCTTGACTGACAGCTCTGGTCAGTCATGTGGAAAAAGAGGTCTCTCCTGACTGTCCCCCCACCCACCCAGTTTTCTATATATAAATCGGACTGTGGGACAAGATGGAGAAGGAAGAGACAGACAAAGAAGGACAGACTCAAAGAAAACAGGAGGCGCAGGGAACGGATGCCTCAGGCTACACGCGGCCTACTGGCTCTCCTAGAGAAATGGCAGCTAGTCCTTCCAAAATCAAGTGCCAGAAAAATCTCAGGATACAGGAAGGTCAAGTAAAGACTAGCGACCTGTCCACAGTGGGAGCCAGAAGACCCCCTCAGCCTCCCTGCAGTTGAAAACCGAGCCGCCCCACCACCACCACCACAACGGGAATTATCCCCTTCTACAGGGCTTCTCATGCAGCCATTCAGGGTCTAGCCTGAATCCAGTTCCTATTATCCATTTGCAGCCACCCCTACTGGAGAAATGTCGGCTCAGATGGGTTCAACTTTCCAACGCATGGAAGGCTACCTTGACAGGGCCCAGTGGACCAGCACAAGACTGGGGCTACCTTCACTATCCACCCACTTCAGGGTGAGTGGGTGGTCCTTGTGCAGGCCACACATGTCTCGCACTTCCTCGCAGAGGTTCAGGAAGGTCATTGAGGCCTCCACGCTGGTAATCAAGATGTCCCTGGGAAAAAGAGGACAGGGACACCTGTCATCAAGACCACATCTAAATCAGACCAACACTGCTTAATGAAGTGAAAATTTCCCCCAAAGACAATGACAGCCCCAGTAGGAACACAAAATAGAACCACTGACCGGTTTCCAAAGTGACCTCCATGACTCTACAGAGAACCAAGTCAAAGTGAGAGAAAGCACGTCCCCTGTGGAAGCCAGGACACTCACCTGTTGGGCACCCAAGGCGACCCCAGGGTGCATACAGAAGCTCATTGGCTTCATCTAAGTACAACACCATGGTCAAGCCTTCTTCCAAACCTCAAGGGTACAAACCAGGGCATGTTACCCAGGGAAAGGAGAGGGGAAGAGTTAAATGAACAATCAAGCCAGTTCTTGGATGCCCCTACCTCCGCCCCAGCAGCCATGACAAGAGTTCCAAAAGGCACATGTTTTGGAAAAAACAAGTCACAGAATTTCACTGGCTTCCATCTTTTCATCCACGAATGGGATCTGAGCCTCTGGGGAGTTGTCTTGGTGATACCTGAGGTGCCTGAGGCTCACTGACATGCCCTGGAGGGGGGAATGGAGAGGTGGGGGCGTTGCTTCCCTCCCCTCATAGGGTCTCAGTCAGAAGCAAGGAGTTTCTATGGAAACTGAGCAAGAACCACACCCTCACTGAAGCTGCAGGGAAAATCTAACCCAGGTCTGACACCCACAGAGTGAAGGGCTTATGGAAGGAAGCCTGGAAAGCTCTGAAACGGAAGCATGGGCTGGGTTGTTGCTGACCGCCTGGCTTCCCCACCGGGCTGTCTAATTTGGGTCCCACAACTGTCAGAGCAACAGTGACCCCCGCCCCCCCAAGCACAGCAGCAACGGCCTTCCAGGGTTTACCTGGCCCATGGGTCTTGCCCATTCTGTGGAGCTCTGGTGGTGGCCCAGGCCCACTCTCCGCAGGGACTGACCTCGCCCATTCTGTGGAGCTCTGGTGGTGGCCCAGGCCCACTTGCAGGGACTGACCTCGCCCATTCTGTGGAGCTCTGATGGTGGCCCAGGCCCACTCTCCGCAGAGACTGACCTCACCCATTCTGTGGAGCTGTGGTGGTGGCCCAGGCCCACTCGCAGGGACTGACCTCGCCCATTCTGTGGAGCTGTGGTGGTGGCCCAGGCCCACTCGCAGGGACTGACCTCACCCATTCTGTGGAGCTCTGGTGGTGGCCCAGGCCCACTCGCAGGGACTGACCTCACCCATTCTGTGGAGCTCTGGTGGTGGCCCAGGCCCACTCTCCACAGGGACTGACCTTGTTTTTCTTCACCACAGACTGTACAATCATTGCAGATAACAAAACTGGGGCAGAAAGGGCTAATTAGTGGGGACTCTAAAGACCAGACCCCCCACCCATAGGCACCTGTTACTTGGGGTCACCTAGTACCCACACAGCCAGCATACCTAGTGACAGCCTGTCCTGCAACAGGGAATTGTGGAAGTCCAACACAAAAGTATGTAATAAGAACCTGAACAGGTGCCAGGTGTGGTGGCGCTTTAGTCCCAGCACTTGGGAGGCAGAGGCAGGCGGATCTCTGTGAGTTCAAGGCCAGCCTGGTCTACACAGTGAGTTCCAAGCAGGCTGGAGCTATATATAGGGAGATCCTGTCTCAATAAGACCCAAAACCTGAACAGGATGGATACGACGTCTGTGGTGTCTGAAGCAGGTACCTCAGCCTGGAAGCCAGAGTCACCTTGAGCCCCCTGAGAACAGGGTGCTGCCTGACACCCCTCGGATATGGGTGAAAACTAGGGGGGAACGCGTTCCAGCACTCTGATCTCAAGCCTCAGGGAGCCTGGGTGACAACAGGAGAGTAAGTAGCCACCACACCACACTGCTTTAAGGACAGGACTGCACGGTTCATCTCAGCTGTGGTCTCATCCCTGGTTCCCAGGACTCTGCCTCCCTCAACAGAACTCTCCTCAACCCAGAGCCCCCACAGTTGAGGGCAGATCTCTATAGTTTCTCATATCACCGCCTAGGGTACCAAGCCCTGGGAGGTACTCTGTTGGCAGACTTCAGTGAAAGTGGAGAGGTAGGCTGGGGAGGAGCCTCTTCCAGACAGAGAAGAAAAGAGGGGGTGCAGAGAGGAGTGGAGGAATAAGACAAGGGGGGAGGGGCAGGAAGGGGTGGAGAAAGGGAGAGAGAGGGAGAAAGGAAGAGGAAGGGGGGGCCTCCGATTTATCAGCCCAGGAAACTGGAGTCAACAGGTTGAATTACACAGCGAGTAACCAAAGTGTTCCCCAGGGTCCAAGGGGAGGGACGGTGGGAAGACTGCCCAGTCCAGGAAGGTGGGCACTGCCCAAGGCCAGCCATGGCTCCAAGGCACCGGCTGGACTCACCAAGAGAAGGTTGGATCCTACATCTGTGGCCCTCCACATTAGTGAGGACCAGCTCTGAGAATGTGCTGGTCAGCTTGGGGGTGACAGACAGACAGACAGAGCCACAGCATTTTCTGGGATTGGACAGACTGCATACACGATCCACAAGCCAGATGTTCGCAGGGCTCGAGGACACAGCCCCAGCCCAGGGCACCAGTATTCCCTTTTACCAGGGGCACTCCAAGCCTGAGGCAGAAGAAATCCCTCTTCTTTGTGGCTCTCCCATGGATCCTACCCACAACTCCGGGGCCACAAGTGACAGCCGGAGTGGGAGTGAACTGGCTGAGGTGCTTCCACGACCGACTGTGGGGCCACGCAGCCCTGGACACTAAACCTCTGTCCCAGCAGAGAAGCACATTGTGAAGCCCCCAGGAAGGCCAAGCACCCAGTTCAGCCGCGGAGGTGGGGGGGGCTTCCACCCCACTCCTTCCCTCCTTCCCAAGAGCAGTGAGCCTCGCTCGACCCTTGATCCGAGAATACCCGGGTCGGTTTCCAGGAACTAAGACGCCAAAGCAACAGTTCTCCACCAGGTCCGGGGGTTCTGCACCGCGCTGGGCGGAGCGGCCACCTGAACGCAGCCTCCGCCCCTCCTGCAGCCACGCTGACGTCCCCCGGCCCGAGGGCGCGCAGCCCCGCGTCCCGCTCCCCAGCCAGGACCCGGCGAACGCGGACTCCGCCCCGCAAGAAACGGCCGGGGCTCCTCGGTGCAAAGCCCTGCGGTGCAAAGCCCAGCGGGCGCCCGCGCGCGCCTTCCCCTGGCTCCGAGGATGAATTACTTAAAACAACACGGGTTTTCTTTTTCAAGGTACAGAAGTTTCCACAATCTGGTGAAACTTTTAAGGCCGCACAGCTCGTCCTTCAGGTCCCGGCCGGCGCGCGTCCACACCCGCCACACCCGCCGCCCGAGCCCCGCCGCGCGCTCACCCGCCGTAGTGTGCCTTGAGGCGGACGCGGCCGCCGCTCGCGTCCATCGTGGGCTCCGTCCTGCTGGGCATGGCGCACCCGCCGGCCTCGCTCAGCGCCGCGCCCCGGGCGCCCGGGCCATGGCCCTGCGGAGCGCAGGTCGTCGCTCCGGGCGGGGCGGACGCGGAACGCGGAAGGGAGCGCAGGGCGGCCGGCCGAGCGCCTCGGGGACCCGCGGGGCCGGCCAATCCTCGGGGCCGCGGCCGCCGACCAATGCGCGCGGGCGGACACCTGCGGGCGGGGCGCGGCCACCTGCGGCCAATGGCGGCGCGCGCGGCGCGGCTCTGCCCGGCAACCGGCGGGCGGCACCGGACGGCCCGGACCGCGGACCAGACCCGAGGGATCCTGCCGCCCCCGCGCCACGGTCCCGCGAGGCTCCGCGTTGCCCGGCACCGGCTCCGGGTAGAGCCTCCTGGGGCTGCCGCGGAGCCCGGCGTTGCAGTTCAGGGCCGTCCGCTTCCGGGCCGGACAGATCTGGCCAGGCTTTTCTCTTTAATTGTTTTTTATTTGACCTGTATGCGTGTATCCCCTGCACCCGTGTGGTGCAATGCCTGCCGAGCTCGCAAGTCGTGGGATCCCCTGGAACTGCACTTGCAGACGGTCGTTAACCGCCGTGTGCGTACTGGGAATCGAATCCTTTGCTTTCTACTGCTGGGCCAGCTCTGCAGCCCAGACCTGGACAATCTTGGGCAGTCTCCGTCCTTCTCTTTGATTCCTCACATGGTGTCTGGCTCTCCTTGGTGTCACCTTGGTCCTGGATCCATGTTCCTAGAGGACACACCTGTTATGGTCTGCTCCGTGACCTTAAAAGTTTGAGAAAAAAGTTTCCTGCTTAGGAAAAACAATGGTACCACACCTGAAATCCTCACACTGGTCAGGCTGAGGCAGGAGAGTCTGGAGTTGTAAACTAACTTTCTGTGGCCTCGTCTGCCCCCCCTCCCCCTCCAAGGCTTTCTGTATAATGGTCAGTTCCCAATTAAAAAAAAGTTTGAGGCTGAAGAGATGGCTCAGTAGTTACAAGCAGTGGCTGCTCTTGTAAGAGGACCTGGTTTTGATACCCAGCACCCCCACCTGTCAGCTAACAAGTCTCATAACTCCAGTTCCAGGGTATCCCACTATCCTTGTCTGACCTCTGCGGCCATCACAGGATTCCATGCAGTCAATACACTCATAGCACATAAAATAATAAATTTATATATTTTTTTATTTATTTATTTTTATTTATGTATGTGTATGAATGTACTGTCTGCATGCAAGTTTGTGCACCCGTGTCATGCAATGCCTCCGAGGTCAGAAGAGGGTGTCGGATTCCCCTGGAACTGGAGTTCTCCTGGAATTGGAGTTTCAGACGGTTCTTAGCCGCCATATGGGTGCTGGGGATCGAACCCGGGTCCTCTGTAAGAGCGGTCGGCACTCTTAACCGCTAGGCTATCTCTCCAGCCCAATAAATTTATATTTTAAATTATGAGACAGGCTTGCACTCTGCAGCCCAGGTTCCTCAGTCCTGGTGATTACACATATGTCACCCACTGGGATCTCAGAGTTTTTGCTTGTTTGTGTTCATGTTGGGAATTGAACCTAGGACCTTGAACCTGCAAGGAAAGTGCTTACCACTGAGCCACATCCTCCCAGCATGTTTTTTAACTTTTTATTTTATCCATTTGTTGATACAAGGTCTCCCTGGAACTCTTTATGTAGAACAGACTGGCCTCAGTCTCCCAGAGATCCATCTGCCTCTGCCTCCTGAGTGTTGGGATTAAAGGCAGGCACCACCATGCCCTAGTCAGACTTTTTCTTACCTGGATCTTTTTTTTTTTTTTTTTTTTTTTTTGTCTTTTTGAGACAGGGTCTCCCTATAGCCCCAGCTGTCCTGGAACTCACTCTGTAGACCAGGCTGGCCTTGAACTCACAAAGATCCGCCTGCCTCTGCCTCCCAAGTGCTAGGATTAAAGGTGTGCGCCACCACGCCCGTCTTTCTTTTCTTACCTGGATCTTTTACTGCAGCAGTCCTAGGGTGCTATTCTCCCACCCTCAAAACCCCTCCCAACTTCCCCGGCCTTTATTTATTCATAATATTATTTTATTTTATGTGTATGACTGTCTTGTCTGCATGTGTATAAGTGCCCCTGTGTCATGCAATGCCCATGGAGATCAAGAAGAGGGCATTGGACTCCCCTGCATCTGGAGTTACAGATGATTGTCAGCCGCCATGTGGGTGCTAGGAGTTGAGCCTGGGTCCTCCGCAAGAGCATCCAGTGCTCTTAACCACTGAGCCATCTCTCCAGCCCATTTTTTGATTTTTGTTATTCGTTCTGGTTGTTTAAAACAAGGTCTCCCCATGTGTTCCCAGCTGGTCTCGAGCTCACAATCCTCCTGAATTTCAAGTGCTCGGGCCCTCAGTCCATGATGGCTTCACTGCCTTGGGCAGATCCCTGCCCCCACCCCAAGCCTCATGCTCCCCGTCGTCCTCCTAAGTTTCCTTAGTGTCACAGTCCCCGTTACAGCACTGCCATCCTCATCTTCCCAAGGCTCCGCTCCAAAGCCACTGCAGTACCACTGATGCCCTCTAATACCCCTGTTACCCTGGTCACTCTCTACTTTCAACATGGTCTCACAGTCTAACCGCAGGCCACCAGCTCCGCTGTGACCACATGGCCTAGCCTCCTTCTCTGTGCTGGGAACTTTGCACATGTCCATTTTCTTTAAAACACGCCAGGCCATGCTGGGGACATACTCCAGTGCTCCAGAGCCTCCGGAGTTCCTGCTCTCTTCGACGAAGCCTGGGCAGCGGTCAGCAACAACCTCGCACCTAGGTAGGGGTGTGCTGTGACACTCCTGCATCCGGGGGGCAGCACTCATGATGGGAAGAAAGTCCTGCTGACCACAAGCCCAGCTCCCCTTTTCAGGGGACTCTATTTTCTGAGAGGATGGAGAAGGACACAAAGCCAAGTGCCATCTCTTAGTCTAGGACTGTGTCCAGCCAGAGGGGTGGGGGAAAGGTGTCACACACACAGCATCCAGAAGGCTCTGGGAATGGAGGCCTAAGGGCCTAGGTGTCCTGAAAAGCTGCCCAGTCCTCATCTCTCCCTCCCTTTGGCCTCCCTCTCCTGGTAATGGAGATCTGGTATTTGCAAAGCCAAGGCCTCACCCAGTTCCCTAGGCCACCCCCAGGAGTGTGCGGGCAGGTAATTGTGGTAATTCCCACAGCCTGAGCTCAAGGCGGAAGGGCCTGCAGGTTCCCCTGTGGGTAGAACTATGGTGTTGCCTGGCAGTGGACATCAGGTTTCTTCCCAAATTCACCCTCCATGCCCTTCTCTAGCTGAGTACTCCCTTTCCCTCTCCAGGGACCTGGCACTCAGTGGAATGAATGGGGTTGCTGGGGTCACATGGGCTTCAAGGCCTCTGAGGTCCTGTCCCCTGAGGGAGGCCACAAGTTCACCAGCTCACATGGACACCTGACCACACCAGTTATAGTGTGGCATAATGACAGGCTTTAAGAACTACCCCCAGGGTGGGCAGGGTGTGGAGGTGACCCTTGGAACTGGTGAGGCGAGCAGACTCCAGGCAGGTGGGATGTGGCCCCAAGAGCAGACAGCTGAAAACTGGCTGGGCAGCTGAGGGCAGGTCCCTCCCACCTCCTGCAGTTTGTTCCATTCCACAGTTTTGCACAAACATTATTTTACACCCATCATCACATAGACTGTTTCCCAAATGAAGAAAGTTAGCCGGTTATAAAAGAACAAATGGCCAGCTGGGCGTGGTGGCAAATGCCTTTAATCCCAGCACTAAGGAGGCAGAGGCAGGTGGATCTCTGTGAGTTTGTGAGTTGAAGGCCAGCCTGGTCTACAGAGTGAGTTCCAGAACAGCTGGGGCTACAGGGAGACCCTGTCTCAAAAAAGACCAAAAAAAAAAAAAAAAAAAAAAAAGAGCACTGGAGAAGACCCAAAGCCCAGCCAGGTTTGCAGGACAGAGATGCCAGGCTCAGAGGATGACAGAGATGCCAGGCCAGTGCTTGCCTGTCACTCCTGTTTCTTTGGACGGGCTGATAGCCAGGCTTCCACCAGGCATGGGATGAAAAAGTAGCCCGTGACCAGCAGATGGCAAAATAAACCCGAGGACATCTCTGACAGGCCTCAGGCTGACCCCCCACCTCCAGGGAGTCAGGACTGTACAGGAGGTGAGAACTTCCCTCTGGGTCTCTTGGAAACAGTCCTGGCACTGGGAGTTTACTTTCGGCGTGACTCCTGTGTCCTCTGAGCAGGGTCTCCTGGCCTCACCCCAGGCAGGCAGCATTTGTGCTGGCTCCCCTCAGGGGATAGCCCAGGAACTGGTATCTGCATGTCTCAGAGCCCAGGGGGAAGGCGGACATTGCTCACCATTCCAGATGTGAGGCTGACCTGGGTGGAGTCTGGCTGGAACCCGCTGGTCACAGGAAGGGCCCAGAACATTGCTGACAGGTGCTTGGCACTCTCAGCGGAGGGAGGCTCCAGCAGCAGATGTTTCCTTTCTTTGTCAGGGATCATGGGCTTCAGAGAAACAAGTTCAAGTGACAACACCTACTTGCTTCATTCATTCATTCATTCATTCACTGGATGTTCCCTAAGAACCTACTCAGTATAAAAAGTTGTGCAGCCACAAGTCAGGGTTCGTTGCCTCATAACAATATTCATGCTGGTGGGGTCAGGTCCCTGTCCGTGGTTTGCACAGACCTATAGGATGACAGATCTGAGGGGCTGGGGTGGTGGCTCTGATTGAGAACAGTTGCTACATAAGTGCAGATCCCAGCACCCACGTACCAAGCTGGGCATCTGGCACACAGATATAATCCCGGCTTTGAGGTACATAAAGATGAGAGAATTGTTGAGGCTTGCTGGTTTATAGCCTCTAAGCCAAGGAGACTCCTAAGTTCAGGAAAAGCTTCTACTTCAAGCAGGCATGCGTGTGCATGCACACACACACACACACACACGCACACACACACACGTGCAGGAAGAAATAAATTGTTGGCAGTGGGTATGGGAAATCAGGTCCTGGAAGACGCTGGTTTGGGGACCTGACATGTTGTAGAGGAAGGAATGGTCATGTAAAGGCCTGTGACCCTGGGGAGCAGGGAGTTCTGGGAAAGCCAAGGCTGTGGAAGTTATGGAGAGGAGGAGGGTGGGGGGCGTGTGAAACAGTAGAGAGGCATCTGTGTATTCATGGCCAGCTTTGCCTTGACTCTTGTACTGCCGCTGATTTGAGGTGAAGCTCCTGTACAGCAAGTTTTCCACCTGTCACCCCTAGCTCTGGAGCTGAGCTGACACCCAGTACTGCTGAGCAGTGTCCATCCTGGCTACCGCGGGCTCGTGTAGTACCAAGCGTTGCCAGGAAGAGGCGCAGAAAGGACACAGCTGAAATGACCTGCTTTGTCCTTCCTGTCCACCACGGGCTACTGAAGTACCAAGCTTTGACAGCAGGGGGCGCAGGAGGGACGCAGTGAAAAGTGCTGGTAAAGGAGGTAGTACTCTCTGGGTAAGGGCCCCTGGCTGGCCCCACAACGACGCCAGGTGGGTTGTGTCTTCTCCATACCCACACAATCCTGTTTCCTCTTCATCCTCGAGGACCGTGGCATATTTCCTGTTCTCTTAGTGCAGGCCACCAACTTGCCCACCAGACACAGGTTAACCTTCAGCCTCTAAGTCTGTCTCTACAGGGTGCCAGCTGCCCTTCCACCTGGAGGTCCTCCTCCAAAGCACAGTTCTATGTGATAATCATTCTTGTTTTTAAAATCTATGGATGGGGGCTGGAGAGATGGCTTAGTGGTTAACAGCACTGACTGCTCTTGCAGAGGACCCAGGTTCAAATCCCAGCACCCACATGTCAGCTAATAACCATCTTGGGCTGGGCGCGTGGTGCATGCCTTTAATCCCAGCACTCGAGAAACAGAGGCAGGCTGATCTCTGTGAGTTCAAGGCCAGCCTGGTCTACATAGCAAGCTCCAGGCCAGCTGGGAATAAAGGGAGACCCTGTCTCAAAAAGAGCCCCCCCCCAAAATCTATGGATGGCTCAGTATGGTAGCACACACCTTTAATCCTAGCACTTGGGAGGCAGAGGCAGGCAGATCTTTGTGAGTTCAAGGCCAGCCTGGTCTACAGAGTGAGTTCCAGAACAGCTGGGGCTACAGAGATCCTGTCTCGAAAAGACCAAAAAAAAAAAAAAAAATCTATGGATGGTTGGGGCTGGAAAGATGGCTCAGGAGTTAGAAGACTGGATACTCTTTTGTTAAATTTTTTTATTTATTTTTTATGTGTATGAGTGTACAGTCTGCATGCAGGTTTGTGCACCCATGTCATGCAATGCTGCGAAGGTCAGAAGAGGGCATCAGATTCCCCTGGAACTGGAGTTAAAGACAGTTCTCAGCCACCATGTGGGTGCTGGGGATCGAACCCGGGTCCTCTGCAAGAGCAGTTGGCACTCTTAACCGCTAGGCTATCTCTCCAGTCCAAGACTGGATACTCTTGCAGAGGACCCCAGATTCAGTTCCCAGCATCCACATGGTGGCTAACACCTGTCCTTAACCCCAGTTCCAGTGTATCCAACATCCTCTTCTGGCCTTGTGGGCACTGGATGCACATGGTATATGCACATACATGCAAGCAAAACACACACACACATAAAAATAAAAATAATAAATAAGTAAATAAATCTATGGACTGTAAAGAGAGGCCTCTGAGCCAGGCATGGTAGTGCATGCCTCCAATGCCAGCACTTGGGAGGTAGAGGCAGACGGGTCTCTGTGAGATCCAGGTCAGCTTGATCTACACGGGGCCTACATATAGGGCAGCTGGGGCTACAGGGACAGCCTGTCTCAAAAAAGGGGGGTGGGAGCCCAGCATGGTGGTACATGCCTTTAATCCCAACACTCAGGAGGGAGAGGCAGGCAGATCTCTGTGAGTTCAAGGCCAGCCTGGTCTACATAGTGAGTTCCAGGCCATCTGGCGCTAGAGGGAGACCCTGTCTCAAAAAGGCAAAAAAAATAATAATAATAATAAGGGGGGGGGCCTGTGGGGGTACAAGCCTATAATCTCAGCTATTTAGGAGGCTGCAGCAGGAAGATGGAAAATTCAAGGCCAGCCTGGGATAGAAAGTGAATGAAAGGTAGACTGTGGAACCTAAAAAGAGCCCAACTCAAAGGAAAAAGGAGGGCAGTGAATATAGCTCAGTGACAGAGCACTTGACTATCATGCACAAGGCCCTAGGTTCAATCCTCATTACCACAAGAAACAAAGTAATTCCTGTTCTATTGATTTAAACAGAGTTTTAGCTTTTGTTCAGTACACCATCCAGAAAGTTAATCTGTAGAAATCCTCACTGAAATTGTAAGGATTATCCTATTGCCTTAGATTTAATGCCAGAATTAAAAATGAAACATTGTCGGGCCAGGGATGTAACTCAGTTGGTGGAGTCTTGGCCTAGACTGTATGAAGCCCAGCACTGATAAGCCAGATGTGTTGGAGCACACCTGTAATCCCAGCACTCAAGAGGTAGAACCAGGCAGATGAGGTCACCCTCAGCTACACAGCTAGTTAGAGGCCAGCTGGGGCTATGTGAGACCTTGTTTCAAAAGAAAAATAAATAGGGCTAAATGCCCGCCTATGTCTTACAACCCCAGGGCTTGGGGATGGAGTTGACAGGCAAATCTCAGGGGCATATTAGCCAACCACTCTAACTAAAATTGTGAGTTCCAGATTCAATGAGAGACCCTGTCTCAAAAAAGAGAGTGAGGGGTCTGGAAAGATGGATCCGTGGTTAGTTAAGAGTACTGCTCTGGAAAAAAAAAAAAAAAAAAAAAGAGTACTGCTCTGGAAGAGGACCCTAGTTTGGTTCCCAGCACCCAGGTTAGGTAGCTCACCATTGCCCATAACTCCAGCTCTGGGGGATCTAACACATCTGGTCTCCTTAGGCACCTCCATGGATGTTCATAACCACAAACATAATTTAAAAAATAAAATCTTTTTTTTTTTGGTCTTTTTGAGACGGGGTTACGTGTAGCCCCAGCTGGCCTAGAACTTACTCTGTAGACCAGGCTGGCCTTGAACTCACAGAGATCCACTTGCCTCTGCTTCCTGAGTGCTGGGATTACAGGTACCAACATGCCCAGCTAAAAAATAAAATCTTTGAAAAATAAATTGAAGGGCAATAGAGAAGGAAATTGGTACCTGAGGCTGGAGAGATGGCTCAGCGGTTAAGAGAACCGACTGCTCTTGCAGAGGACCTGAGTTCGATTCCCAGCCCCCGCATGGTGGCTAAGAACCGTCTTTAACTCCAGTTCCAGGGGAACCTGATGCCCTCTTCTGACCTCCTCGGCACTGCACGACACAGGTGCACAAACCTACATGCAGACAGTACACTCATACACATAAAATAATAATAATAATAATAATAATAATAATAATAAAGAAATTGGTACCTATGTCTAGGCTTCAGGTATGCATGGACACAGGCATCTGTGCACACATAAAAATATACAATTAAAAAAAAAACACCGTTGCAAGGGTGTGATGGTGAGTGTTCATTGTCTGATTGACAGAATCTGGAATCACATGGGAGACGTGCCTCTGGACAGGCCTGTGGAAGAGTGTCTTGACTGTGTTAATTGATGTGCAAACATCCATCTTACTTGTGGGCAGGACCATTCTCTGAGGAGGAAACCGCTTAAGATGGAGAATGTGAGCTGAGTACTACTCCATTGTGGATGCAGTGTGACCGAGTGATCTCAAGCTCCTGCCCCTGGACTCCCCCACCACGATGATTCCTTGGACTGTGAGATAACTAACATAAGCCATTTCTCCCTTAAGTTGCTTTAAAGGAAACTGAGACAGCAGCTTATGCGCTACTGCCACAACGCGCTGAGTATGTGTTACCCAGAAAGGGGCTTGCAACACATTGGTTGAAAAATACACCAAGTGCACTATGGAACTGAGAACAGAAAAAACATTGCTCAAAAATTGTGAAACCCAAATAAAGTACATACGTGATAGTACTGATGTGTTGATGGCTGCGGGCCGATAAACATATTGTGACTATGTAAGATAATAACGGGTTCTAGTTGAAGGACAGGCAGGAACTCTATGTATCTTGCAATGTAAATTTAAAATTATGTCATCTACTTCTTTCTTTCTTTCTTTCTTTCTTTCTTTCTTTCTTTCTTTCTTTATTTATTTATTTATTTATTTTTTGAGACAGGGTCTCCCTATAGCCCCAGCTGTCCTGGAACTCACTCTTGTAGACCAGGCTGGCCTTGAACTCACAGAGATCTGCCTGCCTCTGCCTCCCAAGAGCTAGGATTAAAGGCATGTGCCACCATACCCAGCTTAAAGACAGTTCTTAACCGTCATGTGGGTGCTGGGAATTGAACCTGGGCCCTCTGCAAGAGCAGTCAGTGCTCTTAACTGCTGAGCCATCTCTCCAGCCCCTTCTTTTTTTAAATTACATTTATTGTGAGTGGGTTATGCACATGCGTAGGTGGAGGTCAGAGTGCAACTTGTGGGATTCAGCGCTTTCCTTCCAAAACCCAGGGACTGAACTCAGGTCGTGAGGCTCGGTGGCAACTGCGTTTACCTGCCGAGGCATCTTGCCTATCCTATTTTATTTCTTTAAATAAAACATTTTACAGAAAATAAATGAATAAGGACCTGTGGTCTGGACTCGATAACATTGCATGTTGACATATGTGCAAGCATGGGTATGTCTGATTCTTCCTGTTTGCCTTTGTGCATGTGTGTGTTTTGAGAGTGGCTTCTATGCCACTGTGTATATGTCTCTTTGTCTGTGTGTGTATGTTGTAGCTATGTGCATGGGCATTGAGGAGGTCCTGGGGGGTGCTGGGTCTAGCAGAGGGGTCTAAGCCACTCTTTAGGGCCACATGCTGCGGTAGGCACAGTGGTGACTCCTGTACCAGTCTGCACCAAATATCACCTCCACAGCCCTCAGCCTTTCTTTCCCTAGGACATCGAGTCACGACCCTATTTGTGGACCTGGGATACCCTGGTCCTGTTCCAGGGTCACATGCCCACAGAAGGCAGGGCTGAGGCTCAAGGTCCCCTGAAGGACTCTAGGCCACAATGGCTCAACACACATATGCACTCTTCTCTCTTGGTGCCTAGGACACGGACCTGAGCCCGAGGCAGGGTCAGAGCATATGAGCACAAAGGCAGCCGGGCTCCTGGGCGGCACGAGTCTAAAGGCCTCTGAAAATAGACTGGGCCTCACTCCACCTTTCAGAGAACTGGGGTTATTTAAGAACCAGTGAAGGCTGAGGGGGCCTGCCAGAAGCACGTTGTCATGGCAAAGCAGGCAATAGCGTCAGGGCTAAAAGCACTATTTTAGCCCCGTGAAAATAGAGTTATATTTACTCAAACAATTACAGGAGATATTGATACGGGACTGAGAAAGGCCTCTGGACCCCAGCCTGAGCCCCTTACTGGCTTCATGTAAAGTCTAGTCTACAGGCTTGGGGTGTCCAGCTGTCCACCGGGCTTGAGGGGACCTGCTGCCTATGGGGTGGCTGCCAACTAAGCCTGCCTTTATGTGCCCGATGCCTTTTCCTGAGGGCTGAGCTCAGGCCCAGCATGTTTATGCTGGCAGGCTAAAGAGGGACAGACTGCCCTTAGGCTCCCAGCCTGGCTAGGCTGTGGAAGAAAGCCCATCACCCAGCCCCCAAGTAGGGACTAGCTTTTAGAAAGTAGGTTGACAGAGGTGTTCAGAGCTCGAGCAGGATCCAGGTCAATGGACAGCTCTATCTTTAGGACTTGACCCAAGGAAAGACCTAGAAATACAGGTAGCTCTTAAACCATGTGTTATTGCCTGTTAAGTTGCTGCAAAGGCCAGGTGGGAGGTAGCTGTGGCCAGCAGCAAAGGGGACCACAGGACTACCATGGACTCCACTCAACCAGTGGCCTGTAGCCTTTGAGATGGAAGGCTGCAAGTTCAGACATAGAAACACACCCCCACAAGCAACCTGGCACTGACTTGAACCAGGTAGGCACAGCTCTGCCAGGACATAAGGAGGCCTGTTCCTGCTGGGTGGCGTTGGCCTTGGCTAACCAGCAGATGGAAGAGAAGTTGATGCTCTGCAGGAAGGCTCCCAATCAAAGACTGTGCAGCCTGGCTGTGCCCAGGCATTTTTCTCTTTGGAAGCATCTGAGCTTTCTTGCAGAGAGCAGATTTTTTTAAATTATTTATTTATTTATTTATTTATTTATTTATTTATTTATTTATTTATTTATTTGTATGAATGTACTGTCTGCATGCAGGTTTGCGCACCGGAGGTCAGAAGAGGGCATCAGATTCCCCTGGAACTGGAGTTCTCCTGGAACTGGAGTTACAGACGGTTCTCAGCCGCCATGTGGGTGCTGGGGATTGGACCCGGGTCCTCTGCAAGAGCAGTCAGTGCTCTTAACCGCTAGGCTATCTCTCCAGTCTCATTCTTTCTTTCTTTTTTTTTTTTTTAAAGACAGGGTTTCTCTAGAGTCCTAGCTGGCCTGAAACTCATTTATGTAGACCAGACTTGCCTTGATTTCACATCACGGACCATGACAACACCAAGGTCACAACCACCCATGATCTTCTCCCATTGTTTTGTGGGAAGTGTTAGTCAGTCTGAGGTTGCTTGGTCCCCTTGCTTTGACCCCATGGTGAGGCAGAACCTCATGACCAGAAACATAGAATAAGTCTCTTCACTTCATAGCACCCAGGAAGCATTAAGAGATGGGATAGGATAGGACACACCCTCAGTGACCTCACTTCCTCCCACTAGGTCCCCCTCCTAAAAAGTTTTGTCATCTATTAGTGGTGCCATAGGCCAGTGACCAAGACTTCAACACAGGAGGAGTCTTGTGGGGGAACATTAAGTCCAAGCCATAAAAACAAATGAGATGTTGAGTTGTGGGAGACTCACCAGTGGTGTAGAGACAGGAAGTGGTAAGTGAGAATCCTACCAGGTTTCCGCCAGAGCCTGTATCCCCGGCCACACGGAGATAGGACTTCCCAACTAATGAGAGAAGATGCTCACTCAGCAACAGAGAAGGAGGGCTCATCTTCCCCCAACTGCACTTCCATTAAACTGGAAAAAGCTGACTTCTTAGCTCTAGGTGTTCTGGTGCCCCTTGGAGTGTCCCACCAGCTTATACAGCCCCGAGCAGTGGTTGTAGGTAGTGTTTTATCCAAATGCCCCATTTCTGGCTCTGTTCTGCCCCACAGCTTTCTCTGGCACCCGCTGGCATTAACTTCTTCCATCTTACCCAGCCCTCATTTCTAACCACTTCCAAAGGCACCAAAGATTTTTGTTTCTGGAGTCATCTGAGCTGGTGATGGTCCTAGAAGTAGCTTTGTCACTAATAATTAGGGAAATGCAAATTAAAACCACTTTAAGATACCATCTCACTCCAATAAGACTGGCTAGGATCAAGAAAACAAATGATACCAAAGTGCTGGAGATGTTGTGAGGAAAGAGGAACACTCATCCACTGCTGGTGGGAATGTAACCTTGTACAACCACTTATGGAAAGCAGTGTGGAGGACCCTTGGAAGACTCAAAATGAGCCTACCACCTGACCCAGTCATACCCACTCCTGGGTATATACCCCAAGACTACTCATCTTACTTTAGAGATACATGCACAGCTATATTTATTGCAGCTCTGTTATAAATAGCAAAAAGCTGGAACCACCCAAATGCCCCTC
The DNA here is from genome assembly GCA_009823505.1 of Rhizomys pruinosus. Lineage (NCBI taxonomy): Eukaryota > Metazoa > Chordata > Mammalia > Rodentia > Spalacidae > Rhizomys > Rhizomys pruinosus. The sequence continues at coordinate 1,024,267 of VZQC01007166.1, read as the reverse complement.
ACTGAGAGTGGTAGAAAATGAATGTGGTACATGTACACACTGGATGTGCTGGATAGCTTTAGTGTCAACTTGACACACCTGGGTTGAGGAAGCCTCAATTGGGGAATTGCTCCATTGGATGGCCTGTGGCCACGTCTGTGGACTATTGTCTTGATTGTGCAGGGCAAATGTGGGAGGGCCCAGCCCACAATGAGAAGTGCCAACACTTCTTATATGGTACACAGCAACACTGCGGTTGTTGTGTACCATATGAAGGCAGGCTGGGCATGAGGCCAGGGAGCACGCCAGTGGACAGCATATCTCCATGGCATGTCTTCAGCTCCTGCCTCCAGGTTCCGCCCTGAGTTCCTGCCTTGGGCTCCTGAGTGATAAAACTGTGGACCCAGGAGATGTAAGCTGAATAAACCCTTTCCTCCCCGAAGTTGGTGTCAGAGAAGTGTGTTCTTTGTCACAACAATGGAAGACAAACTACGAACAATGGAGTTCATATGCAGCGTTAAAAAAGAGACAAACATCATGAGAACTTTGCAAGGTAATGGATGGATGGATCTAGAAGATTTATGCTTTAAGTGAAAGTAACATAGTCCGAGAAAACAAGCAACAACTGTTGTCCCTCATTGTGGATGCTAGTGCCCAATAACCAGCTGTAAAAATCTTTCTTGATGGGAAGAGTATGTGATTTGGCAAAGAAGAACAACAACACCAACAACAGAAAAAACTGCAATAAAGCACTGACTGACTGAACGTTGTTTGTTCTGACTCTGTCTTGTGTGGAGGAGTGGGAGAGGGGCTGGGGGAGTTGGGGATGGGGGGCATGGGTTAATATTTATTTGTAACAATCTTGTAACAAACATAGTTATATATATAACAATAAATTGAAAAAAAATTAAAAAAGTAAAAAGAAAAAGTAGCTTCACAGAAGGTTCAGGAGTCAGTTTGCTCACTAATGCAATAACAAGGGCCCCCATTAGTAGAACATGAAGTAATGATAGTCAGCCTGCAGAGCCCTCACCAAGGCTGATGCTGTAGACAACTCTGGCCTCAGGAGGTGTACTGAAGGCCCAGGAAGATCTTATGGGATGCAGTATTAAGAGAGACTCCTGCCTCTGGAAGTCAGAGAGCAGACGACGTGCTGAAAATCAGACCCAAGAACTAATCATAAGGGATCTTGATTGACAGGCCCTGATGGGCAGGCATGGGATCTGAGACCTGGTTTAGAATCATTCTCTCCATGTTTACTCCACTGGTAGAGAAGAGGACCCCCACCCCCCCACCCCTGTGCTGCACGTTACCACCACAATATGCTTGCCAGAGTAATAGCTTATAACCAGCAGCTTAAAGCAACGTAAATTTACTGCCTCACAGGTCTAGAAACCAGAAGTTTGAGCCTTCCTTCACTGCAACCAGAAGTAGTAGAGGGAGACTAGGCTTCAGCACAGCCAAAACAGGGATGCATATCATTTACTACTCAGGCCACTGGGGACAGCAGCCAACTATCAATGCAGTTCTGGGGCCTGGGTCATCTGATCCAGCAGGATCATCTGGGTCACTGTAGGAACGGGTTCAGAATATGGGTGGGGGAGGGCTTATCAATAGCAGATCCCTTACCTATAACTCAGGATTTAACATCCCAGAAAGGTGGTCACCTGGGAAAGTGGGAGGATGGGGTCTGCAATGAGCTGAAGGTTTGTGCTTCCCCAACGGTCATTGAAATCTAATGCCTGATGTGATGGAACCAAGCCCTCATGATTCCTTCTTCCTTCCATTAGAAATAAAATGTGAGATACAAGGAACCCACCAACACCTCATAAAGAACAGGTAGACGAAAGTGAAAGTAAAATTTGGAAGGCAGCTTTTGACTTTTGCAAAGAAAGGCTTGGCATCAGTGTTCAGATTGGGGCAAGCACAACCGTGACATGGAATTTTTAAATGAGGTTTTTTTTCCCCCTTTAAAAAATATTTTAGGGAAATTTTGTGCAGTTCATACATCACTTCTCAGTTCCAATCTCAGACTCATGTTCCCTCCATGCCCCCACCCCTTCTGAGTCATGCAGTCTGCCATACAGGTCCTGTATCCCCTTATGAGCCTTTTCAAAGTTTTTTCAAAGCAAGAGGATTATTTTTGGGGGGGGGGGAGAACTATACTGCTTCAGTTTGGTTCCCTGTCCCAGTTCTTTTGTGTTGTTGTTGTTTCCCTCCAATCCAGATTGTGTACAAAATAGGATATATATATATATTAGATGCACACATATCTAAATCATGTCATCCTGAAAACAAACTGTAATGTTATTTCCAAATCATATGTCAGGATTCATATTTTTTCCCTTTTTTTTGGTACATTACGCCTAAAGTAATGCAGATATAATCTCCACAGATATCCAAAATTATAAATCTGGAAACAAGTGTAGGTTAGGGGCTGGAGAGATGGCATAGCGGTTTAAGACGCCGACCGCTCTTACAGAGGAACCACCGGTTCGATCCCCAGCAACCCACATGGCGGGGCCCGATAACCATCCTAAACTCCAATTTCCAGGAGAACTCCAGGTCCAGGGGAAATCCGCACCACCTCTTCTGACCTCCGCAGGCATTGCACAGACACGGGTGCAACAAACCTGCATACAGACAGTACATTCATACCATACAGAAATAAATAAAATTAAAAAAAAAAAGTGGTAGGTTAATTCTAGAAAGCCCAGTAGAGAGAGTCCACAAAATTCTAAGAGCACAGTTGCTTTTTAGATAAAGAACTATAACATTATGTTACGTCGCAGTTTGCCTTGTAAGTAGGTACTTGGTGCTAACATCCACAAATGAAGGGATAGCATTCCTTATTTTTTTTTCTGGGACTGTGTGTACCTACGTGTCACTTATGCATAATATAGTTTAGTTTCCATCCATTGACTGCAAAGTTNTGGAACTGGAGTTCTCCTGGAACTGGAGTTACAGACGGTTCTCAGCCGCCATGTGGGTGCTGGGGATTGAACCCAGGTTCTCTGCAAGAGCAGTCAGCGCTCTTAACCACTAGGCCATCTCTCCAGCCTTCTGGGTGCTTTTCACGGACCATGACAACACCAAGGTCACAACCACCCATGATCTTCTCCCATTGTTTTGTGGGAAGTGTTAGTCAGTCTGAGGTTGCTTGGTCCCCTTGCTTTGACCCCATGGTGAGGCAGAACCTCATGACCAGAAACATAGAATAAGTCTCTTCACTTCATAGCACCCAGGAAGCATTAAGAGATGGGATAGGATAGGACACACCCTCAGTGACCTCACTTCCTCCCACTAGGTCCCCCTCCTAAAAAGTTTTGTCATCTATTAGTGGTGCCATAGGCCAGTGACCAAGACTTCAACACAGGAGGAGTCTTTGGGGGAACATTAAGATCCAAGCCATAAAAACAAATGGAGATGTTGAGGTTGTGGGAGACTCACCAGTGGTGTAGAGACAGGAAGTGGTAAGTGAGAATCCTACCAGGTTTCCGCCAGAGCCTGTATCCCCGGCCACACGGAGATAGGACTTCCCAACTAATGAGAGAAGATGCTCACTCAGCAACAGAGAAGGAGGGCTCATCTTCCCCCAACTGCACTTCCATTAAACTGGAAAAAGCTGACTTCTTAGCTCTAGGTGTTCTGGTGCCCCTTGGAGTGTCCCACCAGCTTATACAGCCCCGAGCAGTGGTTGTAGGTAGTGTTTTATCCAAATGCCCCATTTCTGGCTCTGTTCTGCCCCACAGCTTTCTCTGGCACCCGCTGGCATTAACTTCTTCCATCTTACCCAGCCCTCATTTCTAACCACTTCCAAAGGCACCAAAGATTTTTGTTTCTGGAGTCATCTGAGCTGGTGATGGTCCTAGAAGTAGCTTTGTCACTAATAATTAGGGAAATGCAAATTAAAACCACTTTAAGATACCATCTCACTCCAATAAGACTGGCTAGGATCAAGAAAACAAATGATACCAAGTGCTGGAGAGGTTGTGAGGAAAGAGGAACACTCATCCACTGCTGGTGGGAATGTAACCTTGTACAACCACTATGGAAAGCAGTGTGGAGGACCCTTGGAAGACTCAAAATGAGCCTACCACCTGACCCAGTCATACCACTCCTGGGTATATACCCACAAGACTACTCATCTTACTTTAGAGATACATGCACAGCTATATTTATTGCAGCTCTGTTTGAAATAGCAAAAAGCTGGAACCAACCCAAATGCCCCTCAACTGATGAGTGGATAGAGAAAATGTGGTACATGTACACAATGGATGTGCTGGATAGCTTTAGTGTCAACTTGACACACCTGGGTTGAGGGAGCCTCAATTGGGGAATTCGCTCCATTGGATTGGCCTGTGGCCACGTCTGTGGACTATTGTCTTGATTGTCAGGCAATGTGGGAGGGCCCAGCCCACAATGAGAAGTGCCAACACTTCTTATATGGTACACAACAACACTGGGCAGGTTGTTGTGTACCATATAAGAAGGCAGGCTGGGCNCCATTGGATTGGCCTGTGGCCACATCTGTGGAGTATTGTCTTGATGGTCAAGCAGTGTGGGAGGGCCCAGCCCACAATGAGTGGTGCCACCCTGGGCAGGTTGTTGTGTACCGTATAAGAAGGCAGGCTGGGCATGAGCCAGGGGAGCAAGCCAGTGGACAGCATTCCTCCATGGCCTGTGCTTCAGCTCCTGCCTCCAGGTTCCTGCCCTGAGTTCCTGCCTTGGGCTCCCTGAGTGATGAACTGTGACCCAGGAGATGTAAGCTGAATAAACCCTTTCCTCCCCAAGTTGGTGTCAGTCAGAGTGTTTTGTCACAACAATGGAAGACAAACTACAACAATGGAGTTCTATGCAGCAGTAAAAAAAGACAACATCATGAACTTTGCAGGTAAATGGATGGAACTAGAAGATATTATGTTAAGTGAAGTAACATAGTCCCAGAAAAACAAGCAACAAATGTTATCCCTCATTTGTGGATGCTAGTGCCAATAACCTAGTTGTAAATATTTCTTGATGGGAGTGATGTATATTGGAAAGAACAACAACACCAACAACAGAAAAGACTGCATCAAAGAACTGACTGAAATGGTGACTCTGGTGTGGTGGGGGAGTTGGGAGGGGGGCATGGGTCTATATTTGATTTGTAACAATCTTGTACAAACATATATATATATAACAATAAATTAAAAAAAATAAAAAGTAAAAAAAAGTAGCTTCAAGAAGTTCAGGAGTCAGTTTGCTCACTAATGCAATAACAAGGGCCCCCATTAGTAGAACATGAAGTAATGATAGTCAGCCTGCAGAGCCCTCACCAAGGCTGATGCTGTAGACAACTCTGGCCTCAGGAGGTGTCTGAAGGCCAGGAAGATCTTTGGGATGCATTTAAAGAGACTCCTGCCTCTGGAAGTCAGAGAGCAGACAGTGCTGAAAATCAGACCCAAGAACTAATCATAAGGGATCTTGATTGACAGGCCCTGATGGGCAGGCATGGGATCTGAGACCTGGTTTAGAATCATTCTCTCATGTTACTCCACTGGTAGAGAAGAGGACCCCCACCCCCACCCCTGTCTGCACATCCCACAAATGTTCTGCAGAGTAATGCTTATAACCAGCAGCTTAAAGCAACGTAAATTTACTGCCTCACAGGTCTAGAAACCAGAAGTTTGAGCCTTCCTTCACTGCAACCAGAAGTAGTAGAGGGAGACTAGGCTTCAGCACAGCCAAAACAGGGATGCATATCATTTACTACTCAGGCCACTGGGGACAGCAGCCAACTATCAATGCAGTTCTGGGGCCTGGGTCATCTGATCCAGCAGGATCCTGGGTCAGCTGTGGAAGTGGTTCAGAATATGGGTGGGGGAGGGCTTATCAATAGCAGATCCCTTACCTATAACTCAGGATTTAACATCCCAGAAAGGTGGTCACCTGGGAAAGTGGGAGGATGGGGTCTGCAATGAGCTGAAGGTTTGTGCTTCCCCAACGGTCATTGAAATCTAATGCCTGATGTGATGGAACCAAGCCCTCATGATTCCTTCTTCCTTCCATTAGAAATAAAATGTGAGATACAAGGAACCCACCAACACCTCATAAAGAACAGGTAGACGAAGTGAAAGTAACTTGGAAGGCAGCTTTTACTTTTGCAAAAGGATGCTTTGCATCATTGTTCAGATTGGGCAAGCACACCTGACATGGAAGTTTAATAGGGTTTTTTCCCCCTTTAAAAATATTTTATTGAAATTTTGTGCATTTCATACATCACTTCTCAGTTCAATCCAGACTCATGTTCCCCTCCATGCCCCCCACCCCTTCTGAGTTCATGCAGTCTGCCATACATGTCCTGTATCCCCTTATGAGTCTTTTCAAAGTTTTTCAAAGCAAAGGATTATTTGTGGGGGGGGAGAACTATACTGCTTCAGTTGGTTCCCTGTCCCAGTTCTTTTGTTGTTGTTGTTGTTCCCTCCAATCCATATTGTTTCAATATATATATATATATATATATATATGTCACACATATACTAAAATCATGTCATCTGAAAACAAACTGTATGTTATTTCCAAATCATATTTCAGGATTCATATTTTTCCCTTTTAATTTTACATTACTCTAAAGTATGCATATATAATCTCCACATATATACCAAAATTATAAAATCTGGAAACAAGTGGTAGGTTAGGGGCTGGAGAGATGGCCTAGCGGTTAAGAGCGCCGACCGCTCTTACAGAGGACCCGGGTTCGATCCCCAGCACCCACATGGCGGCCGAGAACCGTCCAAAACTCCAATTCCAGGAGAACTCCAGTTCCAGGGGAATCCGACACCCTCTTCTGACCTCCGCAGCATTGCACGACACGGGTGCACAAACCTGCATGCAGACAGTACATTCATACACATACAGAAATAAATAAAATTAAAAAAAAAAGTGGTAGGTTAATTCTAGAGCCCATTAAGAGATTCACATTCTAAGAGCACAGTTGCTTTTAGATAAAGAGAACTATAACATTAATGTTACTCAGTTTGCCTTATAAGTAGGTACTTGGTGCTAACATCCACAAATGAGGGATATCATTCATTATTTGTTTTTCTGGGACTGTGTTACTTCACTTAGCATAATATATTTTAGTTCCATCCATTTACCTGCAAAGTTTATGATGTCATCTTTCTTTCTTTTTTTGTAAGGTTTTCTGTTTTTTTCCTCTTTGTTTATTTTTTAAGGTATTCTACAATATAAGAGCACAGTTGTTTTCAGATCACATTGATGTTGCTCAGTTATTTTTTATTTTTTATTTTTTTGCGTATGAATGTACTGTCTGCATGCAGGTCTGCACACCCATGTCGTGCAATGCCACGGAGGTCAGAAGAGGGTGTCAGATTCCCCTGGAACTGGAGTTCTCCTGGAACTGGAGTTACAGACTGTTCTCAGCTGCCATGTGGGTGCTGGGGATCGAACCCGGGTCCTCTGCAAGAGCAGTCGGTGATCTTAACCACTAGGCTATCTCTCCAGCCCCAGATGTTGCTCAGTTTGCCATACAATTAGGTAATTGGTGCTAGCATCCACAGATGAGGGATACCATTCATCATTTGTTTTTCTGGGACCATGTTACTTCACTCAGCATGATATCTTCTAGCTCCATCCATTTACCTGCAAAGTTCATGATGTCATCTTTCTTTAGCACTGCATAGAACTCCATTGTGTAGATGCACCACATTTTCTCTATCTACTTGTCAGTTGAGGGGCACTTGGGTTGGTTCCAGCTCTTCCCTATTGTGAAGAGAGCTGCAATAAACATGGCTGTGCCTCTGTGGTAAGATGAGTCTTGTGGGTACATACACAGGAGTGGTATGGCTGGGTCACGTGGCAAGTTCATTCTGAGTCTTCCAATGGTTCTCCACACTGCTTTTCATAGTTGCTGTACCAGTTTACATTCCCACCAGCAGTGGATGAGTGTTCCTCTTTCCCCACAACCTCTCCAGGACTTGGTATAATTTGTTTTCTTGATCCTAGCCATTCTTACTGGAGTAAGATGATATCTTAAAGTGGTAGACCAGGCTGACCTTGAACTCACAAAGATCCGCCTGCCTCTGCCTCCCAAGTGCTAGAATTAAAGGCATGTGCCACCACACCTGGTATCTTAAAGTGGTTTTAATTTGCATTTCCTTAATTATTAGCGATGTTGAACACTTCTTAAGATGTTTCTCAGCCATCTCTATTTCCTCACTTGTGAAGTCTCTGTTCAGCAATTTGCTCCATCTATTGAGGGGGTCATTTGTTTTCTTTCTTCTTTGTTTTTTGAGTAGTTTATATATTCTGGAAATCAATGCTTTGTCAGATGTATCTGAGGTGAAGGTTTCCTCCCACTCTGTGGGTTTTCTCTTCCCTTCCTCGATTGTTTCTTT
>VZQC01007166.1:953193-1015303 GCA_009823505.1 Rhizomys pruinosus | reverse complement strand
ATGTTTGGCAGAATGCATGAGCTCTGGTGGGGTGGGAGAATGGGGGGGGGACACGGGTCTGGATTTGATAAAAAACAAATTAATTAATTAAAAAAAAGAAGTATTCCTGTATGATTTTCTGGATCTTTTCCTTGTCTGTTGTGATATTTCCCTTTTCATCACGGATTGTATTGATTTGGAGTTGTTCCCTCTTTCTTTTGGTTAACTAGGCTAGAGGTCTGTCTACCTTGTTTATTCTCTCAAAGAACCAACTTTTGGATTCATTGATTTTTTTGAATTGTTTTCTTTGTTTCTATTTCATTGATTTCTGCTCTGATTTTTGTTATTTCTTCCTGTCTGTTGCATTTAGCATTCATCTGTTGTTGCCTCTCAAGTATTTTTAGCTGCAGTGTTAGGTCATTCACTTGTGCTTTTTTGGTTTTTCTTTTTTCTTTTTAATTTTATTTATTTCTGTATGTGTATGAATGTACTGTCTGCATGCAGGTGTGTGCACCCATGTCGTGCAATGCCATGGAGGTCAGAAGAGGGTGTTGGATTCCCCTGGAACTGGAGTTCTCCTGGAATTGGAGTTTCAGACGGCTCTCGGCCACCATGTGGGTGCTGGGGATCGAACACCAGTCCTCTGTAAGAGAGGTCGGCGCTCTTAACCGCTAGGCCATCTCTCCAGCCCCTCTTTCTGTTTTTTTAATGTAGGCACCCAGGGCTATAAACTTACCTCTTAGGACTGCTTTAAAAGTATCCCATAGGTTTCGTTGTGTTGTATTATTGTCATTCAGTTCCAGGAATGCTTTTATTTCTTTCTTTATCTCTTCCTTGACCCATTCATTATTCAGGAGTGTGTTGTTCAGTCTCCATGTGTTCTTGTAGATAGTAGGGCTTATCCTGGCGTTGATAATGAGCTTGATTGCATTGTGGTCTGATAGAATGCATGAAATTATTTCAATCTTTTTGTATTTGTGGAGGTTTCTTCTGTGTTGCAGTATGTGGTTGATTTTGGAAGAATGTTCCATGGGGTGCTGAGTAGAAAGTGTATTCTCTGGTATTAGGGTGGAATATTCAGTAGATGTCTGTGAGGTCCGATTGGTGTATCGTATCATTCAGTTCAGATGTCTCTCTGTTTATTCTATGTCCAGTTGACCTGTCCAGAGGGCTCAGTGGGGTACTGAAGTCCCCTACTATGAGTGTACTGGGGTTAATCTGTGCCTTGTGGTCCTGGAGAGTTATCTTTATAAAGTTTGGTGCACCAGATTACTTCATGATTGTGAAGTCTTCATGGTGAATTGCTCTTTTGATAAAAATGTAATGGCCTTCTTTGTCTCTTCTCATTTATTTTACTTCGAAGTCTATTTTGTCTGACATTAGAATAGCAACACCTGGTTTATTTTTGGTACCATTTGCTTGGAATATTTTTTCCATCCTTTCACTTTAAGGTGGTGCCTATCCTTGAAGGTAAGATGCATTTCTTGTAGACAGCATATAGATGGGTTCTGTTTCCTAATCCAATCTCCCAGTCTATGTCTTTTGATTGGGGAGTTTAGTCCATTAATATTTAAGGTTATAACTGATAGATTTGTGTTGCTTCCTTTCACCTTATTATCCATTTGGTCTAGGTTTCTACTTCTGCAGTTATGCTTTTATTAATCTCTCTTTCTAGGTGCCTGGGGATGGTTGCTCCTTTCTTCTGTCCTATGAATTGCTTCAATTATTCTCTGAAGGGTTGGTTTTCCGGACATGTATTCTTTCCTCTTGTTTATGTCATGGAAGATTTTTCTCTCTCCTTCAACTATAATTGACATTTTTGCTGGTTATAGTAACCTGGGTTGGCATCTATTGTCCTTTAACACTGGGAATGTTTTGCTCCACATTCTTTTTGCTTTCATAGTTTGCACTGAGAAATCAGTTGTAATTCTGATAGGTTTCCCCTTATATGTAACTTGTTGTTTTTCTCTTGTGGCTTTAAGAATTTTGTCTTTGTTTCGGGCATCTAGCGTTTTAACTATGGAGTTCTATGTGCTTCTTGTATTTGTATTGGTTTGTCTTTTTTTAGTTTGGGGAAACTTTCATCTATTATTCTGTTGAAGATCTGATCAATACCATTCTCTTGGGATTCTTCTCCTTCCTCTATTCCTATGATTCAGAAGTTTGATCTTTTCATAGTGTCCCATAGTTTTTATTAATTTTATTTATTTCTGTATGTGTATGAATGTACTGTCTGCATGCAGGTTTGCGCACCGGAGGTCAGAAGAGGGCATCAGATTCCCCTGGAACTGGAGTTCTCCTGGAACTGGAGTTACAGACGGTTCTCAGCCGCCATGTGGGTGCTGGGGATCGAACCTGGGTCCTCTGCAAGAGCAGTCGGTGCTCTTAACCGCTAGGCTATCTCTCCAGCCCCCCCTTCTGATTTCTTTAGTATTTCCACTTCCTTTTGGAGCTTCTCAATGTCTTCCTGTAGCTCTTTGCTTTGCTGGTTGGTTTCCTTATCTTTTTCAACATGGGATCTTTTCAGTGTTTTCACTGCCTTCTGGAGTTTGTCATTCTCTCTCTCTATGTCCTTCTTGAGTTTTTCATTCTTTCTCCTTAGTTCTCTGACTTGTTCTTTATGGTCTTTAATTTCTTTGGGTATGTCCACAATTGTACTTCTAATATCTGTGTCCTGGGCCATCCCCAGGGGGATCCCACTGTAGGAATCTTCCACAGGGTTGGTAGAGCTTGGTGTGGGATTATCCTGCACATTCCCATGTTGTCTCTTCTTTGTGTCCCTGGCACGTGGGTTTCTCTTTGCCTATATTCCAATGCAAATCCTAAATGCCTCTTTACTGTGTTGAAGGCTTGCTTTGCTTGCCTCCTTCAGAAGCCTTCGTTGTTTGTTTAATTTGTTTTTCTCCTTTTTTCCTTGCTTATGGAGTGTTGACTTTTCTAAGTTTTAGGCTTTCTATTGGAAGTCCAACTGACTCTTCCCTTTCTGTTCTGAAGGTTCTCCAAAGAATCCACTTGGACACTCCTTCCGATCCCAGTTGGGGGGGGGATATTCCTGTGCCCGGGTACTCTGTGCTTCAGGTGGTCCTGGGAAATCCCCGATCTCAAGTCTCACAGTGGCAACAGGCCCACCTTTTATAACAGCTAGGAGGACAACTCTGCCTCCACAGCCACACAAGACAATTGAATCAAACCAAACAATCTGCCTGGCTGAAGCACCCAACTCCTACCTGTGCTTCAGGTGGTCCTGGGAAATCCCTGATCTCAAGTCTCCAATGTCATCTTTCTTTACTACTGTATAGAACTCCATTGTGTAGATGTACCATGTTTTCTCCAGCCACTTGTTGGCTGAGGGGCACTTGGGTTGGTTGCAGCTCTTTGCTATTGTGAAGAGAGCTGCAATAAACATGTATGTGCATGTGTGTCTGCAGTAAGATGAGATTTAATATGTTTTTAAAAGACACAGGTGTGAAGACATAGGTATAGGAAAAGACTTCCTAAATCAGACAGCAGCTGCACAAGAATTAATGTCGACAATTGACGAATGGGACCTCATTAAACTCAAAAGCTTCTATACATCAAAAGAAACAATCAAGGAAGGGAAGAGAAAACCCACAGAGTGGGAGGAAACCGTCACCACAGATACATCTGACAAAGCATTGATTTCCAGAATATATAAACTACTCAAAAAACAAAGAAGAAAGAAAACAAATGACCCAATCAATAGATGGAGCAAAGAGCTGAACAGAGACTTCACAAGTGAGGAAATAGAGATGGCTGAGAAACATTTTAAGAAGTGTTTAAGCTGGGCGTGGTGGTGCACACCTTTAATCCTTGCACTCCGCAGGCAGAGGCAGGCGGATCTTTGTGAGTTCAAGGCCAGCCTGGTCTACAGAATAAGTTCCAGGACAGCTGGGGCTACAGGGAGACCCTGTCTCAAAAAGACCAAAAAAAAAAGAAGTGTTCAATGTCACTAATAATTAAGGAAATTCAAATTAAATCCACTTTAAGATATCATCTCACTCCAATAAGACTGGCTAGGATCAAGAAAACAAATGAGACCAAGTGCTGGAGAGGTTGTAGGGAAAGGGGAATACTCATCCACTGCTGGTGGGAATGTAAACTGGTACAGCAACTATGGAAAGCAGTGTGGAGAACCATTGGAAGACTCAGAATGAACTTGCCACCTGACCCAGCCATACCACTCCTGTGTATGTACCCACAAGACTCATCTTACCACAGAGATACATGCACAGCCATGTTTATTGCAGCTCTCTTCACAATAGGGAAGAGCTGGAACCAACCTAAGTGCCCCTCAACTGACAAGTAGATAGATAAAATGTGGTGCATCTACACAATGGAGTTCTATGCAGTGCTAAAGAAAGATGACATCATGAACTTTGCAGGTAAATGGATGGAGCTAGAAGATATCATGCTGAGTGAAGTAACACGGTCCCAGAAAAACAAATGACAAATGGTATCCCTCTCATCTGTGGATGCTAGCACCAGTTATTTAATTGTATGGCAAACTGAACAATGTTAATGTGATCTGAAAACAACTGTGCTCTTATATTGTGAATCCCTTAAAAAAAATTTTTAACTTAAGCAGAAAAAAGCTATGCTGTTCTATTTGCCTTTCTATCTCTCATCTTTCACTCCTGAAAATTTAAGTTTCCCTCTGGTATTTCCCTTTTGTGTAAAGATTTTCATTTATAAATAAATAAATAAATAAATAAATAAATAAATAAATAAATGACACAGGTGTATATTGGCTGGGATCCAACCTCATCGGCTTTTCCCAGTTGGCTACTTTAAAAGAATTGAAGCAAAGGAAGGGAGAAAAGGTTTGGCCAAAGAGCAGGGAAAGGACTCTGCCTGTAGCACATGTTAAAAAGGAAATTAAGGGGCTGGAGAGATGGCCTAGCGGTTAAGAGTGCCGACCGCTCTTGCAGAGGACCCAGGTTCGATCCCCAGCACCCACATGGCGGCCGAGAACCGTCTGAAGCTCCAATTCCAGGAGGGCTCCAGTTCCAGGGGAATCCGAGACCCTCTTCTGACCTCCGCGGCACTGCACGACACGGGTGCACAAACTTGCATGCAGACAGTACATTCATACACATACAGAAATAAAAAAATTTTTTTTTAAATAAAAATAAGTTGCATAACCGGGCGTGGTTGCACACGCCTTTAATCCTAGCACTTGGGAGGCAGAGGCAGGTGGATCTTTGTGAGTTCAAGGCCAGCCTGGTCTACATAGTGAGTTCAGGGACAGCTAGGGCTACAGGGAGACCCTGTCTCAAAAAGACAAAAAAAAAAAAAATATGTTGCATACTTCGTATTCCAACATGGAATAACCAGGGCACGGTGTCAATGAAAGCAATGCAAACCCAAAATCCAACAGGGCAAAAAGCTCAGTATCCAACATCTAGGGCTCATTCGTGATCTTCTGGGCCGCTCCACTTCTCGGGCTCTTCCATGTGCAGCACACACAGCTTATCTTTTAGGCTTAGGCAGGCTCCATTCCAAATCTACTGCTGTCCTTGGTGTTCAGCCAACAGTCTTGGTACTGACAATATATGAGGGTCTCGACTGCAACTGAGGCTGAACTTTCACCAATGGCCTCTCCTGGCCTCTTCAAGGATTTCAACTTTGCCACATGTCCCAAGCCTTGGGTTCTCTTCCATGACCCTGGGGCTGGAGAGATGGCCTAGCGGTCAGGAGCACTGACTGCTCTTGCAGAGGACCCGGATTCGATCCTTAGCACCCACATGGCAGCTAAAAACCATCTTTAACTCCAGTTCCAGGGGAATCTGACACCCTCTTCTGACCTCTGACCTTGCACGACACGGCTGCGCAAACCTACATGCAGAGAGTACATCCATACATATAAAAAAAAGGGGGGGGGCTGGAGAGATGGCCTAGCAGTTAAGAACACCGACTGCTCTTGCAGAGGACTCGGGTTCAATCCCCAGCACCCACATGGCGGCTGAGAACCGTCTTTGACTCCAGTCCCAGGGGAATCCAATGCCCTCTTCTGAACTCCTTGGCATTGCGCGACACGGGTGCACAGATCTACATGCAGACAGTACATTCATATACATAAAAAAATAAAAATAAAAATAGGGCTGGAGAGATAGCCTAGCGGTTAAGAGCACTGACTGCTCTTACAGAGGACCCAGTTTTGATCCGCAGCACCCACATGGTGGCTAAGAACCGTCTGTAACTCCAGTTCCAGGAGAACTCCAGTTCCAGAGGAATCCGAGACCCTCTTCTGACCTCCGCGGCATTGCACGACACGGGTACACAGGCATACATGCAGACAGTACATTCATATGCATACAAAAATAAATAAAATTTAAAAAATTAAAATAAATAAATAATAAAATAAAAAAATTTTAAAAAGCCAAGGCCAGGGGCCGGAGAGATGGCTCAGCAGTTGAGCGCCAACTGCTCTTACAGAGGACCCGGGTTCAATTCCCAGCACCCACATGGTGGCTAAGAACCGTCTTTAACTCCGGTTCTAGGGGAATCGGATGCCCTCTTCTGACCTTCATGGCATTGTATGACATGGGTGCACCAACCTACATGCAGACAGTACACTTATACACATTAAAAAAAAAAAAAAAACAACCCATGGCCAGTGTGCTGGATAGTTTTAGTGTCAACTTGACACACCTGGGTTGAGGGAGCCTCAATTGGGGAATTGGCTCCATTGGATTGGCCTGTGGCCACATCTGTGGAGTATTGTCTGATTGTCGAGCAGTGTGGGAGGACCCAGCCCACAATGAGTGGTGCCACCCTGGGCAGGTGGTTGTGTACTGTATAAGAAGGCAGGCTGGGCATGAGCCAGGGGAGCAAGCTAGTGAACAGCATTCCTCCATGGCCTGTGCTTCAGCTCCTGCCTCCAGGTTCCTGCCCTGAGTTCCTGCCTTGGGCTCCCTAAATGATGAACTGTGACCCAGGAGATGTAAGCTGAATAAACCCTTTCCTCCCCAAGATGGTGTCAGTCAGAGTGTTTTGTCACCGCAATGGAAGACAAACTAGAACACTTTTGGTACCAGAAAGTGGGGTATTGCTGTGACAGACCTGACCTTGGTGTTTTGGGGAAGGATTGTGGAGGTGTTTAGAACTTTGGTCTGGGAAGATCATTGAATGCCTAAAGATCGTTGCTGTGGAGCTTGGAGCAGTTTTGCTGAAGGAGTTGTAGATGATGGAGGCTTGATTTTTGAAGTTTCTAGTTTCAAAGGGAAGCAGAGATCATCAGGACTGTTTAATCTGTGGGCTCTGGTCAGCTGGGGCTGAAGAATCAGCTGTAAGTAACGAGAGACCAGAACCTGAGGTGAACCCTTTGCTTTACTGGGACAAGTGATGCTGGTCAGCTGGGGCTGAAAAATCAGCTGTAAGTAACAGGAGACCAGCATCACTGTGGTGAAATCTTCTGGGAAGAATTTCTTCAGGGTCAGCACACAGAAGCTGTAATCCAGAAGGGACCTGAGCCTCCATCTCGAGCCAGAAGCAGGACTTGGTAGTGTGTAAAAGTCTCCTATATGGTTCTGGTGTTGAAATTTGAGGAGGTCGCAGAGAGTAGCCAAGGCTTCACACTGTGAGAGGCTGTCAGGAAAGACCATTGGTGGAAGTGCACCTCAGTTGCAGTGAAGACCCCAGGATTGCAGGGGTCATGGAGAGAAGCTGAGGCTTTGCACCAGGAGAGGTCATAAGAGACCACTGGTGAAGGTGCTGCCTCAGTTTCAGTGGCAACCCCAGCTTTTTGGAGATGCCAGGACCATGGGACGACCACCAAGAGCAGCAGCAGGTGTGAGATGGAGCTGGCCTGGGCCTTTGAGATGAGCTGTGTGTGCCACGGATGGCAGAGTCAGAGAAGGGGAGCTGCCGAAACCCTTTGGAGCCCAGAAGATCGTGAGTGAGTCCCAGGTGTCCAGCCTTGAGCTACTTTGCTGGACTTAGGTTTTGTTTGATTGTGCCTGATTCTTCCCTTTGAAATAAGACAGTACTTGTTTTGGATTTTACAGCAGCCCACAGTTGAAAACTTTTAACAGACTGTGAACTTTTAAGTGTTTGGACATTTTAAGGACTGTGGGGCTTTTAAGGTGGTACTATCTTAGGTTGTGATTAATGTTAACATCATACCTTGGGGATAAGAACTGGAGAGGTGGTAGTTTAATACTGATGTTTTGTGTGTCAAGTTGACAAGGGGTCAATTGTGCTGGATAGCTTTAGTGTCAACTTGACACACCTGGGTTGAGGGAGCCTCAACTGGGCAATTGGCTCCACTCGATTGGCCTGTGGCCACATCTGTGGAGTACTGTCTTGATCGTTGAGTAGTGTGGGAGGGCCCAGCCCACAATGAGTGGTGCCACCCTGGGCAGTTTGTTGTGTACCGTATAAGAAGGCAGGCTGGGCATAGGCCAGGGGAGCAAGCCAGTGAATAGCATTCCTCCATGGCCTGTGCTTCGGCTCCTGCCTCCAGGTTCCTGCCCTGAGTTCCTGCCTTGGTCTCCCTAAGTGATGAACTGTGACCTAGGAGATGTAAGCTGAATAAACCCTTTACTTCCCAAGTTGGTATCGGTCAGAGTGTTTTGTCACAGCAATGGAAGACAAACTAGAACAGCTGGATAGCGTGGCACATGCTTTTAATCCCAGTACTTGGGAGGCAGAAGCAGGTGGAGTTTAAAGCCAGTCTGGTCTACATAGAGACTTCCTGGCCATCCAGGGCTACATAGTGAGAGCTGTCTCTAAAAACAACAAAGAAATCAACACCCAGTGCCATATGGGAAACACATTACCAAGTTTGGCTTTCAGCTTGAAATGCAGCCTTGATCCCCTCTAAACCACAGCATCTGTGTGCTGACCCTGAGGAAATATTATTTTCATTCATCGAAGCTGATTTTTTTTTCAGCCCCAGATAACCAGCATCAATTGTCCCAAGAAAGCAAAGGTTTCACTTTGAGTGGTCAATTGCTAATCATGGAACAGATCTCAAAGAATCTGGTTTTTTTTTTTTTTTTCAGTCTTTTTGAGACAGGTCTCCCTGTAGCTCCAGTTGTTCTGGAACTCACTCTGTAGACCAGGTTGGCCTTGAACTCACAAAGATCCACCTGCCTCTGCCTCCCAAGTGCTAGGATTAAAGGTGTATGCCACCATGCCCGGCCACAGAATCTTAATTTGAAATATCATACAAACAGCCCTGACAGTCATTGAAATACTCTTAAACATCCCCCTGAAATGTCACAAGCCAGGCATCCATCATCTGCATTATCTAAGCATTTATTATCTTCAAAGCTCCTGCAGAACAATTCATTAACCTCTGAGAACTCAATTGCTTTTCCATCCCAAAGCTTCAAAATTCTCCACAATCTTTCCCAAACTAAACACAGTCAGGACCATCACGGCAATACCCCACTCCTGGTACCAATTTATGTTCTAGCATGATTTCAGTTAGTGTAATAGAACACTGACCAGAACAGACTTGGTGAGGAAAGGGTTTATTTCATTTTACAACTCCCAGGTCAAAAGTCTATCACTGAAGGAAGTCAGGGCAGGAACCTGGAAGCAGGAATTTGAAGCAAAGACCATGGAGGAATGCTGCTTACTGTCTTGGTCATCTACTTCTCTGATCCATCACAGGCCCACCTCCTCAGGGATGGCTCTGCCCACACTGTCCTGGGGCCTTCTACATCCATTAGCAATCAAGAAACTACCTAACAGGTATGGCCACAGGCCAATCTGATGTAGCCAATTCTTGAACTGAGGCTCCCTCTTCCTAGGTGTGTCAGGTTGACAATTGAATCTAACCACCACCCTTCCTCAGATTACTTTTGTCAGCAACTTACAACCAGCAAAAGAAAAATAGCTAGGGCTGGAGAGATGGCCTGGTGGTTAAGAGCGCCAACTGCTCTTACAGAGGACCTGGGTTCGATCCCCAGCACCCACATGGCGGCCGAGAACTGTCTGAAACTCCAATTCCAGGAGAACTCCAGTTCCAGGGGAATCCGAGACCCTCTTCTGACCTCCGCGGCATTGCCCGACACGGTGCACAGACTTGCATGCAGACAGTACATTCATACACATACAGAAATAAATAAATAAATAAATAAATAAATAAATAAATAAATAAATAAAATTATTAAAAAAATAAAAATAACTAAGACAGAATCTTTGGTTCAAGGGGAGACTTGGCAATACCTCACTCACAAACATAATCAAGATTCTCCCAAAGTCTGCTGCCATTCATCAGAATATGACCTGTGGGGAGATCACTCACGATTTTTCAGTTATAAGATCCGGGTTGATCCAAAGTGTTATTGCTGTTCCTGTGTTGGTGGCTGGTGAATGACAAATGTCTCCTGGGGTCCTAGCTCACATATATCTCATAGTCAGCCCAGCATGTTGTAGACCCACCCTGGAGTCATATCCTGGTCCCTAAGCCCACAGAGTGGTGGGTATATTCAGAAATGGCAGAGCCCTGTATCTGGAGCAAAAGTCTCTACAGCTGGGGCTAGAGGGGTGGCTGTCTTCTGTATTAGGGAGTTAGTGTGATACAGTCATGGAAGCTGGGAAGAGAAGGTCTAGATGCCAGAGGACTCACTTCTCAAATTTCCCAAGGACTTAGTGTAGACAGATGCCCCACTGACTTCTGGGTAAAGACAAGGTGACCAAGGCCAGTGACCCAGCAGGCCATCCATCACCTGAGCCTATAGGAGAACAGTCAGGAATGGGTGGGGAGGGAACAGGTGCCTCTAGTTATAGCCTCATGGGCTGGAGCTGCGGCAGATGAGGGAACTGCTAGACTTGCCAACACTTGGCTGTTGTTACAGTGACAGCCACCACCTTGCAGAGTCAGCCATCAAGACAATTGATGTGATGCCGAGCAGTATTAGTGGGTAGGCTGCAGGTGCCCCAGAGGCTGCACTGGTTCAGGCAGCAGCTGAGGGGACAGACCATGCTCCTGAGCATTGCAAGAGCACAGGGTAGTTTCACTCAGCTTGCAAGAGGAAGGGACCTGGAGGCAGCCAGCCACTGGAGGCAGGGGATAGACACACAGTGGGATTGGCTCTTACTGCCCCAGGTCATAAGGCACACTTCCAGATTTTCCTTTTTCTTTGTCTTTCCCTAAATCATACATTACAACTCCTGCCTCTGGGGTTACCACCTGGGCTGAGCTGAAAGGAATCCCCCCGGAATGCTTGCACACCCAGAACCTTAGAATGTGGCTCATCTGGAAACAGGGTTTTGCACATTTAACTGGTCAAGATGAGCCATAGTGCATTGTCGTAACCCTTAAGCCCGGCGCCAGCTGCCTACGTAAGAGAAGGGACAGAGACAAATCCCAGATGGAGGCAGAAGGCAGGGCAGATTTGGCCTCTGGACGTCTCAGAAGAAGCCAACACTGCCTTAAACCTAGGTTGGGGACTTCTGGCCTCCAGAGCTCCGAGAGAACAGATTTCTGTGTTTAAAGCCTCTAGTTTGTTGTAGCAGCCCTAGGAAATGGGTACCGTTCACTCCAAACCCCACATCCACATCCTTGCATGGACTCTGCTTGAGGGGAACCCACAGGCAGTCAGCCCTTCATGCGGATGCCTTGCAAGCAGGAGGCACCAACATCCTCTTCCCAAGCTGGGTGTTCTCAGCTGCAGCCCTGGATCCGTCCCTGGCCGTCAGCTCCTGTCCTAACTACCAGAACAGAAGCCGGTGTTTGAAAAGCATCAGTCCTCCCCGTCCTTCCTCCTGCCTGTAAACATGTGGGCAGAAATAGCTGCCTGCAGGCTGGAAGGAGTGATTGCTGGTTGCAGAATCAGGCAAAGGCTGCCGCCCGGGTGGGCCTGACTGCGTGGGAGCCCAAGGCAGTCGCAAAGGCTGCTTTAAATAGCTCCCCGTGGGCACACGCTGCAGAAAGAGGGCAGAGTGCGGGCGGAAAGAGGCAGGGCAGAGGCGGGTACTGGAGTGGGCGGTTCTGCAGTTGGAGCAGAGTTAGGCTGCTGGTCTCTGGATCCAGGTGAATACAGCTAACTCTGGGAATTTGAACCCATCCCATCCCCAAAGGCACAGAGCTGCAGCCCACTCTGCCTGCCTTCTGTGGGGTGGGACCCAGGCTGCACCTGGCGTGGAAAGTGGAGTGGGTAGCGTGGACTATCTACAGTGTACACCGTCTAGAGTTACGTCCCTAACCCTGGGCAACTCTCTGGGCCTATGCAGAACACCAACCCTGCAGGAACCCACAGAGCAGAGGTGTTAAGGTGGGGAAGGAGCCCCACCCCAGGCCCTGAGAAGGGACATTCCTGTCCTGTGGCTATCCCAAGCTGGCTGGGTTTGGACTGCCCTTCCCTGCTGTCAGGAGGTGGCCTGGAGCCCCAGCTGACCCAGATCCGGCTCTTCTGCTGCCTGGCCACCTGCTCTCTGCTGGCTCCTAGGCCCATTCTGTTTGTAGCTCCTGGTCACACCGAGGCCCTGTCCTCCCGCCCTCTGGATGACCTGCCAAGCCATATAGCCTCTTCCTTTTGCACAGAGCAGCCGATGTGGCTGGAGAGAGGGGCCCTTAGGAGGTGAGGTGTCTTTTGAGATGGAAGCAGAGAATGAGCACCAGGCTGTGGTCTGGGCAGAGAGCTAAGGCCTTCCTCCGCACGTGACAGCAGCTCAGCCCTGTGTGGCTGCTGAGGGCTGGTAGTCAGGTCTTACTGTGAACATTTTCTCTGTGTGTGTGTGTGTGTGTGTGTTCTTGAGACAGGGTTTCCCTGCAGCCCTAACTGGCCTGGAACTCACTACATAGACCAGGCTGGACTTGAACTCACGAGATCCACCTGCCTCTGCCTCCTGAGCACTGGGATTAAAGGTGTGCGCCACCATGCCAGGCTGCTGTGGACACTTTTGCTGATTAACACAGTCACTGCCAAGCTCCCCGGTGGGTCTATCAAGAGGGTGGATGGGGCTAAGGAGACATGGTCTGACACTACCCTGCCAGGTAGGGTGCTAGGCCTGGCTGACTGTCATCCTTGAGCTGGTAAGCTGCTGGCTATGCCTAGACCCTGCACCAGAGCTGGGGTGAAAAGCTGCTGTTCTTCTAATTGTACCCTTTGTTTTTTCCACATGGAAGACTAAGTGTCTGGAAAAGCTAGACCCCTTAATTAAGAGCAGCCTGTCACACATGGCAATGGCTGGAGGGTCCTCAGGCTGCAGCAGGAAGGAGCTGAGGGACCGAAGTGGCCTCTGAGTTAACATCTCCTCCAGGAAGGCACTACAGTGGCTCCCTGGGCCTGAGCCTCCACCATGTGACCAAGGAAATGGTGACTCCCTAAACCATCTCCAGACCTCTGTGCCTCTACTTTCCATGTGCCCCAGACATATCCACATAACTCATCATCTGGGATGCAGCCCCTGGGTTCCCCTTGGCTCAGGATATCCTGAGATTTTTAAGAAGGCATTTCAGAAGCTGGTGTCTCTGAGATCTGGGGTCTTCAGCTCATGCTCCGGGATCTGATTCTGCCTCTGCAGAAATGGCTACAGCAGTCTGGTAACAGGCACAGGACAGGGACCAATATGTGGATCTGGTGCCGCCAGTGCCGATTCCTCCCCTTACCCGAGACCCCCAGTACCACGCTCTGGCTAGTCAAGCCTTCTTGGAACCCTGATTGCTTCCCTGTACATGGTACGTGTTCACCCTAGGTGCCCCTGCCCAGATGCCCCACACTGAGCCTGTGGTGGCGGTGGGGAGAAGCAGGGCCCTGGTGACCGTCTAAGCACAGTTAGAAGAAGCCACAGTGCAGCCACTCTGTGCAAGAGAGATGAGAACCATCCACCAGGTCAAAGCTTTATTTCATGCTGGGGACCAAAGAGGCCTCCTGACGCCCTCTCCAGTTTCTCCGTGAGTGGCTATCCACCCCCGCTCTTCTGCTCTCCACTCTTGATCCCACACAACAAAGGCCTAGAAATCAGACCTGTCGGAGTCTGAAAATTCACTGCCAAAGGCCTGGCGGTGCCGGGCTCGCCTGAGGGTCAGGCTGGCTCTAGCCCTCCATCCAAAGCCTGTCCTTCTCCATCTTGTAGGAAGTGCAGGCTGGTCTTTAGGGCTGAGCTGAGGTGAAGCTCAGGAGGCCAAGGCTTCCCCTCTGTCCCATTTTGAGACCCACCGAAAGGGCTTTTCCTCCCAGAGTTTTGGCAGCTGCCGCAAGGTACATGAAAGCGGCCCGCGCTCTGCTCACATGGTGTACGCTGCCCAGTAGATGACGTTGACCGCAGCAAAAGCTGCAGGGAATACGGCTCTCGCATAGATGTCAATGGTGTCCGCATCGATGGGCTTGAGTCTGGCCCGGATGCCCCCTGGGCCCCCGGGGCGGGATCCCCCCTCCTTCTTTGCTTCCAGTTCCACAGACCTGTAGGAGCCCATGAGGTTCCCAGGGGTGCGACCGTGCCGGCGGGAGATGGCCAGCTCCTGGCTGACTCCAGCAGCGGAGAGGGAAAAGAGGACAATGGCGTTCCTCACGTCCATCTGCAGCAGGTGGGTGGTAGGACAGGGGCAGGTAACAGCGTCCCTGTCTGTACTCCACGAGCACCACTGCAGCCTGCAGCAGGCTGGGCTAAGGAGATGGTTCCAGGGGCAGGGCCTCACCAGAATGACCTCACCAGAGCTGGCCAACAGACAGGTGGTCACCACCCACCCACCCCTTGGGTCAGGAGGACATCTAGCCTTACTGCTCCCTCTATTTATTTTTATTTATTTATTTATTTATTTGGTCTTTTTGAGACAGGGTCTCCCTTTAGTCCCAGCTGTCCTGGAGCTCACTATGTAGACCAGGCTGGCTTTGAACTCACAGAGATCCGCCTGCCTCTGCCTCCCAAATGCTAGGATTAAAGGCGTGCGCCACCACGCCCCGCCTAGAACGTGAGACAAGGCCACCCATCCTCTCACCTCTGCCCTTGGCTTCGTGACCTTCACCTTGGCTTTTCGTTTCTTCCTGTAGTCAGCATTGAAGTGGGCGAAGGCGTACTCTACCAGGGCAGCGAACACGAAGACGTAGCAGATCCAGAAGTACACGTCCAGAGCCTTGATGGCTGATGCCCGTGGGAGGGAGGACCGGGCACTGACCATGAGTGTGGTCATTGTCAGCACAGTGGTGATGCCTGGTGGGCATGGGTGGCCATTGCTGGAGCCCCACCATCCCCTTCCCACCCTAGCTCAGCAGGGCCTGGTTCCCAGGGAGGAGGGAATCCACAGGCCTTCCACTCCCACCCAGTCTCCTGAGCACATAAGGCAGACATCATAGGGTCTAGATGCCAAGAGCCTGGTCTACGGCTGGTAGGGTGTCCTGGTCCCTGTACAGCCCTTCCACCAGCTCATGGCAAGGAGAGGCAAGCCCCCTTCATACCTAGAGATACCCTGGCAGGCACTGCTGCCTGGCTAATCCAGAAGGAGACCCAGGACATGGCGACCAGAAGGACAGACGGCATGTAGGACTGGATGATATAGACACCCCGGTTCCTCCGAAGCTGAAAGTGCAGGCTGAGTCGTGGGAATTGGCCAGCTGTAGGGACAGCACATTGTCAGACCAGCCTTCCCGGCCCGATCTACCCACCCCACAGACTCGGGGGAGGGGTTCTGGCTGGCTGTTGGACATAATGTAGCGCTCAAAAGGGAGACCCTAGGAAGCCTGCCTTCCACACCTGATGGCCTTAGGTCTGGCCACAGGGTTAGGTCACCCAGACAAAGAAGTACAAGAAGCTTCAAGTTTTCTGAGTCAGTCCTGAGAGGCCTGCTCAGCCAGTGGGAGACGGAACCTCTTCTCCGTGCCCTCTACCCCCACTCCGTGTCTATCCACATCCTGGAAGGAAAGCCGACCAAGGAAGGGGCTTAGGCTGATGGCCCCTAACACACACCTCAGCCTAGAGCACTGGGGAAAAAAAAATGACCCAGGAATAAGAGGATAGAAACCTGCCTGTATAGCATTGCAACATGTCCCCATCCATTGGAGCACAGCCGGCAACCCTCAGCGAATGCCGAACTCGGTTTACCAGCTGCAGCCTCGGCCCTCAGAGCTGGCTGGTGGCTCAGTCAGAAGAAAACCGCAGGCAGCGCCCAGGTAACCCAAGTTACCTGATTTAAAGTTCATCAACTCCGTGGTGAAGCGGTAGCTGGTGATGGTGAACTGGGCCAGCTGCAGCCTGTCTAAACCATGGATCTGGGCTTGGTTTTCCGACCAGTAGTAGACAATGTCCTCTGAAGAGTAGCCATCTATAAGAGAGCCCACAGTTGAGCAGCAGGGCCCCCAGCTAAGCCCCTGGAAGCCCCAGAGGACATGCCTTATCTAGATAGTCTGAGGGGTTAGGGAGGATCAGGTGTCGGTGACAGAGCAGAGGTTCAGTCAATATGGGGGAGCCCTCAGCTCTTAGACAACATCTAGCATCTCTGAGCAGGTGGATGGGGCCAGAGGTCCTGGAAAAATTGGGGTCACCATTGACGGGGGGGGGTTTACAGGAGCCCAGGATATCCCAGGTCTGCTATGTTGGCTAGCCTGGCTGCCATAACCCCACTGATGTTGGGCAAGCTCCCCCAGGTTTTCCAGACCCTTCTCCTCTTGTCCAGGCTACTGGCTCATGGGGAAGCCCTGTCACAGATGCTTCCTTACCCTCTGACCCGGGTCAGCTTTGTCCTGACCCTGAGCTGCACAGCCTCAGAATCAGATCTGTGTGCCCTGCTGCACTGCAGAAGTCATTGCAGCCCCAACCAGAAAGGAGCCTACTCCATAGGAGGGAGCCACTCACAGCTCTCCAGGTCCAGCATGCACTCCTGCTCGTCCATGGGGTACTTGGCGAGGTCCATGTCGCAGGCCACCGTGGAGGTAATGCTGTATAGACAAAGCGGGTCAGTGATGTTGTGGAACCCCTCAGAAGCCAGCAGGTCCTCTGCCCCCGGATGGCAGAAATGCTCCCTGCGCCAGCCTAGAGGAGCCCCTGCTCATCAGGGGCCACCTGTAGCTCCAGCTGCCTTCATACTTGGTTGTCATGCTTCTGGCATCTGGGTTAAAACTGGAAAGTCATCTTTATGGACATCTGTGACTGCCTTTAGGACTATCAAGAACAGAATCTTATTTACTCTTCATACTTTAAAATGTTGGGCTGGAGAGATGGCCTAGCGGTTAAGAGTGCTGACTGCTCTTACAGAGGACCCAGGTTCAATCCCCAGCACCCACATGGCGGCTGAGAACCATCTGAAACTCAAATTCCAGGAGAACTCCAGTTCCAGGGGAATCCGATACCCTCTTCTGACCTCCGCAGCATTGCACGACACGGGTGCACAAACTTGCATGCAGGCAATACATTCATACACATACAGAAATAAATAAAAATTAATAAAAAAAATTTTAAAAAAGAAACGAAATAAAGCTACTGATGACATCTATCTACAAGTATTTGTGTGAATATGCTTTTATTTCCCTTGGATAAATACCTAGGCATTTAAAAACGCAAGGACCATGGATAATTTAGCAATATGTTTTTTATTTACTCTAAATATTTGAGATTTTTTTTCAAGTACACTGTGGTTTTTGTTGTTGTCGTTTGGTTGTTAGTTTTTAATTTCGTGTGATCACCATGCCTCGGCACTAATAAATTTCTAATATAACTAATTATGGTTAGAAAAGAAACTTTCTATCATCATCATTTGAATTTTTTAGAAATGAATTGGTACTCATTTGTGGCCCAGTATATGGTCTAGCTTGTTAAACCTCATTTGGCCTTGATCCAGGCGTGGTTGCGCACACCTTTAATAATTAATATCCCCAGCACTTTCGTCGGGAAAGGTCAGAGGTGGAGATCTTTGTGAGTTCAAGGAACAGAACTGTGTTTTTCCGTACAATGGGAGTAATTTCTAGGCCAGCTGGAGGTAACAGGGGAGAACCTGGCTCAAAAAAAAAAAAAAAAGGACAAATAAAGTAAACAAACAAACAAATAAATAAATAAATAAATTCTGTTAGTAATTTTTTTGCTTGGATTGTATTGGACACTAATTAACTCTCTTCTATTTAGTCATTCTATGTGTGGAGAAGACATCTCCGTTCTATTTAGTCATTCTATGTGTGGAGAAGACATCTCCGTTCTATTTAGTCATTCTATGTGTGGAGAAGACATCTCCATTTTTGTAGACTACCTTCTATTTAGTCATTCTTTGTGTGGAGAAGACATCTCCATTCTATTCAATCATTCTCTGTGTGGAGAAAACATTTCCATTTTGTAGACTACCTTCTATTTAATTATCCTATGTGTGGAGAAGACATCTCCATTTTGTAGACTACCTTCTCTGTCATTGACTAAAGTGTTAACATTTTATCGAAAGAGGCTCCATGTAGTTAAAGTAGTCTATAGTTTTGTCTTTTCCCCTCCCAAACCTCATACCATTAGATCTTTTTATGTCCTCCAATAATATGTAATTTACTATTTGTGGTAATCAACCCTATCCTCTTCCCTACTTTAAGGGGAGTACATTTAAAATTTCTCCTTAAATATAAAATATGCATTAGGCTTATACTAAAAATGATAAAATAATTAAGGAAAATCCCTTATTTCCTGATTTCCAAATACCTTTTCTTTTTTGGTCTTTTGAGACAGGGTCTCCTTTAGTCCCAGCTGTCCTGGAACTCACTCTGAGACAGGCTGGCCTTGAACTCCAAATATCCAGCCTGCCGCTGCTCCCAAGTGCTAGGATTAAAGGCGTGCGCCACCAGGCATCCAGCTTTTCCAAATACCAAATACCTTTCCAAGAATAGATTTTAGTCCTTATTAAATTCTTTCTTTCATCCATTAAAAACAATAAAATAATTTTCTCTATTGTTCATTAATATGGAAATCAAAGATATGTAATTTTGAGATAATACATTTGGGGGTGGAGAGATGGCTCAGCAGTTAAGAGCACTGGCTGCTCTTCCATTGAACTCGAGTTCTGTTCCTAGCCCCCACATCAGGTGGCTCACAACTGCCAGTCCCAGGGGCTCTGACACCCTCTTCTGGCCTCCATGGGCAACCAGCACACATATATATACATGTATAGACACATACACAAAAATAAAAATCTTGTTCTTTGTTTTAGTTTTGTTAGGTTTTTTTTTTAATTTTTTGTTTTGTTTGTTTTTATTTTAAAAAAATTTTTATTTATTCTTGTAGTGTGTATAAATGTACTGTTCTACATGTAGTTTAGTGCAACCCCGTGTCGTGCAAGCCGCGGAAGGTCAGGAAGAGGGGCATTTGGATCCCCCTAAGGGGTGGGAACTGGGAGGTGAAAAGACAGTGTTCAGCCGACCGCTTGGTCGCGGGGGATGAACCTGGGTCCCTCTGCAAGAGCAGTTGTGCTGCTTAACCCACTAGGCACATCTCTCCAAGCCTTGTTATGGTTTTTTTGAAGAAAGGGTCTGCCTTGTACCGTCAAGCTGTCGGAGCTTGCGTTGTAGACAGCGTTGCCTTGAACTCACAGGAAGTCTGCCTGCCTCGTGCTGGGATAAAGGGGTGCACAACAGGTGCTGGCGGGGTGTAAAAAAAAAAAAAAGATATAATAATATATATAATTAATGATAGAGGTATAATTTATTAGAAAGATCGGATTATAAAGTATATTATTATAATTTTTATTTTAATAGTATTTATCTTATTTTTTTTTTGGTCGTTTTTTTTTTTTCATGGTCTCCTTGGCCCAGGCCTGTCCTGGAACTCACTGCTGTTAGACCAGGCTGGCTCTTGAACTCACAAAGTTCCCGCATGGCCTACTTGCCTCCCCCGAAAAAGTGCTCAGGATAAAGGTGTGCACCACCCATGCCCGCTAATTATATATATATAATATATATATTTATTTTAATTTTTTTTAAAGATTTGTTTGGCTGGGTATGGTGGTGCACGCTTTAATCCCAGCATTCTGGAGGGCAGAGTGCAGAGAATCTATGCGATTCCCAAGGCCAGCCGGTCTACACAGTGAGTTCCAGATGCAGCTGTGGCAACCAAAAAAAACAAAAAAAAAAACAAAAAAAAAACAAAAAAAGAAGGAAAAACACAGGATCACCTGCCTCCTGCCCTCCCAAGTGCTGGACTTAAAGGCCTGTGCTCACTATACTTTTTCTGAAGTTGTCCGTACATGCAAGTACATGTTTTTGTTTCCCCCGCCCCCGACCCCACCCCAGCACAGTACATGTTTTTAATGTTGTCTGTCTTCTGTTGACTGTTCCTCCGTAAGTTGCTATTAAAAATACATTTTATTTCATTCTTTTTTTTTTTGAGACAGGGCTTAACCTTAGCGGGGCCATGTGGGTGCTGGGATTTCGACCAGGGCCTCTGCAAGAGCAGTACAGGCGCAGTGTTTTTTTTTTTTTTTGCTTTTTTGAGACAGGTGCTTCCCTGTAGCCCCAGGTGGCCAGGAACTGCACTCTGTCAGACCAAGCTGGCCCTGAACTCAAAAAAAAAAAGAAATCCCAAACTTCTACAGTGCTGAAGGTTAAAGGCTTGTGCCACCATCCCCCAGCAAGCAACTAACTTATAAAAGTGATTTGCTTGACATTATGGTGACTGGGTCTAAAGTCCTGGTTGGCAGGGGTCCTAGTGATAGACGCTGTACTATCAATTTATCTTGTCCTCTTTATTCAGAAGTATTAACAGCTTAGCCTATTCTTTCATAGAGTCTTTAGGGTATGTGTTTATTATTCTTTGGACATCTTATCTCCCATAATAACCTTTTCATGTCCAAAGGAGGAAACTTTTTTCATAAAAATCTAATCTGTTTTTTTTTCCAGTTGGTACTTTGACCAGTTTATATGAATTTCTTGAAGAATCTTCTAAGCCACAGTCTGAGTCACATGAGCCAATGATATGGTCACAAACTGTGGAGCCGACTGTTGCCCCCAAATCATCCAATGTGCTATTAAAAGAGATAATAGCAAAAAAAGGTAACTAGGAGTAAGTATTTCCATTTGAAAGAGGGCCACAACCAGACGAGGACGAAGATTCGTGACCGTCAGTGTGCAATCCTGATGGCTGTGGAATCATGCTGACACATGTCTTCACATAGTCTTGTCTCTGAGATCCATATTTAGTAGTAGAACTCTTTGGTAAGTATGAATTCTTAGCTCACACAAGTAGCTAGCAAACCTATGACATTCCAATGAGTCCTCATTTCAAAATACCTATACATTGTGTTTCAAAGCCAAGGAGGTCTGAATACTTTTAAAAGTAAGATTAAGGGGCTGGAGAGAGGCCTAGGTTAAGAGGCCGCCGCTACTCTTGCGAGGAATGGTCGAGTCCCCAGCACCCACATGGCGGCTGAGCCGTCTTCCTTAGATAGCTCCAGTTTCCAGGGGAAAGCTGACACCCTCTTCTGACCTCCGCAGCATTGCAACACGGGTACACAAACCTACATGCAGACAGTACATATATACCATAAGAAATAAAAAAGAATAAAAATAAAAAGTAAAATGTACTGAGTGGTAGTCTTGTGGGGTGTTGTGTGTGTGGGTTGGTGTGTGGTTGTATGGTTGTAGTTGTGTGTACAATGGCATTGCATAAGATGCTTATGGATGCCAGAGGGCAACCCAGCATCTCCCTGTCTCCTCAGCTGGCCTGAACTCGCTACATAGACCAGGCTGGCTTTTAATTCACAAAGATCCACTTGCTTTTTCCTCCTGAGTGCTGAGATGAAGCTTGTGCCACCAGGCCACTGCGCTGCCTTGTTCCTTGGACGGGTCCTTTTTTGGACCTGGGTCACTGATCCATCTAGACTGTAAGCTCCAGGGATCTGCCTAGTTTTGCTTCCCCAGCTTTGAAATTATAGTGATGGGGGCTGGAGAGATGGCTCAGTGGCTAAGAGTGCCGACTGCTCTTGCAGAGGACCCGGTTCAATTCCAGCATTCACATGGCAGCTAAGAACCATCTTTAAGCCGGGCTTGGTGGTGCACACCTTTAATCCTAGCATTCAGGAGCCACAGACAGGCAGATCTCTGTGTGTTCAAGACCCGCCTGGTCTACAGAGTGAGTTCGAAGCCAGGTGGGGCTATAGGGGGAGACCCTGTCTCAAACAAAAACAAAAGCAAAAACAAAACAAAAAAATTACAGTGACACCCCACTGTGCCTGTTTATTTTAGGTGCGTGATGAGGATTGAACTCATGACTTTACTGAATACTTACAACTCTTTCATTTGATTGGGACTCACTTTTGGAATGACCAGTAGATTTAGCTTGAGGACCTTCATGTTCTACTCTCTGTGTTGCTTCTCCAGTTGCTTTACAGACTCTGGTCTTCATCACATCCTAGTTCGAACACTCTGCAAACCATATTATCACTTCTGAGCTTCGGACATTATTTTCTTTTGCATCGGATCGTCACTCTGGTTACTAATATGTTGTTGACAAGAAAAATGTCAAGATTCTTCAGGCTTTCTGCACACCCCTTACAGTGTTCCCCAGGCTCCTGTCACAGTCTTCATGGAGACCATACGCTTCTTGAGAAAAATAAGCTGTGCAGGTCAGAATCTGTTGGGAGAACAAATAAAAATGGACTTTGTGAACTCGGGCATTCTATCCAGAGCAAATAATCTTATGCAATCTAAAGAATGTAATGAAGCAGCACGGGCGTGGTGCGCAACTCCTTTAATCCACACTTGGGAGGCAGAGGCAGGGTGGGATCTTTGTGAGATTCAAGGCAAGCTTGTCCTGGCACTTCACTAAGAGTGAGTTCCAGGAGCAGCTGGGGCTGACAGGGAGACCTGGTCTCGAAAAGGCCAAAAAAAAAAAAAAAAAAAAAGAAAAAGGATGTAATGAAGCAGAAACTAGACCTAATATTTGGTGCTAGGGATTGAATCCAGGGCCTCATGCATGCTAAGCACATATTCAGCCACTGAGCTAAACCCCTAATCCCTGAAATATGCTTTTAAGAGCTTGTTTGTTTATTTGAGGCAGGGTCTCACTATGTAGCTCCAGCTGGACTAGAACTTGCTATGTAGACCAGGTTGGTCTCAAACTCACAGAGATCTAGCTGCCCGTACCTCCTGAGTACTGATTAAAAGGCGGTACCACCATGCCTATCTTAAGTGCATTTCTAAGGCAAATGTGAGGAGCATCCAAATATAAAGCAATCTCTGCAGATGCCATCAGCGAGGTCCCTGAGCATCTGCTCCCTGTCGATTGCTGGCATTCAAGTCAGACCCAAGCATGCATGTGGAGGTCAGGACAGCTGGAAGGAGTCAGCCCTCTCCACCACGTGGGTTCTGGGAATCAGACTCAGTGTGTCCGGCTTGGTGGCAAGTGCCTTTACCCATGGAGCCGCACCAGCTCCTGAGCTCTTTTCTTTTTCTTTCTTTTTTTGTTTTTGGTCTTTTTTTGAGACAGGTCTTCCCTTTAGTCCGCAAGCTGGCTGGCCAAGAGCTCATTATGTAGACCAGACTGACCTTGAACTCATAGAGATCCATTCGCCTGCCTCTGCCTCCCGAGTGCTGGGATTAAAGGCGTGTGCCACCACACCCAGCTTGATCTCTTTCTTATGGGAATTTAAGAGTGTTGGGTTTCATGGAAACTTGATCCTACCCTTTTTTCCCTTCCAGATCCTCACCAGGAGAAAATATATAGACAATGTTAGGTATGAGATGGTTAAAATATTAAATTATTGGTAAAACTAGGCTCTAGGGCTGGAAAGGTGGCTCAGTGGATAAAGGCCCTTCCACCAAGCCTGATGACAGTTCAAGCCCTGGAAGCACATGAGGAAAATGAGAACCAACTCCTGTGTAAGTTGTCCTCCGCCATCCATATGAGCGCTGTGGCAGGTGCCGTCTCCATCCCCACCCCACACACACATATATTAAAAGCAAAGCAAAACAAAAAAACTGCTAGAGAATGTGCTCTCAGATTTACTTCCCCACAGAGTCACAGGTGGATGTAGCCTTTCTTCCAGCATAAAGCACATTCTACAAGTACATGCCTAAACATCCATGAGCAAGTGACAGACAGGACAGAAGATCCCGGAGCCAGTGACGTTGACCCTGGCCCTGCAGGAGTGCATGTCTCTCTTGAGGGCCTGCAAGTTCAAGAAAGGGCAAGAATTGCAAACCGGGTGGGCCTAGAGCACGTTGAGCAGGAACCTTTGGCACACGAATCCTTCCTAACAAACTCTCTTCAATGCAGTAGATCCTGTCTAGGGTCGGTGAGCCGAGGCAGGCAGAGCGCACCAGCGGCTGCTCTCCCAGGCTTTCTTTGGAAGGTGAACATATTAGTGGTGGTTTCTGTATTAGAACTTGAGCTGGGAACAGTCTGAAAATGAGAAAAGTAGAGGGGTGTCCCTTCTGCTTCGTGAGCTCCTCTGAATGGGTCGAATTTGGAGGTCTTATAAATTGTGTAAAAAGAAATCGACTGAAATGCAAAGATGGCCAACATAATGTTCAGGGTTGGGAGAAAGCCGCCATTTCTGTCTGGGAGGCCCCAAGGATTAGCATTTTAGAGGCAGGTTTCACTTCACTGTAAGTTTTCTTACAATGTCAGCTATTTGAAACATTGCTTCATGTATAAACAGGTGGTTGATGAAGTGCCTTTGTGCGTTTGGTGACTAAGTAGCTGGAAATAGAGCATGGCGTACTGAACGTCCACCCCTCACTCTTTGGAGCTAAGAAGTATTTCGTTCTATTAGAGACTATTATTTATTATTTGAACCAGAATCCCTCCACCTAGAACACCAGGGACTAACACAGTGCAGTTATGTCTGGTTTTTTTGACTTGATTTTCTTGCAGTTGTGGGCACAGGAGTTCGTGGCATCACAGATGTAGCCCTCAAGGATGACCCACAGCTGTGATATTACTTGGTCCTGGCCAGACACAGAACCTCCTTCCAAGAAAGGATTTTGCAAGACATAGGAATACCCTTCAAACAAGCACAGCCCAGATGGACGACCTGGTATTGATTTTATAGACAGAGCCTCCTGAGTGGGAACGGGGTTAGCAGGCTTTATCAGAAGATGACGGCCAGGGTGACTCAGTGTGTGCCTCAGGCTCAGCTGCCTGGAAGACTGTTTAAGCACAGGTTTGGAGCCAGCCTAGGCAACAGACAACTCACCTCCAAAACAGAACAAACAAACAAACAAACAAACAAAAATTCGTAAAGTAGTAGAACCATAATGGGTAGATTTCAGGAAGGGATGTGTGTATGTGTGTGTGTGTGTGTGTGTGAGCTGTGTTGGGGGAATCGTACTTTTTCTTTGGTTCGTTTTGAGTCGGGGTCTCTCTGCAGCCCCAGCTGGGGCCTAGAAACTAACTATATAGACCAGAGTTAGCCTTGAACTGACAGGTCCACCTACCTCTGCTAGTATTAAAGGCATACGCCACCACACCCAGCAAAATGTCTTTCTGTGTGCCCTTGGTGAAAGGGATGAACTTCGGTAATCTAAAGCTAAATGGTCAGCAGAATTCATCAAGGACTCCAACACCACTTCATCATCTATTACTGTCTGTTTTCTCAGAACCCTAATGTGTGGGGTCTGAAGGGCCATCTCTATTTTCTGAGTGGAAATCATCCTGAGGCGAAGGCATGCTACGAGCGAACCATTAGTTTTGTAGCGGATGCTTCTGAGATGCATTTCATCCTCCTGCGACTGGGACAAATCTACCTGGAAGAAAAAGAGGTGAGAGCTGGAGAAGGGTAGGGCCACGGGGCCCAGGACCAAGCATTTATGCCTGTCAGTGGCCGTGCTGCTACCAGTAGCCCAGGAGTCTTCTGCTTGCACTCCTCCCCATCCGTGTCCCTGCCCTCTGTGTTAGGGCTGTCTACCCAAGTGAAACCAGATCCTAACTACACCACAGAAAAGAATTCAGGACAAGTTAGAGTGAAACTGCACTACCACTCCTAGAGAGGTAAACGAAACCCTAATCTCTAACCCAAAAATTAGAGATGCAGAATAATGTACCCTTCATATTTAAAGCATGGGAGGAAAGGAATGGAGAGGAATTGGGGGGTGGGGACAGGGGAGATACAATGTGAAACCAGCTTTAAAGATTAAGCAAATCCATCCGTGGTGGCGCACGCCTTAATCCTATCATTCAGGAGGTACAGGCAGANTAAAGATGGCTGAGAGATGGCCTAGCGGTTAAGAGTGGCTGACTGCTCTTACAGAGGACCCAGGTTCGATCCCCAGCACCCACATGGCGGCTGAGAACCATCTGAAACTCAATTCCAGGAGAACTCCAGTTCCAGGGGAATCCGAGACCCTCTTCTGACCTCCGCGCATTGCACGACACGGGTGCACCAAACTTGCATGCAGCAAGTACATTCATACACATACAGAAAAAATAAAAATTAAAAAAAAAAAAAAAAAAAAAAAGCTGGGTGTGGGTGGCGCACGCCTTTAATCCTAGCACTATGGAGGCAGAGACAGGCGGATCTCTTGTGAGTTTCAAGGCCAGCCTGTTCTGCAGAGTGAGTTCCAGGACAGCTGGGACTACAGGGAGACCCTGTCTCAAAAAGACCAAAAAAAAAAAAAAAAAAAAAAAAAGAAAGAAATAAAAATTAATAAAAAAATAAAAATAAATAAATAAAATGTTGGACTATGTGTCTATGTTGGGGAGTTTATGAGACAGGAATCCGCTCAGCTCCCTACGTCCTCACCAAAGGACAGCTGGTGGTAGGGGGGAGACAGCTTCAACGCTGCCAAGTGGTCTGATTTTTCCAGAAAAGACCAACATTTAGATTCTTGTGTAAAAGCTCTTGTTTTCCCTTCATTTTTAAAAGGCCCCCGTCAGAAAACAAGTGTTCAAACAAATAGCGTATATGTATTTGTAGCAGTGTCTATAGCACCAACATTCCTCACAATGGCCAAAATGTAGCAGCAAGTATCTCTCAATAGATAAGGGGAAAGCAAATGTAGTCTACTCACACAGCGGTATATTTCATGAAAGAGAATGAAACACTAACATGTTATATCCCAGATGAACCTTGAAGACACAGTGCTGAATGAAGGAAACCAGATATAAAAAGCCATGGGGGTGGGGCACTGGAGGGATGGCCTAGCGGTTAAGAGCGCTGACCACTCTTGCGGAGGACCCAGGTTCGATCCCCAGCACCCACAACAAGAGCCGTCTGGGACTCCAATTCCAGGAGAACTCCAGTTCAAGGGGAATCCAAGACCCTCTTCTGACCTTCATGCATTGCACGACACGGGTGCACAGACCTGCATGCAGACAGTACATTCATACACATACAGAAATAAATAAAATAAAATTAAAAAAAGCCACAGAGGGATTAATCCACTTGCATGAAACGTCTAGATCAGGTAAATCTCTGGGAATACAAAGCAGATGACAGTGGCCAGGGTCTTCAAACTACATAGATATGGCGGGGCCTGGCTATCATCCCAACCCTTGGGGTCAAGAGTCCAAGGCCTGCTTTGGCCACATAGCAAATACTTAAGGTCATTCTGAGCTACATGAGACTATGTCTCAAAGATTGAAGAATGGTCAGTGAGATGACTCAGCAGGTGCTTGCCGCCAAGCCTGACAACCCAAGTTCCATTCCAGGGAACCCACACGTGGAAGGAGAGAACTGACTCAAAAGTTTTTCTTTGGCTTCCATATCTCCCCCTTCTCTCTCTCTCTCTCTCTCTCTCTCTCTCTCACACTCTCTCTCTCTCTCTCTCACACACACACACACACACACACACACACACACACACACACACAAACAGTATGCCTACCTGATGGATACCAGTCAGGGGCCTCCTTTTGAGGCAGTTGGAATGTTACAAAGCCAGTTAAGGGTGAAGACTGCATGTGACTGTTCTAAATACATGAATTTGCGCCCTTTAAGAGGGTGAATGTGTATTATATGACTTTAACCTCAGCTGACAAACAAAAACATGTGTCTGCCTCCTGCTGCCAACCTCTGACATTAACGTCAACTAAGCAGCCTCCGAGACTAGGGGGTACAATTAGTGCCACAGTCTCTATTATCAGCCCCAGGTCCCAACAAGAGCATCCCATAATCTGTGCCTGGGCCTAGACCCTCCTTCCCGCAGGACCCAGAGGGAGTGGGAAGGCAGGCCCTGCTCACCGGATGCTGTACAGGATCACACCGTCAGGCTGCAGGCGGATGAGCTTGTTTTCCACAGTCACGTCATGGAACCAGGCCGACTTGGCGTTCACAATGAAGGTGTCGGGGAGCCACAGCTTGTCCACAAAGCGACTGTCCAGGCCCAGGGTCTCGTTGGTGTGGTTGTAGGACAGCCTGCTGTCCCGCCAGCTCTGGTGCAAGAACACTGTCATGGTATATTCCTGTGGAGAAGGAGAGCCAGAAGGACAAGGACACTATGAGCCCTTGCCCTCGTCCTAGGGGCACCCAGCCTAGGAGGCAGTGCTGGCTGGCACCTACCATGTTTGCCTCTGAGATGTGATCAATGCTGGCCACTTCCAGGGCAAGTGCCACATTCACAGGGGGGCCTGCAAGAAGGAAGTTGGTACCATAGGAGCCCCAGCTTAGTACCCTGCTGTCCTGCTGGACCAGCCCAGAGAGACAGGACAGAAGAACGAACCAAGGCCTTTGCAGGGACCTTGGAGTTGGTATACACCAGCCACAGGCCAGGGAGATCCACCTTCCCCCAGGGGACCCAGGGCTTGAGGTACAGTGAACTCCCAGAACTGCCAAGCTAGAGCCCAACAGAATCCAACACCCACATCACACTGCATGTGCAGCTGTCCCTGCCTGCCCATGCTCCCACCCCACCAGCTCCCCGCACCTCCAATGCCTGGCCGGAAGTTTCGGGCATAGCCCTCCACAAGGCCGTCCAGGTTAGGGAGCCAGGATATCTCCAGGTTGGAGCCCACGTAGTCCCCGATGTCATTCATCGCTCTGGGAACACAAAGTCAACTGGTCACACCAGGCAGGGCGCCAGGGCCTAGGGATGGAACACTGTCCTTGGCAGAGAACTTCCACTCCTGTACCTTTCAGCCCAGTGTCTGCCTCCTCCCTGCTGGTCTTTAGGGAGGACACCCTTTGTGCACCCTAAAATTTAAGCCAAGCCTCTAGGTTCCCTTGACTGTTTCCCTAGCCCCCTCCTCCATCTGTCCCTGGAGGCAAAGCAGGGGCTAGGCAAGCAGTCAGGCAAAAGTCCCTACTCCCAGGGAGCCTCCCCCAAGAAGCAGCAGAGGACTCTAACAAGGGCATATAGTCTCCCCGTCAGCTCTGAAGAGGGAAGATTCCCTAGAGACAGCTTGGGAGGAAGCAGTGAAAATATAGCTCCTGTACTGACTTCTCAGGGGGACCCACCCTGAGGCCCACCCCACCAAGTAGCCATGAGCATCTAGAGCTCAGCCTGACCCTGGTGCAGCTGGGACACTTGAATCTATAGCCCTTGTGCTGGCCCTTGCAGTCCCCACCAGGGCCACAGGACAGAGCACCTCCAAGGAAAGGCAGGGAAAGTTCTGGGGACACGAGAAGGCCAAGGAACCCTTTACTCTGAAATCCAGCTGAAGCCTCTCACCCGCCCGTAGAGAAGTAAGTACTGCAACACAATTACAACTGCTTACGGCCTTTCTTCCTTCCCAGCTGTAAACCTGCAATTTTCTAGGAATCTCACCAGAAACTCTGTTTACAGGACATGTCCTAAGCCCCGGCTCTGGTTACACCTGCTGGTTTTACCTGATCAGACTATAACTCCACCCACGGCACCCCCAGAGACACTCTATACTAGCACCAAAAGAGAGGGAAAAGAAGACAAAAGGCTTCTTTGCAACCTTCTGAGATGTAACTTGAGAGCCGGGGAAAATGCTCTATTGCCTAGTGAGAAGACAAGTCACTGTAACGCGCTCCCTCGGGGAGCTGGTACCCACGCTTGGGTCCGGCCCACTTCCCTCTACCCTCTCAAGGGAAGCATGACAACACCCGTTAAAGCTTTCTTTCTGAGGGCCTTTCTCTCTCTTAATCTTCTTGCTTGGGCCTCTATTAAACTATCTTTAATACAATCACACTTGTCTGTCCTGAAATCATTCTCTGCATCGAAGCCACAAATCCTGATTTGGCCTGATTTGAGGTCCCTACATGTCTAAGGGAACTCCTTAGCTTGCTGATGGTGACAGTGTAGACACCCCTGCCATGGATCCAGAATAACACAAGAGGGAGTCACCATGCTCCGCACCCCCATACACTGCCAGAGTGTGGCACCCCAGCAGTCCCCGAATGCTTCAGATTTGGACCTTCTTTGGGAATAAGCGCGATTACGGTGAGCACACAGTGGGGTGGCGCAAGCCCCAATCCCATGACCCTCAGTAGATGACAGATGACAGTAGATGACAGAGATAGGAAGGCAAATGAAGGTGAGAGAGGCCCAGTGGTATGTCTATAAGCCGAGGGGCGCCAAGGACCTCTGGCCACCACCAGAAGTGGGAAGGAAGCCCAGGACTGCTGTTTCCATAGATGTCCCAGAGGATTTGCAGTTTCTGGCCTTCAAAAGTAGAAAAGAACACATTTCTGTTGTTTGAAGTCACCCAGTTTGTGTAATTTGTTGTGGCAGCCCACGACACTAATGCATGCATGCTGTGTCCCTGCCCATAGGGGAATGGCCCCCTGTGGAGGAGGGGCTGCCCTAACAGAGTGGGAAGCTACAGGGTAGGCAAGGCTAGGCCGTAACGGAAAACCGCAGTTATACCCTGACAGCTACGTCTGCGGATGCCCAGATGCTCCTTTGTAGTTAAATATCCCTGAGGCTTCGGTGAGGTTGTTCCCATCGTAGCAGAGATTAAGACCCCAGGACATTCTCCCACACGTGTGTACCAATAAAGGGTCTATGTCTTCAAAAGACCCAACGTCATTATGATACCATCTGCATTGTGGTGTTTGCATTCACTCCCATTTTGTGAGGACCACGGGGAGAAATACCCTAAGGGGAGATCCTATCCACTGTGACACGGGAGCCAGGAAAGGTCACATTACTCTATGACTATACCACCTGCCTCATAAATACCTATGAACCCACTGCCCGGCCTGGGCACTGCCTGATCCTATCCACTGTGACACGGGAGCCAGGAAAGGTCACATTACTCTATGACTATACCACCTGCCTCATAAATACCTATGAACCCACTGCCCTGCCTGGGCACTGCCTGATCCTATCCACTGTGACACGGGAGCCAGGAAAGGTCACATTACTCTATGACTATACCACCTGCCTCATAAATACCTATGAACCCACTGCCCTGCCTGGGCACTGCCTGATCCTATCCACTGTGACACGGGAGCCAGGAAAGGTCACATTATTCTATGACTATACCACCTGCCTCATAAATACCTATGAACCCACTGCCCGGCCTGGGCACTGCCTGCTCCTATCTCTCTTTGAAGTGCTTGCTTTGCTAAATAACTTTTTCTTAAACTACCCTCGTCTCTTGACTGAATTCTTTCCTTGAAGAAGACAAGAACAAAGAGGTCCCCACAACAGTAACAGAGGCCAGCCACTCTGAGAGACTCTTGTCACTCTGACCATCCTGTTCGAGGGTCTAAGGAGTGACTTTGGACATGCCTCCAAGTCCCTGTGAGGCCCCTTGCTGGTTCACCCATCAGGCCACTCCAGAGGCCCCCAGAATCCTCAACCCTGGAGACTGGGTTGAGGAGTCCTGGAGTCCTGCACTGACTGCTTCTCCTATCCAGCCAGGCTCATCTGTGACCTTCCATTCTGTGATAGCAACTTGGAATCACCCCCAACCCCAACCCCCCACATCCCCAAACCCCCATCTCTGTGAGGAACAACCCCAACTGGTATTCCATGCAGAACAGCAGCAGCCCAGCCCCTCTTTCCACCTCAGGCTAGGCCAAGGCCAGTTCTCCCCTTCCCACTCAACCCCTCCCTTCCTCTTCCTCCCCTCTTTAGCCCCCCCCCCCAGGCCTGTTGCAATGACCTCCAACCTCCGATTCTCCCCTTCTTCAGCTTCTCCCACCTGCCTTCCCTGTCCCTCCAGACCTTTCGGCCCTTCCTGCCTTTTTTCTCAACACCCTACTGTCCATTGCCTTTCTCAGTGGTGCCTTGACACACAGCCTCAGGGAACCCCCAGGAACTGTTTCTAATTATCCATCACTCCACTTCAAATATCAAGTAACTCCTTTATATATATTGTGTGTATATATACATGTTTGTGTATGTATCTATGCACATGTGTACGGGTAGAAGCCAGAGATCAATCTTGGGTGTCATTCCTGAGGCACAGTCCACCTTGTTTTGTAAGACAGGGTCTCTCACCGGACTGAACTCACCTAGTGAGCTAAGCTGGAGAGCTAGCATCTTCTTGGGGTCCTCTTGTCTCTACCTCCCCAACCTTAGCATGACCTAACACTCAGCTTCTTTATATCAATGTTAGGAATCGAACTCGGGTCCTTGTGCTTATCTGGCAAGCACTTTACCAAGCAAATCTTCTCTCCAGCTCGTTTAACAGTTCCTTGATGTCTCTCTCCAAACATAGCTGAGCCATGGATAGAGAGTCACAGCACAGGCTAGGTAGAGGCCCCAGTCTTACAAGAGTGCTCTTAACCATGGAGCCATCTCTGCAGAACTAAATTCACATTTCAAACACAGTTCTTCCAGGTGATGTGACGCACACCTGTGATCTCAGCACTTGGGAGGTGGAGGTAGGAAAAATCGGGAATTTAAGTCCAGCTACAGCAATACAGTGAGTTCAAGTCCTGCCTGCGCTACATGAGATCCTAGTTCAAAGAGGCAAAAGTGGGGGGAAAAAAGCAAACAATAGCAACAAATTCTTCACACAATCGGAGTATACTAAAG
Source organism: Rhizomys pruinosus (assembly GCA_009823505.1). NCBI lineage: Eukaryota > Metazoa > Chordata > Mammalia > Rodentia > Spalacidae > Rhizomys > Rhizomys pruinosus. The sequence goes on along the minus strand of VZQC01007166.1, from coordinate 982,556 downwards.
TGACCTAGGGAGCCCCACACAGCCCTCTTGGCTTTCTCTGTCCTGGCAAGACTGTTCCTGTGACTTTATTTACTCGTAGGTGGATCTTAGGAACCCCAGGGCTGCCTGGGTTGGGGAGTCACCAGCCCTATCATGTCCACTACCCCCCACTCCCCATCCCACCTTTCTTTTATCTGGTTCATATACTGGACTTTTAAAGAGATTGTCTTTGGGGGCTGGAGAGATGGCCTAGCGGTTAAGAGCGCCGACCGCTTTTACAGACGAGCCGGGTTCGATCCCCAGCACCCACATGGCGGCCGAAAACCGTCTGAAACTCCAGTTCCAGGAGAACTCCAGTTCCAGGGGAATCCGACACCCTCTTCTGACCTCCGCTGCATTGCACGACACAGGTGCACAAACCTGCATGTAGGCAGTACATTCATACACATACAAAAATAAATAAATTTTAAAAAATTAAAGAGATTGTCTTTGAGTCAAAATTCCCTTAACTAACAACACTTTTCAAATCTATGATCTACCAAGTACAGCTACGTTAGGTCATCACCATGGGCAAAGTGACGTGTCTGGGTCCACTGTTCATTCAAAACAGCTCCCCTCAAGTCCCCCAGAATGACGGCCAGAGCTGGGGACAAGGTCCTGATCTCTCACAACGCACAATTAGGAATGCAAATGGAAGTAATCCTGAAGGCCAGATGTGAAGGAACTTGAATTAGGCTTTATTTTTGGACTCGGCAGCTGCCATTTAGACAGCCTGGAACAAGGCCATCAGGAGACGGCCTCCTTCCGGGACTGTCTCGGGGCAGGGGCGCATGTGTGTACACCTCTCTACAGGTCTGCCCGAAACAAGAAGGCAAGCTCTCCGGAAGAGCACTTGATTGGGGGAGCCACGGCTCTTGCCACGTTCTGAGAGCAAGAAAGGCGCAACCTTTACCTGCTTCTGCAGATCCTACGGTCTGCTCTTCATAGACTGCTTCCAGTTAGGTTTTCCACAGTAGGTGATGCTGATGGGTAAGAGCACGCAAGCTCTGTACTCAAGGAATGCAGCACAGAGTGCAAAGGTCTCCATTCTTACTAGTAAGGAATAATGTTCTCGGCAGAGGGCTATTGGATCCCCAATTCCTTTGGGGCACAGTGACAGCCTGGGGTTCACCATTATTTAAAAATGGACAGAGAACCTCAGACATAAGCCAGGCTCCAGTTTAGGGACTCAAACTCTTGGAGCAGACAGGAACCAACAAAAGACATTATCTGCCCCTCTCTGGCTACCTCTGCTATGTCATGGGACCTCCTTCCCCTCCAGGCCCCTCTGAAAAATGGACTCGTCCCTATGACTTGACTGTACCCCCTGGGAACAGAAAGGGAATGTGGGTGCAGCTGAGCCTGGCAGCAGTTGCTCCTCACTGCAGCATCCATTCACCGCGCACACACAAGCCCACGGATCCCTCAGCTCTGCTTTTAGAGCAGCACGCGCCTCACTAGCATCCCAGTTACCAAGGCAAAGAAGAGAACCGCAACCATCGCACTGTGAGCTCCAGGGAGATGGAGGTGCTAGCAGCCAAGAAAGGACACCCACACGGGCGTACAGTTGACGAGCTCCATGCCTGCTACATGTGTAGGTCTTCATACTAAGGGCCTGACCCACAAATACCACATATACATTCTCCTCCTATCCTACCAACCTTTCCCACTAGGAAGTGCTGGGTTCCAGGCGGAGGAGGACTGGACAAAGAGGGGCAGCTGGCTAGATCAGAGAGGACAGGAAAGTTGACGAGTGGGATGCCCTGCACGAACAGCACCATGCAAAGTCTGAAGGTTGCCACAAGGGCTGAGCTGGCAGCTGTCTCTATGGCTCCTTCCTATCTTGGGGACAGTCTTTAACCCTGCCCCTCATTATGTCATTGCCAGGCCAACACCAAAAGCAGGGTCCTCAAAGGATAGGCTTTAAAATGTAGTGAGAATAACCATTTTCCATCAAGGAATGAAATGGAAGCTTAGCAGTGCAGTGGCATCCTCCACTACGCAGGGCTGGCAGTGAAGTGGCACCCTCCACTACGCAGGGTTAGTAGTGCAGTGGCACCCTCCACTATGCAGGGTTAGCAGTGCAGTGGCACCCTCCACTACGCAGGGTTAGCAGTGCAGTGGCACCCTCCACTACGCAGGGTTAGCAGTGCGGTGGCACCCTCCACTACACAGGGTTAGCAGTGCAGTGGCACCCTCCACTACGCAGGGTAAGCAGTGCAGTGGCGCCCTCCACTACGCAGGGCTGGCAGTGCAGTGGCACCCTCCACTACGCAGGGTTGGCAGTGCAGTGGCGCCCTCCACTACGCAGGGCTGGTCCTAGTAGGACAAGGATAATTACAAGGACCAGGGCCGCCCTGCTCAGGCTGGGGTCCCTCAGCTTTCCTACCCTAGTAAATGGGTGCACAATCCCTTACCCCGTATTGCAGGAGCTGTGTACAACTCAGGATTTAGAGCCTTTTGGATTTGAGGAAGGGGATGGGCTGCACATGCAGACTTGAGGGAGGGGTCTGGAGAATTTTCCAGCAAGCAACCTATAAATAGGTCCTGTAAATAGAATAAATAGATACAAAATGAGGCTTGGGTCAGGGCAGGACAGGATCTGTCACCAAATGACTTTTGGTGTCCTGCTTGAGCTAAGATGTTGGGGTGTCAGAGTTTGCTGGTTTTCAAATTCTCGGCTACAAGGTCACGGCCAGGCCAACAACTGACCCCAGCACTTCAAACATGAGAGCCCCACCGTTTCCCAAAGAAGGGGAGGAAGGTCCACAGGGACCAAAAGGAGAACAAAAGCATGGGCTGGTCAGCGGCTCATGGTCAATGCCATCTCTCTGGTCCTCAGCCCAGTGATCACATCTACAGCCAGGCCTGGGCCTTATGGACCTGTCCCCCATACCGTAGCAGAGAAACTCAGACACCCACTGACATCCTCCCTGAGTGCCTACAGCCAATACATAGGCTGATATGCAGCCCTTTCCGGTGTCCATTAGACAGCTGGGCCTCCGGTCCAGAGTGCAGGGAACCTGTTTTGACTGTTTCATCTGCTGCGTCCACCCAAAGGTTTTCCCACAAAGGCCCTTCATTTGTTTCTGGTGTCCCTCGTGGTGGGTGGCTGAGCTCACTGCGAGACCCGAAATGACCTAATGACCAGGTCCCAGAGAGCAGAGAGGGCACACAGGGACTGGGATGAGGGAGGCTACAGGGAGGACCCTCTAGCCCAGGGCCTTCTTTCTCATTCTCTTCCACTTTTGGAGACAGTCCTACCCACCCCCCGCAAGAATCTAGTCTCCTTCCATTGGAGGGGTGGGAACATGGGCAGCCTGGCTGCCATGCATCCGCAGGCAGAATTAATTCAGTCGGTAAACTCTGAAACAGCTTCTGAAAGGAGACACACGGTGACCTGAGTCCTAACCCAAGGTGGGAAGCCGCCTTCCCGGGGCGTCCAGCCGGCACCGGCCAGGAACGCTCACTTCTCGCCTTGCTCAAGGGCAGAGCACCCCCCTCCGCCCCAGTTTTCGGGTCCGTTTTTCCTGCGCATAGCTCGTCCTGCCCAGCTGCGGCTCAGAGCCTGGAGGGGCACCAGTCTGGCAGGCGCCAGGTCAGTGGGAGGTGAAAATGCCCTGGACCAGCCCCGCAGCGCGGCGTCCAGTCCCCGGGAAGCAGACAGCACCGGGGCGGGAGCGAGGGCTACCCAGACCCCAGCACCGCGCGCTCCAGGCGGACCCAGTGCCACTGGGGTGCCGACGCGGGGTCCCGCCCGCCCCGCGCCCTCCCACACCACCCCCCCGCCCCAGCCGCTCACCTGGCACCGCGGTGCGGCTGCGCGCACAGCAGCAGCAGCGGGGGCAGCAGCCAGCCCTGCACGTCCATGGCCTTGCGGGGCTGCGCGCGGGACGCTCCGGGGTCCGGAGGCCTCGGAGCCAGCAAAGTTGCTACGCCCGTGGCCGCGGCTGCACGAGAGGGGCGGGAGCGCGGAGCCGAGCGCGCGGCGCGACGCTCGAGGGGCGGACGGTGCAGCCGAGCCCGCCCCGCCCGGCCCCGCCCCGGCGCCAGCCCCGCGGCCCCAGGAGCGTGCAACCTTCCAGGTCACTCCACCTCCCGCACCGCCCCCGGCCCGGACCCTCCAACTGTTGCCTTGCTGTCTGCAAACGGGTCCCTCCACGTGTCCACCGGGTTTGACACCAGGGCGTAAGACCTAGGTGGACACGGTTCGACGGGCCCTGAGTCAGAGCTTGCTTGGGCGGTTTGTGAGGGGTCCCAGGGCCTGGGCAAGGGAAGCCCTGCAGCTGTCAGCCACCCCCACCTCCCCCACCCACCCGCGCTTATAAAGCTTACTGTTCCCTGGAGACACTATCTGAATGACCTCCCCATGAGAGGGAAAGCTGGTCGGCGATATTGGACATCACTCTGTCCTGCCATGGAAACTCTGCTGGACAGGAAAAGAAAGATGTTAATGCCTGGGTCTAGGATGGTCAGACCCCATCTCACCCATCTATGCCCCCTCCTCAGGAGAAGGAAGATGCTGACCGTCCACTCTCAATAGGAAAATAGAAGGCGCACACATCTTTCATTTCAATTCCTTTGAACACAAAGTGTTTGGAGTTTCCCTTCAATAACTGAACTTAAAGAATGGACACATTCAGCCTGCCAGTGGTGTGCACCCGAAGTTCCAGCTACTTGGGGAACTAAAGCAGATCAGGAATTTGGATGGAGCCTGCTCAACATAGCAAGGCTGTTTCATAATAAAGGGACACAGTGACTTCCCCTTGAGTGGGACAAGTCTCTGTGGGATGACGATGGCCTGACAGGAGCGTGGAAAGGGATGCACTGTGGAGCTTCTAGGGTAAAGGATGTTGCAGGCAGTGTGCTGGACAGCTTTAGTGTCAACTTGACACAGCTGGGGTGAGGGAGCCTCAGATGGGGAATTCCTCCATTGGACTAGTCTGTGGGGCATCTTCTTGATTGTTGATTCATGTGGGAGGGCCCAGGCCACTGTGGGCAGTGCCGCCACCAGGCAGGTGGTCCTATATTGAATAAGAAAGCAGGCTGAGCAGCATGGGCCAGGGGAGCAAGCCAGTAAGCAGCGTTCTTCCATGGCCTGTGCTTCAGCTCCTGCATTCAGGTTCCCGCCCTGAGTTCCTATGTTGGTCTCCCTCAGTGATGAACTGTGACCCAGGAGATGTCAGCCAAGTAAACCCTTTCCTTCCCAAGTTGGCATTGGTTAGAGTGTTTTGTCACAGCAATTGAAAGCAAACTAGAACATGTGGGTTTCGTTTGATTTTTGAGACAAGTAGCACAGACTTGAATTTGTTATGTAGCCAAGGATAACCTTGGCTGCTTAAGTGCTGGGATTACATGCATTCCACACGGTGCCTAGCAAGATTCTTCAGAAGGTCTTTCTGAGCTTTGGTCCTTTCTACCAATATATGCAATCAGTTATGTCTCAGGCTGTGTCTGACATGCAGGTGCCTGGACTGCTCTCCTCTGAAGATATTACAGGTTGTTCTCACACTCTCCATTCCTGAGAGAGAGTTCTACTCTCCGTGCCACCAGGAGCCTTCTGTCACAGAAAAGACGTCCATCTCAGAGGTGTGAGCTCCTTGCCAGTCACCTCAACAAACCCCTTCTCTAGCCTAGATGCACTGAGAGTATGGAGGGGGGGCCCTGGTACTAGCCTATGAGAATAGTAGAGTGACAGGGAAGCTGGAGGTGGGCTGGAGAGATGGCTCAGTGGGTAAGAGCACTGGCTGTTCTTGCGGAGGACCTAGGTTTAGTTCCCAGCACCCACATGGTGGCTAACAACCATCCATAACTCTGGTTCCAGGGAACCCTCTTCTGACCTCCGTGGACACTGCATGACACGGGTGTACCTACTACCTACATGCAGGCAATACATTCAAACACATAAAATAAAAATCATAAATAAAATATTATAAAAAGAAGCTGGGGCCTCAAGCCTAGGCATTTGATTCACACTGCACGTCGATTCATTCTTCTGTGGCTTCCAGTGATGGTTCATCCTTGTCAAGTTCAGTAGATTAGGAGCCACCTAGATAGGTACACCTTTGAGAAAGTCTGCGAGGGAATTTCTGGAGAGGAAGGAAAGACACACTGTGAATGTGAGGGTACCTTCCCATGTACGTGGGTCCCAGGCCAAATAACAGAGACAATGAATAAATGAGCTGAGCACCAGCTTCCTGGGTGCAGCTACAATGTGACCATCCACCTCACACTCCTGTCACGGCAGCTAGACAGGACCCTTGAACTCTGAGCTAAAATAAGGCCTTCCTTCTTTTTTAAAAATTTTTTTAATTTTATTTTTTATGTGTATGAATGTACTGTCTGCATGTAGGTTTGTGCACCCATGTCGTGCAATGCCACGGAGGTCAGAAGAGGGTGTTGGATTCCCCTGGAACTGGAGTTAAAGATGGTTTTTAGCCACCATGTGGGTGCTGGGGATCGAACCCGGGTCCTCTGAAAGAGCAGTTGGTGCTCTTAACTGCTAGGCCATCTCTCCAGCCCCCAAAGCCTTCCTTCTTAAGTTGCTTTTATCAGGTATTTTGCCACAGAAATGAGAACAGTAACTAACACACCCTCCTGACTGCTCCTTTGATGTGCCAAACTCTGGCTCTTCCATCAGGTGAACTCTGTCTTCAGAGTCGTTGGTTGGATACTGAAGGTGATGGCGGTTGTTTCTTCTTTCCGTGCAGGGAGGCCTGACCCTCTCCCCATATCTCTCCCCACTGAGCAGGATACCAGGGGGGTGTGAGCCCCAGGAGTCAGCAGCTCAGTGTATCCATGGGCAATAAGGCCCCAAGTGGCATGGAAAAGCCAAAAAGTAATACTGTGTGCTGGGCGGCTTGATCATCAGACAACTGGCTCTTGGCCTCTCTGTCTCAGTTTTGGATGATCCCTTTGTCAATGCGCTCAGCACATGGGCGGGCAAGCTGGCCTGAGCCCATTGCTAAGCTCCACAGCACAGCAGCAGGCCAGCCCCAGGAGGTGGAGGTGAGTCACCGCAGCCTGCAAGAAGAAACTGCATTTGCTAAATTTAAAACCCCTGCCCAATACATTTGTGAACTTGCTTTGTTATTTTCCTGGGGAAAATGTACTAAATAGAGAAAATGGCAGTGGTACAAATAGGGTTTCATTGAGCCTAGAGTGTAATTATTAATCCTGTGATTTTCAGATGGAGTTGTTCATCTGGATAAGCAGAAGGAACTTGGCAGCAGGATCAAGGGCCTCAGTCTACTCAAAGGGAGGATGCAGTGCACCCAGACAACGGGCCTAGTGGTTACTGCTTTAGTAATCTTAAATCCAAGAACCGCTTAACAGTCACCTGCGAGGCTCCGTCCCCACCTCGAGCAGGAGACATCCACATACCATTACTTGAATTCGGTGTGGAGAAATCCAAATTCTATCCTCAATTTTTGTTTGTAAAGTGACATTTTGAAGCCTTTTGTGTGATAGAAAATGTTAAACACCAATTAAGTTTCCTAACAAAAGGCCTGTCAATCAAGTGAGAAAAACATTCTACACTAGATTATGAGCAGGACTGAGTCAATGGCGTGAAAAATGGCTTCTGGGGAGACAAGAACTGGACTTAAAAAGCCGGAGGGCAGGGGTGGGGAGCAGCGCACACCCGGACCTCTGTGGGCCACCCCAGGGCACCTTGCCAGGAAGGCCTTGGGTTTACATTGCCTTGTCCTCTGGACCTGGATGGATGCTGATGTTTGAGAAGTCACAAAACGAGCTGGAGAGATGGCTCAGTGGGGAAGAGTACTTACCTGCAGGCCTGGAGGCACACACCTTTAACCCTACCACTCACAAGGCAGAGGCATGGGGTTCGCTCTGAGTTCAAGGCTAGCCTGGTCTACCATAGTGAGGTACAGATGGGCCAGCCAGGGCTACATAGTGAGGTGAGACCCTATCTCAAAAATAGAGTACTTACTGCTCTTTTTTTGGGGGGGGTCTTTTTGAGACAGGGTCTCTCTTTAGTCCCAGCTGGCCTGGAACTTACTCTGTAGACTAGGCTGGCCTTAAACTCATAGAGATCCTCCTGCCTCTGCCTCCCAAGTGCTGAGATTAAAGGCGTGGGCCACCATGCTCGGCTACTCTTACAGAGGATATAGGTCCAGTTCTCAGTGCCACCGATGTCACACAGCTCACAGTGCCCTGTAACTCTAATTGCAGGGCATTCAACACTCTCTGAGCTCTGAGGGTACTGCACATGTGTGGTGCACATAAACTCTTGTAGGCAGTTTAATAGGCTGGCATTGTTGTGTGATCCCAGCACTCAAGAGGCTGAGGCAGGAGGACTGACAGTTCCAGACTAACCTGGGCTACATTAGTATGTTCCAGGCCAAGGCAACATAGTAAGACCCTGTCTCAAAAAAAAAAAAAAAAAGAAAGAAAGAAAAAGAAAAAGAGAGCAGGATGTGGAGAGAGAGAAGAATGTAACATAGAATGTGCCATAGAAGAACTTACATGATAGGAAATGGTAAAGCACAACTTGCCTCAATGAAGAGGCAACACTGTGAAGTAACCTGAGCTGAGACCTGAATATGACCCTAACCCTTCTAAAGAAAAAGCCAGCCGCCAAGATACAGAGAGCATTGCAGGAGACTAGATGGTGCAACGGCTCTCAGACAGCTTCCCACCAGCAAGTGCAAACAGAAGCCAAGTCAGACCAGTGTGCAGAGCAGCAGAGCCCAGAGTCAAGGGGCAGAGTCTGACAGGCTAGGTCCGTTAGGTCCTGTCGGAAGTCTAGGGTTTTAACAGATATTCTATTTTTTATTTTATGTGTATGAGTGTATTGCCTGCAGATAGGTAGGTGCACCTGTGGTGTGTAATGCCTGCAGAGGTCAGAAGAGGACATCAGATACCCTAGAACTGGAGTCACAGACAGTTGTTAGCCATCATGTGGGTACTGGGAACTAAACCCGGGTCCTCTGCAAGATCAGCCAGTGCTCTTACCACTGAGCCATCTTTCTACCCCAGGTCTAGGTTTTATATTATATGTGCACGGTATACGTGTGTACATGTTTGTGCATGTGCACACATGCATGTGGAGGCCAGGGGTTAATGTGAGTGTTTTCCTCTGTTGCTCCCCAACAGAGACAAGATGTCTCACTGAACCTGGTACTGTTGGGAACAGGTCAGAAAGAGTTAATCAGGGCTGGGTGTCATGGTGCACGCCTTTAATCCTAGCACTAAGGAGGCAGAGGAAGGTGGATCTTTGTGAGTTCAAGGCCAGCCTGGTCTACAGGAGTGATTCCAGGACAGCTGAGCTACAGGGAGACCCTGTCTCGAAAAGACCAAAAAAAAAAAAAAAAAAAAAAAAAAAAAAAAAAAAAGAGTTAATCAGAGGAAGGAGTTAACTGTAAAATTGAGTTAGTTAAAGCAAGCTCCCAAGTAAGTTTGGTTCCCATGACTACCCCTCCTGTTCTGACCACAACTGCAAGAGTATACTTCCTGCTACTCTGCTCCTAAGTTCTTAGTTCCCAGAGCTATTTGAGGTCAGGATGAAGTTTCCCAGCCCTGAAGGAGCACATCCACTCCCCAAGGGTCTTCGCACTACTAAACACAACCAATCAGTTTAGAGTCGCCACTGCTTGCTTTGTGGTTCTTTTTTTTTTTTTTTTTTTTTGAGACAGGGTCTTCCTGTAGCCCTGGCTGTCCTGTAATTTGCTATGTAGACCAGGCTGGCGTGGAACTCACAAAGATCTGCCTGCCTCTGCCTCCCGAGTGCTGGGATTAAAGGCGTGTACCACCACGCCTGACATGCTTTGTGTTTCTATAGTGTCACAGAATTCCTCTAGTTTGTGTTTTTTGTACTTTTTTTTTTTTTGAGACAGGGTCTCCCTATAGTCCCAGCTGGCCTGGAACTCACTCTATAGACCAGGCTGGTCTTGAACTCACAGAGATCCGTCTGCCTCTGCATCCTGAGTGCTAGGATCAAAGGCATGCACTACCACACTTAGCTTAAAAATGGTTCTCAGCTGCCAGGTGGGTGCTGGGAATCAAACCTGGTTCCTCTGCAAGAGCAGTCGATGCTCTTAACTGCTGAGCCATCTCTCCAGCCCTAGTTTGTGGTTTTTGTCTTTAAAAGCTCTCTGTAGCAGACAGTGGGGGTCATACCCTTCTATGTGTGGAGAGGGTTGTGTCCCTGGTACAGCAACAATTTGCCCCCCCACCCCCATGCATCAGTTTTCTCAATTGGTTTCTGATGCACCGGCAAATTAAATAAATTTTGTTTCAAAGACTGGATCCTGGGCTTGAGAGTTTTTCTGTGCATTTTTCAAACCTAACAACACTCACCAATTCAGCAAGCCTGGCTAGTCAGTCAGCCCCAGAGCTCAGCCCCCAACGCCCTTGGCTCTGCTTCTCAGCATGTAACGTCATGCCTGGCTTTTTACATGGATGTCGGAGATTTGAAACATAGGTCCTTAGGTTTTCACAGGAAGTTCTTTACTGCCTGGGCCATCTACCCTGCCCCTTATTTTATTTTACTTATTTTGTTTATGATTTATTCATTCTTATTTTATGTGTACGTGTGAGTGCTTGCATGCATATATGCAGGCAGAGGCCAGCAGATGGTGCTGGATCCCCGGGGAACTGGAGTTCAAGTTGGTTGGGAAATACCATGTGGGTGCTGGAAATCAACTCCTGGTCCTCCGCAAGAGCAGCAAGTGCTTAAAACCATTTAGCCATCTCTTTAGCGCCCCCTTCTTGCCTTAGTTTGTTGTTATTCACCTCTATTAAGGCAAAATTTACCTACAGTAGACTCACTAATTTTAAGTAATTCTTGTGTTTCCTGTGATTTAAAGTGTTTTTTCCTTTTTTTTATGTACATGAATGTACTGTCTGCATGTAGGTTTGTGCACCCATGTCGTGCAATGCCTCGGAGGTCAGACGAGGACCTCGGATTCCCCTGGAACTGGAGTTACAGATGGTTCTCAGCCACCATGTGGGTGCTGGCGATCGAACCCAGGCCCTCTTGCAAGAGCAGTCGGCACTCTTTACAGCTAGGCCATCTCTCCAGCCCAAGAATTTTTTTTTTAAGTAAAATTTCCATTTTATTTTTATTTTCCTGGAAGATGGTTTTTCTTCTGTCCTTATGAAGTCAGGCCTTTACATGGGCTTTGGTGGAGGTCGTGGGTCAGCGCCAGCAGGTCTAAATCATGGTGGCGGTGCTCGGTGTTTCCAGGCTTCGTGAGATTGGTTCCTGACCACCTTGCTATGAATGGCACAGCTCTCGCAGTAATGCAGCTTGACGTAGAGCTTGGGAAGCACGTAAGACGCTTGCTTCAGAAATGTCCCTGACGGTGGCCTCTACTATGTTCCGAATAACGAACTTCCTAATGGCCTTGTCCTTCTGCACACACCGGGTGCAGTTGGTGCAGTGAATGGGCTGCACATGGCCGAGGCCCTTTTTAGCTCGAACATTGTTTCTTCTTTTTTTGGTTATCTTGGAGTCAGTCAGGACCCAAAAGAGATTTAAAGAATTTTTTTAATTTTTTAAAATTTATTCTTGCATGTGTATGAATGTACTGTCTACATGTAGGTTTGTGCACCCGTGTCGTGCAATGACACAGAGGTCAGAAGAGGGCATTGGATTCCCCGGGAACTGGAGTTCTCGTGGAACTGAAGTTAAAGACGGCTCTCAGGAGCCATGTGGGTGCTGGGGATTGAACCTGGGTCCTCTGTAAGAGCAGTCAGCGCTCTTAACCGCTAGGCCATTAAAGAATTTTAAGGATATTATACAGGTCATTGCATAACCATGTCTATAATTTCCACACTTTATAACATTCCCTCCTGTCCCTTGGCCATGGGTCTTCTTCCTTAGCCCTGGTCTGCAGTGACCACGGGTGTTTATCTGTCTTCTGCTGCTAGGTTTGCCTTTTCTGAAATACATAAACAGAATCGTGTAATAAGAAGCAGGCATAGGGGCTGGTGAGATGGCTCAGAGGTTAAGAGCACCGACTGCTCTTGCAGAGGACCTGGGTTGGATTCCCAGCACACACAAGGCGGCTAAGAAACATCTTTAACTCCAGTTCCAGGGAAATCCGACGCCCTCTTCTGACCTCTGTGGCATTGCACGACACAGGTGCACTAACCTACATGCAGACAGTACACTTACACACAAATAAAAAATAAAAAAAGAAGCGGGTATAGGCAATCTTTCAAAGTGGCTTCTTTTTTTGAAATTTTTTAAAATTTATTTTTGTATGTGTCTGAATGTACTGTCTGCACGTAGGTTTGTGCACCCGTGTTGTGCAATGCCACAGAGATCAGAAGAGGGTGTTGAATTCCCCTGGAACTGGAGTTCTCCTGGAATTGGAGTTACAGACAGTTCTCAGCCGCCATGTGGGGCTGAGGATCGAACCCGGGTCCTCTGCAAGAGCAGTCGGTGCTGTTAACCACTAGGCCATCTCTCCAGCCCCCAAAGTGGCTTCTAATAACCTCACCTCCCAGTTCTTAGGACCCACTTCCCTGCTTCCCTGCATGTGATCTGGACCTAGTGAATTGTAACGTTATGCCAGGTGATAAGGAATCACCGGACTTGGTCATAAAAGCTGTGGCTTAAGTCTTTTAAGTCTTGCAGCCTTGTCTGGTCTACTACATCTGTAGTCCTAGCACTTGGAAGGCTGAGGCAGGAGAATCACAAGCTCAAGGCCAGCCTGGGCTACACAGTGAGATCCTATGGAGAGAGAGAGGAGAGATGGAGAGAGAGAGAGGAGAGAGATCGAGAGCGAGAGCAAGACGAGAGTGAGAGCGAGCGCGCGTGCGCACGAGAGAGAGAGAGAGAGAGAGAGAGAGAGAGAGAGAGAGAGACCCAGTATTTTCAAAGTAGCCTTGGCAGGAAGGAGCAACCCACATGGTGCAGAAGTGCAGGTGAGTTATCAGCTGGCTTCAGACTGGTCTCTTTATAAGGTTAAAGCTTGGGGGGGAGGGGGCTTCTTACCATCCCAGCCAAGCTGGCCTCCCAGGAGTTTGGCTAGCACATCTCTGTCCCCCAACTTCTGGGGTCAGATAAACACCCTGAATTTTCATGTGAGTGGCTCAGTTTGAACTGGCCTGTTGGAGTCTAGCATGAGAGCTCAATCCAAGTCAGCAGTACCCTGTGAATTTTATTAGACTAAATCTTGTCCCTCATTACCAGCTCTGCAGCCTTAGGAGAGAGGGCAGAGAAGGCCCCAGAAGAGGACTTCAGGGGAGATCTCTACAGTGTCTTCTTAAAACAATTGGGGGTGCTACTCTTTCTAGGAAGGTAGGAGCTTCCTTTGAAGACTCTAGAGCAGAAGACTCTATGTAGCAAGTACTCAGGCACATGCATCAGTCCCGACCCGGCAGGCTGAGGCCCTGGCTCATCTCCTAGCCAGGACTCCAGGTGTGGCGCTTGCTCAACTAAGACCCCGTCACTCCTGAAGCTCTGGTTCTTCCTCCCTTTTCAGGCCTGGGCTTTCCTCGGCTCCTGGTGTGGGAGATCAGGCTTATACCAGTTACCAAAGTGGCCCCAGATTCTACTCATTGTCAGCATTTCATGATCCCTCTGCAGGCTCTCTTACACCCCACAGGCACACACTATCCCCTAAAGCCCATGTTATTGCATCAGCCACCATTAGCCCCTCGTTCATGAGCTGACTCTGTCTACAAGGATCCAGCTGGGCTCCACTCCCAGTGGGACAGTGAGCGATCCATCTCCAAATCCCCTGCAGTCAGCTCTGTCAGGCCATTCCCGGCACCAACTGTGTCCAGCCAACCATGGGATGGAATGAGGACTATAAGAAGAATTGCATGGTGGTGCACGCCTTTAATCCTAGCACTTGGGAGGCAGAGGCAGGTGGATCTTTGTGAGTTCAAGGCCAGCCTGGTCTACAGAGTGAGTTCTAGGATAGCTGGGGCTACAGGGAGACCCTGTCTTGAAAAGAAAAAAAAAAAAAAAAAAAAAAAAAGAATCGCTAAGGCTCTCATCTTGGGAAGATCAGAGGGAAGAAGAGGAACTGGGCTGACAAAGCCTGAAGGCTTTGATCCTCATCTGACATCTGCAAAAAGAAAAGAGGGAAGGTGGGGTGACACAGAGGAAGCAAACCTAACACACACCCGACAGGTTTGGGCTTTTGTCACTGTGACAAGAACTCTAGAGAGACAACTTAAAAAGGAAAGACTTGTTTGTTTATTTGTTTATTTATTTTGCTGTGGTAGAGATTAAAGTGGTACCTTGTGCATGGTTGATAAAGCCTTCTATGACTGAACTATATCTTTGGGCCTTTCTGAACTTCTTTAAGACAGGGTCTTGATAAGCCGTTCAGACTGGCTTTGAACTTTCCTATGGTCCAGGCAGGCCTTGAACTTGTCACCCTCCTGTGATCACAAGCTTGCATTACCCAAGCCCAGCTGGACAAATTTGGGGTTGTTTTATTTCTCTTTGAGACAAGTCTCCCTGTAGCCTCAGCTGGTCTAGAACTCAGTATGTAGACCAGACTGGCCTTGAACTCACAGAGATCCACCTGTGCCTGCCTCCAGAGTGTGGGAATTTAAAGGAGCGCCCCACCATGCCTGGGGTCAGGATTTATTTTGTCTTATCATTTCACAGATTTCAGTTCATGGTCATGTGTTTCCATTGTCTGTGGGCTGTGATGAGATAGCACACCCTGGTGACAGTGTGGCAAAGTTGCTTACCCGGTGGCTTCCAGAAAGCAAAGGAAGAGATAGGGAGGGGCCAAGAACAACTCTATGTTTCCCGGGTACCCCTTCTGGTGGTTTCCTTCCTTCGACTAGTTTTCTACCACCTTCCAATAATGCCATCAAACTATGAATCACAGAGGGAGTAATCTGGCTTTCAATGACTGAATCCATAATCTGATGGCCAAGACTTCAACTTGTGAAGCCTTCAACTTTGGGGGAGACCCTTCATGTCCAAACTACGGTGATGGATATGGTTGCCAGTCACTGCTCAGTCACTCAACCAGGGCAACTCAGGTTTCACCATGTAGCACTGGCTGGCCTGGAACTCACAGAGATCCGCCTGCCTCTGAGGTCTCCCAAGCTCAGAGATCCCAGCTTAAACTCTCCCACAGACCACTGTGGCTTGCAGCCGGAGGCTGGGCACTGTCTGGCTGCACTCCTTCCCCCATCAGTCAGTCCTTACGATGTGGTGTTATGTCTCAAAAAAGCTGCTGCAGGGCTGGAGAGATAGCCTAGCGGTTAAGAGCACCAACTGCTCTTGCAGAGGACCCGGGTTCGATCCCCAGCACCCACATGGCGGCTAAGAACCATCCGTAACTCCAATTCCAGGAGAACTCCAGTTCCAGGGGAATCTGACACCCTCTTCTGACCTCCGCGGCATTGCACGACACGGGTGCACAAACCTACATGCAGACAGTACATTCATATACACATAAAAAATTTTTAAAAGCTGCTGCAATATTTTTTAAAAAATATTTTATTATTTTTATGAGTTTATGAGTGTGTGTGTTTATTGCCTGCATATGTGTAAGCACTCCCATGTCATGCAATGCCTGAGGAGGTCAGAAGAAGACATTGGATCTCCCGGAACTGTTGTTACAGATGGTTGTTAGCTGCCATGTGTATGCTGGGAACTGAACCAGGGTCTTCTGGAAGATCATCCAGTGCTCTTAACTACTGAGCCCTCTGTCCAGACCCTGCAATAGCTTTAAGAAGAGTGTCTTAGCACTCTGAAAAGATAGCCAATGAGGGCTTTATTGCTTTCAGAGTATTTTTGTTCTTTGTGTATGTGTGTGTATGTATTAGTTTATGAGGATGCATGCATGGGGGTGCACGTTTGTAGAAGCCAGAGGTTGACATCAGGTGTGTTTGTTTCTCCACCTTATTTTTTTAATTTTTATGTTAGTTATTGTATATGTATGTGTATGTGTGCATGTGTGTGTGAGAGAGAGAGAGACAGAGAGAGATGACTGTAGGTGTGTAGATGGGACAAGTTTGAGGTTCTGGGAATTGAACTGGGGTTGTCAGGCTCGTGGCCCAAGCCAAATCATCTTGCTGGCCCCATCTTATTTGCTGAGACAGGGTCTTGTTGAATCTGGAGCTCACCAATTGCCTAGACTAGCAGCACCGGGCCTGTCACGGGGAGCTACCGCTGTGAACGCAGACCCTCACGCGTGCATGGAAAACTCCAACTGCGTCATCTCCCGAGTTCTGGTTTTAGTTTTGGGTTTTGGTTTTTTTTTTTCTTTTTGATATAGGGTTTCCCTGAAGCCTCAGCTGTCCTGAAACTCACTATGTAGACCAGGCTGTACTTGAGCTCATAAAGACCGGCCTCCCTGTGCCTCCAGCGTGCTGGGACTAAAAGTGAGAGCCACCATGCCTGGCTGGTTTTAGCTTTTAAGTGAATTCATGCATACTAACATATTTGCTGTATTTCAGTCATCTGCAGTTTGTTTTGTAGATACTAAAATCGCCCTTATTTTACTGGGGAAGCAGAAGGTGCCCCAAACTGGTTCATGTGTTCTCCAGCATACTACTAGGACCGTTGGTACTGCCTTGCATTCTGTTGATAAAATATTCCAGGGTGACCTTGTATGTTTTAGCTTCAATCAGTCATTTTTCCAGGAAGCAGTGGCTCTACCTAGTGCTGTACAGGAACAGTCAGGGGCACCAACTCCTGCCAGGCTGGCTACTGCTTCCAGACCTGCCCCGTCCTAGAGACAGATGGGCATTTTTTTTCCTCCTGAATTGTTGGAGAGATAGCACTGAGGTCCTCGTACAGGCTGGGCAAGGCCTTAATTGGGGGAGGTGTGTGAATGAGCACTCTTCATTCCTGCCAGTGTAGGAACATTCGAAGAGGGCACTTGAAATATGTCTCTATCACTAAGGGATGGAATCTTAAATTTCATTTATTTAAAATTTTGCCAGGCGTGGTGGTGCACGCCTTTAATCCCAGCATCCAGGAGGCAGAGGCAGGTGGATCTCTGTGAGTTCAAGGCCAGCCTGGTCTACAGAGTGAGTTCCAGGCAAGCTGGGGTACAAGGAGACCCCATCTAAAAAAAAAAGCCCAAAAAAACCACCTTATTATTATGGTAAATTACACATAATATTTATTGGGCCATTTTCTTTATTTTTATTTTATGTGCATGAGTGCTATGGCAGCATGGGTGTAAGGGCACCCATGCCATGCAGTGCCAGAGTAAGCCAGGAGAGGGTGCTGGATCCTCTGGAACTGGAATTATGGACAGTTGTTAGCTGAGATGTGGGTGCTGGGAACTGAACCCAGGTTCTCTGCAAGAACAGCCAGTGCTCTTAACTGTTGAGCCATCTCTCTGGGCCTAATTGAGTCATTTTCAAATGTGCGGCTCAGTGGCACACTTTTTTGTGAAGCCATCAGAAATCCGGAACTCATTCATCTTCCAGAACTTAAACTCTATCCTCATTAAACATCAATTCCTCATTCCTTCCTCCCCTGGACTCCTCCCTGGAAACAGCCATTCACTCTACTTTCTGTCCCTGTGAATCTGACTACTATAAGTAACTCTTGTAAGTTCAAACAATATTTTGTCCGTTTATATCCGGCTTATTTGTATTACCGTAATGTGTTCAAGGCTCATCTATATTGTAGTGTGCATCCGTGGGAGCTTCTCTTGCTGAGAGCAGGTCCAGCGCAGCCTTGCTAAGGGAAGGGGAGCACAATGGCCGCCAGCAGTCACAGTGGGGAACTGACCCCTCAGCACAGAGGTCAGTTGGTTACTTTCATAACCCTACCTGAGAGGTGCTTCCAACTCAGGTCCTTAGCCTGGGAAACGGAACGTTTCCTGTCTGGCTGTGCTATCCCACCTGCTCAAAGACTGCTGGTCTCTGGACAGGAATTTCAGGCTAATGGCTGATGGCCTATCTTCAGGCTACACCCACTCACAATTCAATTCACAGGCTGATGACCTGGTAGGTCTCCATCCAACCCCACGCTAGCTTATCAGGCTGGTGGTCTGATAGACCTCTGTCCAATCCACTAGCCACAGGCTGGTGACCTGATAGATCTCCATCCAGCCTCACAGTACCATTCAACCTTACGCTAGCCACTGACACTGGAAATCCAGGCCTGCTTTGGCCTATATGCAAAAATAACAGATCCTGGAATTCTGTGTAATGATGGAAATGGAGAATTTGATTTATTACCTGCTGCAAGTCACTTTCATAAGCAAAATGACGTAATCTCCCAGAGCCAATCACAGACCCCCAGTTTTGCGCCTCTGTATACTGCTGCTCTGCCTAGCATCGTGTACCTGGGCCACATTGCTCCCTCTTGGAGTGGGGCCGGGGAATGCCCTAAGGGATGCTAACTGACAACTAGCCCCTAATTTAAACTGGATCCTCCCACATGTGTGTATGTACATACATACTTGCTGGTGATTGTCAAGGCCAGAACATTATATTGAGGCCCCTGGAGATAGAATTACAGGCAGTTTCAAAGCACTGGTGTGGGTGGTGGGACCTGAACTTAGTCCCTCTGCAAGAGCAGCGAGCACTCACCACCGAGCCATCTCTTCAGCCCCATTTTTATCTATTTTTAAGCTGAATAATATTATATCTATTTGTCTCACATTTTGTTTATCCACTCATTTGTTGATGGACATTAAGGAGATTTATATCTTTTGCTATTGTGAATAATAATATTAGCATGCAAATATTTATTCAAATACTTAATTGTAAATTATTATTTTAAATTTTTTTAAATTTATTTTTGTATGTGTATAAATGTACCATCTGCATATAGGTCTGTGCACCCGTGTCATGCAATGCCGCAGAGGTCAGAAGAGGGCATTGTATCCCCTGGAACTGGAGTTAAAGATATTTTTCAGCCACCATGTGGGTGCTGGGGATTGAACCCAGGTCCTCTGCAAGAGCAGTAGGTTCTCTTAATCACTAGGCCATCTCTCCAGCCCTGTAAATTTTTTTTTTTGTCTTTTTGAGACAGGGTCTCCCTGTAGCTCTGGCTGTCCTGGAACTCACTCTGTAGACCAGGCTGGCCTCGAACTCACAGAGATCCGCGTGCCTCTGCCTCCTAAGTGCTAGGATTAAAGGTGTGCACCACCACGCACAGCATTTATTTATTTCTGTATGTGTATCAATGTACTGTCTGCATGCAAGTCTGTGCACCCGTGTCGTGCAATGCCGCGGAGGTCAGAAGAGGGTCTTGGACTCCCCTGGAACTGGAGTTCTCCTAGAATTGGAGTTTTCAGACGGCTCTTGGCCGCCATGTGGGTGCTGGGGATCGAACCCAGGTCCTCTGTAAGAGCGGTCGGCGCTCTTAACCGCTAGGCCATCTCTCCAGCCCCCTGTAAATTATTTTTTAAAAGACGTATTTTATTTGTCTACTTTAGATTTATGTGTATTAGAGCTTTGCCAGCATGTATATAAGTTTACAATGCTTAACAAGGCCAGAAGATGGCATTAGCTACCCTGGAATTGGGACAGATCATTTTTGGCCACAACATGGGTGTTAGGAGGCAAATTGGGGTCCTCTGCATGAGCAGCCATGCTCTTAACCACTGAGCCATCTTTCCAGTCCCCCCTAATTTTGTTTTTGGAAGCAAGGTCTCACTATGTAGCCTAGGCTGGTCAGGGATTACTGGTCCTTGTGCCTCAGTCTACAGAGTGATGGGATTACAGGTATGTGTCCAGTTTAACTGTAGACAATTTAAATAGACATAAAAAGTGGGCACTGATGACACATGCTGGTAATCCCAGCACTGAGTCAGTGGAAACAGGGAGGTCCCTGGGGCCCACTGGCCAGCTACTCTATCTAACCAGTGAGCCCCAGATCCCAGTGAGAGACTGTCTCAAAAAACGAGGTGGAGGGCTTCTGAGGAAAGAGACTTGCAATTGACCTTGGGCCTCCACAGTACACATGCAAATGTGTGCATATACCTGTGCACACATGTGTACCTGTATACACACAAGCAAATAGTATATAGTCACATATGTCTAGTGGCTAATCAGATGGATAGTTGCTGATCTTCTCAGTAGACAAACTAAGAAATATATTTTAAAAGAAAAATTCATATTAATTCATACTTAGTCTCCCATTGAAAGCCAACATTATGGGTGCTGGGGCGATGGCCCAATGGTTAAGAGCGCTTGCTGCTCTAGCAGAGAAACTAGATACAGTGCCCAGCACCCATATAGCAGGTCACAACTGTCATTTCAGTTCCAGGGGGTCCAGCGCCCTCTTCTGGCCTCCTCAGGTACCAGGCACATATGTGTTATATAAGTGCAAGCAAAATACTCATACACAAATAATAAAATGATAGTAATAATAATAGAAAAAATGAGATTACGGGATTTTTACTTCTTGTAGTTTTTACATTTTTGTTATTTTTATTTTATGGGTATGCATGTACTGACTGCAAGTATGTAAAGGTACCCGTGTCATGCAATGTCCAAAGAGGACAGAAGAAGGCATCAGATACCCTGGGACTGGAGTTATGGACAGTTGTTAGCTTCCACTGGGGTGCTGGGATTCGAACCCAGGTCTTCTGCAAGAAAAGCTAGTGTTCTGAAATTCTTTTTTTTAATTTTTTTAATTAATTTTATTTATTTCTGTATGTGTATGAATGTACTGTCTGCATGAAAATTTGTGCACCCGTGTCGTGCAATGCCGCGGAGGTCAGAAGAGGGTGTCAGATTCCCCTGGAACTGGAGTTCTCCTGGAATTGGAGTTTCAGACAGCTCTCGGCCGCCATGTGGGTGCTGGGGATCGAACCCGGGTCCTCTGCAAGAGCATCGGCGCTCCCAACCGCTAGGCCATCTCTCCAGCCCCGAAATTCTTGTACCTTTCTCCTCTCAAGCTGAAAATACTGGTTCTTAGTATCGCTGCACACGACTGCTTTGCTTCGTCCCATTTTACATAGCAATTTCAGAGCAGCAATCTTAGCCACTACCAGAGCGATGGCAAACGACTGGAGATTTAGTCACAACGTTGTCTTTGGGATATAGGCAGGCAGTACAGTCAGACGGTTGACAGACTTCTTTCTTTCTTTGTTTTTTCTTTGAGAAAGGTCTATGTGACCTATGCTAGCTTGGAACTCAAAATCCCCTCACCTCAGCCTCTCAGTTACTGGGATTACAGGCTCGAGCCACCATGCTTATAAAGTGTTTTTATTTAATTTAATTTAATTTAATTTAATTTATATGTGTATGAGTGTATTGACTGCATGTGTGTAAGTGCACTTACGCCGTGCAACACCTGTGGAGGACAGAAAGCATCAGATTCCTGGAAGTGGAGTTACCAGTGGTTGTTAGCCACCTTGTTGGTGCTGGAAGCCAAACTTGAGTCTCCTGCAAGAGCAGCCAGTGCTCTTAACCACTAAGCCATCTCTTCAGCCCCAAGTGTTGGGCTTTTAAAGAAAAGGTTTCATACACCCCAGACCGACTTCAACCTCACTATGTGGCAGACAACGGCCTCAAACTCACCATTCTCCCACCTCTACTTCATAAGTGCCAGGATTAGTGTGCACCATCGTACCAGGCTTTTCTGTTTAATTTTCTTTTTAAATTACATTTTGCCAGGCATGGTGGTGCGTGCCTTAAATCCCAGCACTCAGGAGACAGAGGCAAGTGGATCTCTGTGAGTTCAAGGCCAGCCTGGTCTACATGAGTGAGTTCCAGGCCAGCTGGGGCTAAAAGGCGACCGTGTCTAAAAAAAAAATTACATTTTATTTATTTTAGGGGGGCAACACACACATGGACAGAGCATGGATGGAGGTCAGAGGACAGCTTGTTGGAGTCTGTTCTCTCCTTCTAACATGGGGGTCCTGGGGATGTAACGAGTCATCAGGATTGGCAGCAAGTGCCTTTACCACTGAGCCATCTCCCTGGTCCAGTGCCTTTTAAACAATTTGAAATGACCCTTTTCTAGGGAAGCCGTGTGTGTGTGTGTGTGTGTGTGTGTGTGTGTGTGTGTGTGTGTGTGTTTTGAGACAGTCTCACTATCCCAGGCTGGCCTTGAACTCTTCACTCTCCTTCTTCCACTTCCCAGGTGCTGGGATTATAGGCATACACCACGATGCTCAGCTTGTAATAATGTTTAATGCTACTTTTAAATATAACAGAGGCTGGAGAGACGGCTCAGCGGTTAAGAGCACTGACTGCTCTTGCAGATCCAGGTTCAGTTCCCAGTGCCCACATGGCTGCTACTAATAGACCATAACTCCAGTTCCGGGAGATGCGACCTCCTTTTCTGGCCTCTGAGGGCTCTGGGAGACACAGGTGCACTTGCATGCAGACTGTATTAATCATTAATACAGAAAGGCTCAGAGAAGCAGAGTTGGTAAGAAACCCCAAAGCTTGGTTTTGGTAGCTATATCCGCTATGATGTAAACATGTTGTTTTAAGTTTATTGAAAGTGGACTCTGAGGCCGGGCGTGGTGGTGCACGCCTTTAATCCCAGCACTTGGGACGCAGAGGCAGGTGGATCTCTGTGAGTTCACGGCCAGCCTGGTCTACAGTGCGAGTTCCAGGACAGCTAGGACTAAAGGGAGACCCTGTCTCAAAAAGACCCCCCCCAAAAAAAACAACCCACTAAATGAAAGTGGACCCTGGGAGAAGTGGGAGTGCTGAAGAGGATGCAGGGTACCCCCAGTCTCCTGAGGTGCGCACAGCCTGAAGTGGGGGCCACGTCCTGCAGCCCCAGGGCGCAGCCTACAGACAGCGTCCCGCGGGAGGTCCCGACGCAAGTCCGAAAGCAGAGGTCATCTTCTAGAGGGCTGGTCTGTCAGACATGAGGGCTCCGCCTTCTTTTCTGGTTTAAACTGGCTTGGGCCAAACCACCACCAAGCCTGGGGAGAACTGAGCGCCTCGGACAGACACAGACTGCGCCTGCGCGGGAGCGGCGTCACGCGCCACTGCAGTGGAGCAGCCCGTTGCCATGGAGATGCCCAACAGACGCGCAGGCCCGAGGTTGCCAGGGGCCGGTTGCTGAGGGCTCCGGCCTTTAAGGAGACAGCGCTGAGGGGACATCGTGAGGAGACAGAGGGGACATCCGTGAGGAGACATAGCTGAGGGGACATCATCCCTGAGGGGACATCCCTGAGGGCACATCCCTGAGGGCACATCATTCCTGAGGGGACACCATCCCTGAGGGGCCATCCCTGAGGGGACACCATCCCTGAGGGGACATCATCCCTGAGGGCACATCCCTGAGGGCACATCCCTGAGGGGACATCCCTGAGGGCACATCCCTGAGGGGACATCCCTGAGGGCACATCCCTGAGGGCACATCATTCCTGAGGGGACATCATCCCTGAGGGGACATCTCTGAGGGGACATCATCCCTGAGGGGACATCCCTGAGGGGACATCCCTGAGGGCACATCCCTGAGGGCACATCATTCCTGAGGGGACACCATCCCTGAGGGGACATCCCTGAGAAGACATCGCTGAGAAGACATCCCTGAGGTCATCCTGGTAGAGGTGAGTGCAGATGCAGCCAGGTCTGTCCCAGGCTGACTTGGCAGCTTTGGGGTCCAAGCCAAGGTGGAAGGACAGATGCTCCCTAGGCTAGGCCGAGGATGGTCTGTCATGGCGGAGGCTGGGAGCACCAGGGTAGCATATACCCAGGAAGTCACCCATGGGAGCATGAGGCCTTCTGGGGCTCCACAGACTGTGCTGCGTGTAGCCTGTGCTCCAGCACACATTTGTTTACCTGAGCAAAGTGCTGATGGTGCTCCAGGCAGGCATTGAGCCCAGGGACAAGCTCACCGCTCAGGACCACTGAGTCTCCTCATACAGGTAGGCCAGGTCCATGCACAGTGAGCACTGGTCACAGAGCAGACCTACCTACTAAGAAGTCGGATGTCATGGAGGCCCAGAGCACCAGAAACAGCCCTCACAACACCCAGAACACCTGTAACACCAGAACACCCATAGCACCAGAATACCTGTAACACACCCATCACACCCAGAATGCCTAAAATGCTCATGACACCTAGAACACCCACCACACCCAAAACACACCCATCACACTCAGAATGCCTAGAACACCCATCACACCCAGAACACTCATCACACCTAGATCACCCAGAACACCCATCACACCTAAAACACCTGGCCCTTGTCTTCCACATGCACTGACTTGTGATTCCATATCTTTAGGAATTAATTCCTAAGTAGTAATTAAGTTTCACCATAGCTATTTAGTCAGGCTCATATGTCATAGGCTGGCCTCCCATTCACTATGTACCCCAAGGTGACCTTGAACTTCGGGTTCTCCTGCCTCCAACTCCTGAGTGCTGGAATTACAGGCATGGACCATGCCTTATTTATGCTGCTCTGGAGCTGGAACCCAGGGTAGCATGTCTGCTCGGTGTTCTAGTTTGCTTTCAATTGCTGTGACAAAACACTCTGGCCAATACCAGCTCAGGGAGGAAAGGGTTTATTTGGCTCTCATCTTTTGGGTCACAGTTCATTGCTGTAGCCCCAGATGCCCTAAAACTGGCTATGTAGACCCGGCTGGCCTTGAACTCACAGAGATCTGCCTGCCTCTGCCTCCTGAGTGCTGAGATTAAAGGCATACACCATCATGCCAGGCTCAGCCTGCTTTCTTTTCTTTTCTTTTTTTTTTGGGGGGGGATATTTTTGAGACAGGGTCTCCCTGCAGCCCCAGCTGGCCTAGAACTCACTATGTAGATCAGGCTGGCTTTGAACACAGAGATCTGCCTGCCTCTGCCTCCTGAGAGCTGGGATTACAGGCATGCGCCACCATGCCTGGCCAGCCTGCTTTCTTATGCACTACAGAACAACCTTCCCAGAGGTGGCACTACCTACAGTGGTCTGGGCCCTCCTACATCACTAAACAGTAAATAAAATACCCTACAGATATGGCCACAGGCCAGTCCAATGGAGGAAATTCCCAACTTGAGGCTCAACCCAAGTGTGTCAAGTTGACATTAAAGCTATCCAGCACAACTGACCCCTGTTAACCTGACACACAAACACATAACTATTAAACCACAGCCTTCCATTTCTTATCCCCAAGATACGGTGTTAACATTAACATCACAACATAAGACAATATACAACCTTAAAAGCCTCTCCTTAAAAAAAATCCAAACACTTGCCAAGCACAGTGGTATATGCCGTTAGCCCCAGCACTCAGTAGGAGAAGCAAGTGGATCTCTGTGAGTTCAAGGTCAGATAGGGCTACACAGTGAATTCCAGGTCAGCTGGAGTGACAGGGAGACCCTGTCTCAAAAAGCTCCCCTCACCAAATCCAAACTCTTAAAAGTTCACAGTCTCTTTAACTGTGGGCTCTCATAAAATCCAAAACAGGTACTCTCTTATTTAAAAGGGAAGAACTGGACGCAGAACCAGCACAGTAGCTCGACGCTGCATGTCTGGGATTCAGTCACGCTCTTCTGGGCTCCAACCTGCTGCTGTCCTTGGTGGTCTTCCCATGGTCCTAGCATCTCCACGGAAACTGAGGCTGCATCTTCACTAATGGGCTTCTTCTAGTTTCCTTTCAATTGCTGTGACAAAACACTCTGCCCATGGGCTGCAGAGATGGCCTAGCGGTTAAGAGTGCTGACCGCTCTTGTAGAGGACCCGGGTTCGATCCCCAGCACCCACATGGTGGCTGAGAACTGTCTGTAACTCCAGTTCCAGGGGAATCTGACACCCTCTTCTGATCTCCGTGGCACTGCACAATACTGGTGTTGTACAGACAGTACATTCATACACATACAAAAATAAATTAAAAAAAAAAAAAAGAAACATTCTGTAGGGCTGGAGAGATAGCCTAGCGGTTAAGAGCACCAACTGCTCTTGCAGAGGACCTGGGTTCGATCCCCAGCACCCACATGGCGGCTAAGAACCATCTGTAATTCCAATTCCAGGAGAACTCCAGTTCCAGGGGGATCTGAAACCCTCTTCTGACCTCCGCATTGCACAACACGGGTGCACAAGCCTACATGCAGGCAGTACATTCATACCCATGCAAAAATAAATAAAATAAAAAAATGAAACACTCTGCCCAAAACCAACTTGGGGAGGAAAGGGTGTTTTGTCACAGCAATTGAAGAGAAACCAGAACAGGGCTCTGCTGACCTCTCAGATTCTCTTCTTGACCCCTGCAATCCTGAGGTCTTCAGTGCAAACAAGGCTATACTTTCAACAATGGCCTAGATTCTCAATTCAAAACATCACACAAACAGCCTTGGCAGTCTCCGCTTCCCTTTGAAGCTTCATATCCCAGGCCTCCTTCTACTATAACTCAGCCTAACTGTTCCAAGCTCCACAGCAACCAACTCTAAGCACTCAATGGCTTTTCTAGCCCAAGGTACCAAACACTTCCACAGTCCCTCCCAAAACACCAAGGTCAGGTCTGTCACAGCAATACCTCACGATGCCGGTACCAACTTCTATTCTAGTTTGCTTTCAATTGCTGTGACTAAACATTCTGACCAGTACCAACTTGGGGAGGAAAGTGTTTATTCGTCTTACATCTCCTGGGTCACGGTTCATCACTGAGGGAGCCTAAGGTAGGAACTCAGGGCAGGAACCTGGAGGCAGGAGCTTAAGCGCAGGCCATGGAGGAACTGACCTCCACAAGAAAGCTGTGTCATGTGTGAACACACACACACACACACACACACACACACACACGCATGCATGTCCGTGTGCATGCGAGTGGGGAGAGAGAGAGAGAAGACAAGTCTTTCTCTTACATCTTCAACAAGCAACACGGCTCTACCAATACTCAATTCCAGAATTCTGGCCTCAAGAAAGTGACAGAATACGTTTTTGTTGTGTAAGCCATGCGGGTCGTGGTGCTTTGTTATGGTAACCCTGGAAAGCTAATTCAACAAGCAGAGAGTTTCTGTAGAAGGTTCAGCTCCAAGGAGAGGTTACTCCTCCCAGGAGAGACCTGCTGAGTGAGAGGTTAGGGTAGGCAGAGTGGTGGTTCCAGAGTCACCCTGTGCTAGTCCTCTGAACCTGTGAAAAGAGAGGCTTATGGCTAAGAGGAATTGAGGCTGGTCATCAGCCTCCTTTGGGGGCGTTCCACCGGATCATCTCAGTGGGCTGAATGCAGTTCATGTAAAGGGTCTTTTAAGTGGAAGAGGGAAGCAATATAGAAAACCACGAAGGCCCATAGCACGGTTCACTCCACTGACACAACATCTTTGAACATGGAAGCTTGGGGGCTAGAGCCAGGGGAGAAAGTAGCTCTAGACAGAAAGTGGAAAAGGCTTCCAAGGAACACAGACATGCTGTCCCAGAACAAGCTAGTCCTAGTGTGTAAGGGCCAGCCTCGGGGGGCCACTGTGGGCCTGGATGACAGTGAGACCAGATAGAACCCTACAGTTTAGGTCAAAGAGAGCGGTGTATTTATGACTTAGGACAAAAACGTTTTGTTCTCTCTGTAATGTGCCTGTTTATCTTAAGATAATATCAAAGCTGGATATCATCCTATCCATGCCACTGTAATACCAGCCCTCAAGAGGCTGAGTTAGGAGGATTGTGAGTTCAAGGTCATAGTGAGCTGCTGTCCCAGACGAGAAAGGAAGAAAAGAATCAGTGCCATGAAGCTAGGATATGTTTGTAAAGCCCTATACAAGACACTAACGATTTTATCTATAATTTGTGAGAAACTATGCTGGGAATAAACAGCTACGGATATCGGAAGGCTTTCCTGGTGATGGTGATACAATCATGGTGGATATGTCAAGCTGATCCCATACGCCTGCTAACACCTTGGTTTACCTGCTAACCATTGCAATGTTTCAGGTGTCTGACATCCAGAGCCATATGATAATAAAGTTGTGTTGTTTGAAGCCATCAAGTGTGGCAATTTATTAGAGAAATTTATTAGGGAAAAGCAGAGGGTACGTTTATTTTTTTGTTATATGATGCCTAGCACTTGTCAAAGCTCCAGTTGTCAGTCCACCATTGATGCACAACTTTTCTCGCTGTTTCATGTCCTTGCCAGCACCTGCTGGCTCTTTATGCTCTCATGCTCCCGAGTCTGTGGCTTTGGTTTTCAGTCCTTTACAAATGATGTTGAACATGTTTTCTTGATTTATGATCATGAAATAGTTTATCATCCAAGAGAGAACTGCATTAATAATGATAGAACAGATGTACAGCCAGACATGCTAATGAACTGGATACATGGCTCCCATGTATGTTGGCTGGATCTCCCTTGTTATAAGGCTCCCAACAATAAAGATTTTTGCCTGTGTTTCTACTCAGCTGTATGCTCGGTATGAACTCAGTACGTCCTTTACATGCTCTTGATAGTAAACCTTTTGGGTTATGGGTTGTAATTTTCTGCCCCACAGCTTTTCTCTAAGTCTCCTTGGGGTGTCATCCAAGCAGAAGTTTTCAAATGTAGGTGATTCTAGTAGCACTTCCTCTTGTAGCTAACATGTTCGGTGTCTTAATTGAAAACCCTGAGGTCACAAAGCCCCCTTTGCCATTCCCACTGTGTGGTTTTACCTTTCATATGTGAAGCTTCATTTCCATGGTCCAGTTTCTTTTTTTAATTTATTATTTTTTATGTGTATGAATGTACTGTCTGCACATAGGTTTGTGCACCCATGTCATGCAATGCCACAGAGGTCAGAAGAGGGTGTTGGACAGTTCTTAGCTGCCAAGTTGGTGCTGGGAATCGAACCCGGGTCCTCTGCAAGAGCAGTCGGTGCTCTTAACCACTCAGCCATCTCTCCAGCCCTGGTCCAGTTTCTTAGCATGCCTACTGAAAAATACCCAGTCCTGCTGCTGAGCCATACGATTTTGTAGCATCAGTCCTTAGCAACTGGTTTCTCCATGCTCTAGTCCATTCTGTCTTTGCTATAACACTGATCTAACTCTGTAGCTTTAGGATAAATCTTAATATTGGTGGGACAGTCTTCTCTTATCCTCCTTCAACACTATTTTTGTCATTTGTTCTTCCATATATATTTTATTTTATTTTTTAAATTTTTATTTATTTATGTGTATGAATGTACTGTCTGCATGTAGGTTTGTGCACCCGTGTCGTGCAATGCCGTGAAGGTCAGAAGATGGTGTCGGATTCCCCTGGAACTGGAGTTAAAGACAGTTCTCAGCCACCATGTGGGTGCTGGGGATCGAACCCAGGTCCTCTGCAAGAGCAATTGGCACTCTTAACCACTAGGCCATCTCTCCAGGCCCCTCTTCCATATATATTTTAGAATTCACTGGGTTCTGATGTTCTTCTTCTTGATTATATGCATGTACACACACACACACACACACACACACACACACACGCACACACATACAGACATCTGTTGAGCTTTGCTGTTTAGTGAGTCTAGAATTGACTGTTTTTTTTTTTTTTTTTTTTTTTTT
>VZQC01007166.1:844467-941187 GCA_009823505.1 Rhizomys pruinosus | reverse complement strand
GCAGAAACATCTGACAAAGCATTGATTTCCAGAATATATAAACTACTCAAAAAACAAAGAAGAAAGAAAACAAATGACCCACTCAATAGATGGAGCAAAGAGCTGAACAGAGACTTCACAAGTGAGGAATTAGAGATGTCTGAGAAACACCTTAAGAAGTGTTCAACATCACTAATCATTAAGGAAATGCAAATCAAAACCACTTTAAGATATCATCTTACTCCAATAAGACTGGCTAGGATCAAGAAAACAAATGATACCAAGTGCTGTGAGAGGTTATGGGGAAAGGGGAACACTCATCCACTGCTGGTGGGAATGTAAACTGGTACAGCCACTATGGAAAGCACTGTGGAGAACCCTTGGAAGACTTGGAATGAACTTGTCACCCGACCCAGCCATACCACTCCTAGGCATGTACCCTCAAGACTCACCCCACTGCAGAGATACATGCACGGCCATGTTTATTTCAGCTCTCTTCACAATAGCAAGGAGCTGGAACCAACCCAAATGCCCCTCAACTGACAAGTAGATAGAGAAAATGTGGTACATCTACACAATGGAGTTCTATGCAGCAGTAAAGAAAGATGACATCATGAACTTTGCAGGAAAATGGCTGGAGCTAGAAGACATCATGCTAAGTGAAGTAACACAGTTCCAGAAAAACAAACGATGAATGGTATCCCTCATCTGTGGATGTTAGTGCCAATTACGTAGTTGTAAGTATTTCTTGTGCACGGCCCCTTGAACTTTGTAGAAGCAGTTGGGAGCGATGCATATTGGAAACAACAACAACAGAAAGGACTGCATCAAAGAACTGACTGAAACAGTGAACAGAATTCTGCTCAAAACAGTCAACTTCCACATGGAGAATATTGAGAAAGACTGAGAAAGAGATGAAAAGCATGTTTAGCAGAATACATGAGCTCTGGTGGAGTGGGGGGATAGGGTGGGGTACATGGGTCTAGATTTGATAATCTTGTACAAAATATATATTAAAAAAATAAAAAATACAAAAATACAGAGAGAGAGAGAGAGAGAGAGAGAGAGAGAGAGAGAAAGGAGCTGAACAGAGACTTCACCAGTGAGGAAGTAAAGATGGCTGAGAAACATCTTAAAAAGTGTTCAAAATCGGGGGCTGGAGAGATGGCCTAGTGGTTAAGAGCACCGACTGCTCTTGCAGAGGACCCAGGTTCGATCCTCAGCACCCACATGGTGGCTGAGAACCATCTATAACTCCAATTCCAGGAGAACTCCAGTTCCAAGGGAGTCCAACACCCTCTTCTGACCTCTGCGGCATTGCACGACACGGGTGCACAGACCTACATGCAGACAGTATATATAAATAAATAAATAAATAAATAAATAAATAAATAAATAAATAAATAAATTTAAAAGTGTTCAGAATCGTTAATAATTAAGGAAGTGCAAATTAAAACCACTCAAAGATATCATCTCCAATAAAACTGGCTAAGATCAAGAAAACAAAAGACACCAAATGCTGGAGAGATTGTGGGGAAAGGGGAATATTTATCCACTGCTGGTGGCAATGTAAACTGGTACAACCTCTGTGGAAAGCAGTGTGAAGCACCTTTAAAAGACTCAAAATAATGGGACTGAAGAGATGGCTCAGCAGTTAAGAGCACCAACTGCTTTTGCAGAGGGTTCGATTCTCAGCATACATATGGCAGTTCCAGTTCCAGGGGAATCTGATACCCTCTTCTGACCTCTGTGACATTGTGCCACACGGGTGCACCAACCTACATGCAGACAGTACATTCATACACATAAAAAATAATTTAAAAAAAATTTTAAGAAGACTCAAAATAAGCCTATGACCTGATCCAATACCACTCCTAGGTATATACCCATGAGACTCATCCTACTGCAAAGATACATGCATAGCTATGTTTATTGCAGCTCTTTTCACAATAGCGAAGAGTTGGAACCAACCCAAAAACCTCAACTAATGAGTGGATACCAAAAATGTGTTACATCTATACAATGGAGTTCTATGCAGTGGTAAAGAAAGATGACATTATGAACTTTGCAGGTAAATGGATGGAACTCAAAGTCATCATGCTAAGTGAAGTAACACAGCCCCAAAAAACCAAATGGGGAATGGTTCCCCTCATTTGCGGATGCTAGTACCAAATCTTCCAATTGAAAGGCAAGCTGAGCAGCGTTATTGTTATATTTCTTTCTACCTGAAAGCAACTGTGATGTTATAACATTAATCCCTTAATGAGCCCTAGAATTAACTTACCACTTACTTTCAGATATGGCAATTAATGTATATGGGCAGAAGGTATATATCCATATTTTAGAGTAATATAAAATTAAAGGGAAAAATGTATATCAGAGTTAACATACAGTTTATTTCTGGAGGACAGAATTCTGATACATATATGACATTTATATGGGCATATTTTAGAGCAATACAATTGGGAGGAAACTAAACAACATAAGGACTGGGTCAAAGAACGGACCAATATAGTTAAATTCTGTCCCAAACAATAAAACTTTATAGAGAAAAACTTTAAAAAGACTGAAAGATGCAGGATATGTATGGCAGAATGCGTGATCTGGAGTGGGGTGTGGGGAAGGGAAAGGGGTTATATGTCTAAATTTAACTGAAAAATATGTCTGAAATACACAAAACATCAATAAAAGTATTATTTTTAAAAAGACCCAATAACCACATCAATCACAGCACACAACATTGGTTCAGTAGTGACTCTTTTATCTCTGGGTCAATCAATGCTCACCTAATTGGACCTAAAGCCCACTCAATGGGAGGAAACTCATGTGTGGTGCTGTAAACATAGGAAAATACACATGGATGGAGAGATCATAGGTCTTAGAGAAAACCCAAGGCTGTCACATCCCTAGACTAATGTAATTTCTTTTTTTTTAATTTTTGTTTTATTAATTTTATTTATTTCTGTATGTGTATGAATGTACTGTCTGCATGCAAGTCTGTGCACCAGTGCTGTGCAATGCTGCGGAGGTCAGAAGAGGATGTCGGATTCCCCTGGAACTGGAGTTCTCCTGGAACTAGAGTTTCAGACGGCTCTCAGCCGCCATGTGGGTGCTGGGGATCGAACCCGGGTCCTCTGCAAGAGCGTCGGCGCTCCCAACCGCTAGGCCATCTCTCTAGCCCCTGTAATTTCTTACTAAGTGCAAAATATGTATCCTTATATTTATAGTCAAGTGTCCCAGTCACCACTCATCAAAGAAGCTTCAGACGGAGACTATTACAGTGAACCACAGCTGGTCACACACCTACGTGGCACATCTACATCTACAATGCAGTCTCTACAGCTACGGCTCACGCAATAAGACACAAGGAGAACACAATGAATCTCTCAACTCTCATTAATGAAGTTCTCTCATACAAAAGAGGCCCAAGAACACAAAAAGGCACAAATGGCCAAAGTGTGGCGATTAGGAGTCTGGAAAGAGTAGGTCCCAGACAGGACTCCTACATTAACCTTCCCTCACCCAGGGCTCAGCGACCATTGCAGAAGAGATTGTAAGAGCCAGGGAGTAGGGAAATCAAATCATACAAGCTCCGGGGACCCTGTTCATATGAACCTGCAGTGGTGGTGTCAGCATGAATAAGGCCCATGCAAACTCGAGTGGACAAAAACCCAGCATAGAACTGTGGAAATGGGCAGCAGGTCCCAATCTTAGCAGAAGAACTATTGGCGGATGATTACTGCTGGGTGAAAGACTCTGGATGGGCTGACTAGACCTCAGTGGTGAACTTGGATGAACAGGAACAAGTAGGGATGCTAGCTTGACACAATCGGCCTTGGCACAAATGGCAGAATGTAAGAATTCCAGTGAGGGCCTGTGGAAGGGTGCCAATGGGGAGGAGGGGGCATAAAGGGGATCAAGATTGATTGAGATGTCCTCCTGTATGAAGTATGCAAAATTCAATTAAAAAAATAAAACTAAAGATTAAAAAAATAAGCCACCGGGAAAGGGAGATGGCTCAATGGGTAAAAGCACTTGCACAAGCACGACAACGACGTGCCTTTGGATCCGCAGAACTTGTGCAGAAATCCAGATGTGGTGGTGCGCTTCTGTAAGCCTAGCACTCCTCTGAGATGGGAAGTGGAACGGGAGAGTCGCCCAGAAGCTGCAGGCAGACTCACCTGGAGCACGTGGCTGAGCAACAGAGATCATGGAGACTGCCTCAGAACAAGGTGGAAGACAAGAAGCAACTCTTGAGAATTGTCCTCTGACTTCCATATGCACAATCCAGCACTTACCCGCTCACACCGTTGATACACGTCGAGAGAGAGAGAGAGAGAGAGAGAGAGAGAGAGACAGAGAGAGAGAGAGACAGAGAGACAGAGAGACAGAGATTCTACAAAAAATTCTCATGTATATTTTTTGTGGACATGTTTTTGCATCTGGGCAATACATAGGATATTGTAGATATATATTTACAAAAACTAACTACCCCGAAGTATTCCAGATACCATTCCCCCTCTCCTCCCAATGCTAGAGATCAAACCCAGGACTTCCCACTGAGCTACATCCCCAGCCCCCAAATACTATTTACATTCCCCCAACAGTGTATGAGAGTGCCAGTTGCTCCATACCCTTGCCAGCATTTCAAGCATTTTAGTGAGTATTACAGTGCATCTCACATGATTATGATTTCAAATTGTATTTCCCTCAGGACTGGACACAGCACCAAGTTTCACAGGCTTATCCATGCCATGTCTGTATTTCCTTCTGCAACATATATTGTGAATCTTTTGACCATTTTAAATTGCAGTTTGGGGCCGGGCATGGTGGCGCACACCTTTAATCCTAGCACTTGGGAGGCAGAGGCAGGCGGATCTTTGTGAGTTCAAGGCCAGCCTGGTCTACAGAGTGAGTTCCAGGACAGCTGGGGCTACAGGGAGACCCTGTCTCAAACAGACCAAAAAATAAAAATAAAAAAAAATAAAATAAAATAAATAAATTGCAGTTTGGTGGGCTGGAGAGATGGCCTAGCGGTTAACAGCACCGCCGACTGCTCTTGCAGAGGACCCGGATTCAATCCCCAGCACCCACATGGTAGTGGAAAACTGTCTTTAAGTCCAGTTCCGGTGCACCAACCTACATGTAGACAGTACATTCATACACATGAAAAAAATAAATAAAATAAATAAATTTATTAAAAAATAAATAAATACATAAATTGCAGTTTGGGTTTTATTGCATTGATATTTAGGACAACTATTCTGGGTACACAATTTTTTTTTCAAATATCTCTGGTATGAATATTTCCTTAAATCTGTAGCTTAGCCATTAATGTGTTTATATAAGAAAAATGAAGTTTCTGTATTTCTGAGTCTTGTTATATAGCTCTTCCTGTGCTCAAACATGCCAGCCTCCTTCCTCAGCCTCCTCCAGGGAGCATAGCTGTATAATCCTGTCCCCTTTATTCTTTTTGTCGTCTTTCCTTAATTCCTATCAATTTTGAGTCTTTTCTCTGTGATCTTATTGATGTGTATTTTGTAATAATGTTTTGCAGCTGATCTCTGTCTCCCAATATGGAGGAAAGTACTAGCCAGCTCTCCAAGGAGGAGGTCGTGAATAACACCCCTGCAGTGGATAATGGTAATAAAGATCCCTTCCTGCATGAGACAAGTCTCAACAACGAGGACAAACAATGTGCTTCTTGGTTGTCCTTTAATTCCCTTTATTTCAGGGACAGAACATCTATAAAAATTCATCTTTTCTCAAACAGGGAATTTTTATTACTGTCTTTAGTTGAAAACAAAAAGATGCCTGGAGTTTAGAAGTGGCCGACCTGCTTTCTAGTTCCAGGATAGCCACTGAGAAAATGGCGTTTTTACTTAATCCTTTGAACGCGACCTACTTTTCTTTTCCTGGATGATTTTAAGATTTCTTTAACATTTTTCTGATGATCTGAAACTTTTCTGGGCTGCCCTGGATCTGGTCTTGTGATGGTCCCCAGCTGTCCCTTGTCCCCTCCAGCCTTAGCACTTTGTTCCTAGTCTTGTTTTCAGACCAGGACCCCTCACCGTTGCTGGACTTTCCTCCTCGGACCCTCACGGCTATCTCCTCCTCCTTGTAGAAGTGAGCTTGTGCTCTACAATGACAATATTTTTTTTTAATTTTTTATTTATTTCTGTATGTGTACGAATGTACTGTCTGCATGCAAGTCTGTGCACCCGTGTCGTTCAATGCCGCGGAGGTCAGAAGTGGGCGTCGGATTCCCCTGGAGCTGGAGTTCTCCTGGAGTTGGAGTTTCAGACGGTTCTCAGCCGCCATGTGGGTGCTGGGGATCGAACCCGGGTCCTCTGCAAGAGCGGTCGGCGCTCTTAACCGCTAGGCCATCTCTCCAGCCCCGACAATATTTTTTTTTAATTTTATGTATGTGAGTGTTTTGTGTGCATGTATGTAAGTGTACTGTTCCAGCCAATGGCCACTAGGGGAAGGTGTTGGATCCTCTGGAACTGGAGTTATGGCCAGTCGTTAGCTACCATATGTATGCTGAGAACTGAACCTGGGTCCTCTGCAAGAGCAGTCAGTGCTCTTTAACCACTGAGCCATCTCTCTAGCCCCAATAATAATTTTTAAAATTTACTCATTTTTACATTTATTTGCTTATTTGTGTGGAGTATGTGTGCATGTGGCATCTGTTCATGCTGTGGGCATGTGGAGTGTGTGTGTGTGTGTGTGTGTGTGTGGCATCTGTTCATGCTGTGGGCATGTGGAGGTCAGAGGACAGCTTGCTGGAGTCAGCATTCTCCTTCCACCAGGTAGATTCTAGAGGTGGAACTCAGGTCATCGGTCATCAAACTTGCGGCATCTGTCTTTATCCACTGAGCCGTTTCACCAGTCCTTGTATTTTCTTGAAACTTTCTTGACTTAAAGTTATTAGAGACTCAAAGAACTTTTTTCTTTTTTTATTATTTTTTAAGGGATTCTACAATATAAGAGCACAGTTGTTTTCAGATCACACTGTCGTTGCTCAGTTTGCCATACAATTAGGTAATTGGTGCTAGCATCCACAGATGAGGGGCACTCGGTTTGGTTCCAGCTCTTTGTTATTGTGAAGAGAGCTGCAATAAACATGGCTGTGCATGTATCTCTGTGGTAAGATGAGTCTTATGGGTACATACCCAGGAGTGGTATGGCTGGGTCAAGTGGCAAGTTTATTCCAAGTCAGAGAACTTTTTGTATATCACTTCTATCCTTCCTCATTTGCAGTGTTAAAAAAAAAAAAAAGTAAAGCTGAGCCAGACACAGTGTGACACATGCTTGTAATCTTAGCACTTGGAAGGCCCAGGCAGGAGGATTGATATGAGTTCAAGATCAATCTGGGCTACCAAGAAAAACCCTATCTTGAGTCAAAACAAAACAAAACCCAAAGAAAATAAATCTGTACTGGGCTTGGTGGCGATAGCTCTTATTTGAGCACTCAGGTGGCTGAGGCAGGAGGAGGACAGAAGCAGATTCAAGGCCAGCCTGAGCTGCGTAGCAAGACGGCCTAAAGAGAGTGAAGCCGGGGCTGGGGCGGTGGCTCAGCAGTTGAGAGTGCTCAGTGCCTTCACAGAGGGCCTGGGTCTGGTTCCCAGCACCCACGTGACAGCTAACAACCATCTATAACTCCAGTTCCAAGGGATCCAATGCCCTTTTTTGGTTTACCTGGGTTTGTACACACATGGTGTGCTTACATACATGCAGGCAAAACATATACATAAAATAAAAGTAAATAAAGTCAGTTTTTTAAATTAAAGCTGAAAACTTTTTTTCTTTTCACAAAGCCAATTTTTTAATAGAAGCTCTGTGCATTTCATACAAAATTACAAATCAAATCTAGACCTGTGCCCCCTCTCTGCCCCCCCACCCCACCAGAGCTCATGCATTCTGCGAAAAATGTTTTTCATCTTTTTCTCAGCCTCTCTCAAAATTCTTGATGCAGAAGTTAACTGTTTTGAGCAGAAGTTCACCATTTCAGTCAGTTCTTTGATGCAGTCTTTCTGTTGTTGTTGTTGTTGTTGTTGTTGTTTCTTCCAATATGCGTCTTTCCAATAAAGCTGAAAACCTTATAAACTGTAATGGTGAACTAGTGTAAGTGAAATTGAATCCAGTTCAATAGAAGATAGTAGTGTCCTTCATGACTTGTAGCCTCGTCTACTCCACTGTAGGTAGTGAAAGGGTCTGAGGTCTGAAGATTCCTGGAGAGAGCCTTGGGGCCTCCAGGATTCCCTGATCACACTCGCGGAATCATCCTTACCTATGCAGTTTGAGCTGGTTGGAATTTGTCCTAAAACTTCAGACTTAAATGCTTGATCTGCATTGTTGTTTGCTTGTTCAGTTGATTTTTGCATGTAGATTTTAGTTATTCTCTTATTTTTCAATTTATTCTTTAATAATTTTGGAGGGTTTTTATTTATTATTTTTTATGTGTATGAGTGTAGTGTTTGCATGTAGGTTGATGCACCTGTGTCATGCACAGAAGAGGGCATCAGATTTCCCTGGAGCTGGAGTTAAAGACGGTTCTTAGATGGTTCTTTGCCACCATGTGGGTGCTGGGAATCAAACCCTGGTCCTCTGCAAGAGCAGTTAGTACTCTTAACCACTGAGCCATCTCTCCAGCCCCTGGAGGGGTATTTTGAGACAGGGTCTCATGCAGTCCACGCTGGCCTCAAACTTGCTATATAAACAAGAATGCGGACTGGAGAGATGGCTCAGTGGTTAAGGGCACCATCTGTTTTTGCAAAGGACCTGGGTTCAAATCCCAGCACCCACATGGTGGCTGACAACCTTCTGTTACTCCAGTTCGGGGGGATCGGAGGTCCTGTTCTGTCCTCTGCCGGCATTGCACACATGCAGGTATAACACTCGTACACATAAAAAAATAAATCAGTTGATAACAAGAATGCAACTTTGAATCCTGCGTCTCCTGACCCTGCCTCCCTGTGCTGGGATTTACAGGCAGGAGTCACCACACAGCCTGCAGTTTGTTTTGTTGTTGTTGTTTTGCTTTTTTTTTTAATTGTTTCCTTGATTTCTAGAAGGAGTCAAATTACAGGATCCAGAGTTTGGGGTGCAACTGACTCCTCAGGGATTTGGGGACACCGCGGGCCTGGGATGTTGCTGGTAATTCATCAGGATGGGACCTCCTACCTTTGAACTGCAGTTCTAGGGGGCCGTGGGGCTGCCAGGTTTAGATCACCCCACAGTCACACTGAGTGCTGTCTTTTTATTTCAAGTGCAATGAAAGAACTGGAAGAAAACGATGGGAAAATGAAGAAGATGACTGCTAGCGACAGACTCCAGGCATTTCATCTTCAGAAGAGCCCGAACCTCCTGGACAAGCCGTATGAGGAGAAGGACCTTTTTATTCAGAAGACCAGGTGAGCTCACTTGCTGACGCCTGTGGTCTAGCTGCTTCCCACCTTCTGGCTGTACAGTGCATCCACTGGAGGTCCTGGCTTTTGTTCCTTGAGAGCTCTTCTCCAGCCCGAAAAGCCTCACCAGACATGGTGATCCCCGTCCCCGAGTCCTGTCAAGCTGGTAGAGAACTGGATATGCTCCTGGTCCTTCCAGGCTCTCCGTGACCATCATCTGCCTTCTGTATGGGACCTCACACGTGCGCGGTGTCACGGAGGCTTTAGTGGCAAACTCCTCAGGACCCTGCTGGTCCGGGCCTCCCTGACACATGGTCCTTGTGGGTTTATGTTCAGTTCTATGTACCAGCATAGGGAGCCACAGCACTGAATGTGTTTCTCAACATTAGAGAAGAAACATCTCAAACATGAAAAGTTGAAAACTAGTAGTAAATGGCTGTCTCTTGCGTACCACCACACGATCCCAGCTCAGCTTTCCCCCAAATACATGTAAACGTGTAGGTCGTAGCTATGATTCTTTTGCTGAATCACTTTGAGGAAATTTCAGGATCCTGATCCTCTCTCCTATCTCAGTGTCTGTGAAAAGCAGAACCATGTTTCTGCACGACCTCGGCACCTAGCGTCACCTGTGGAGACTAGGGCCATCCTGGTAGCAGCCTTATACCCCACATGCTGATGTTTCCCTGTCAGCCTCCAAGGGTCCTTAGAGCTCATGCTTGGGACTTGGCTCTGTTGCTTTCTGTTGAGGTGAAGCTAGTGTTTCATCCAGGCCCACACAGAGAGTTGCTTTGGTCTATGTTAACCACGTGCTCAGGAGGTCCTGCCACCATGTACAGA
This sequence comes from Rhizomys pruinosus, assembly GCA_009823505.1. Taxonomy (NCBI): domain Eukaryota; kingdom Metazoa; phylum Chordata; class Mammalia; order Rodentia; family Spalacidae; genus Rhizomys; species Rhizomys pruinosus. The sequence goes on along the minus strand of VZQC01007166.1, from coordinate 930,961 downwards.
AGTGTGACCTTCAGGTGCCTGTGCTTATACAGGCCCACGTTAGCTGCATTTTCCTTGGCTGTCTAGGCCCGTCACCTCTGGGAGGAGGCTACACAGCTGGCTTCTTTGTCCGTGTTTACAGAAAACAGGCATCTAAGACCCTGCTATGTCACTTGATAGAAAGACGAGGCCTGAGCCTGGTCCCTCCCCAATATCCTCACCCCTCTGGCCCCTACTGAGGCTAGAACTTTAGAATAACATATGCCAATTCTTATTTTAACACTTTAGAGGGGAGCTGCGTGTATGCCACCAAAGGATGGACCTCCTTAGCAAGCAGCAGGACAGCTTAGCAGCCGAGATCTCCACTGAGAAAGAAGCCGGCAACATGTAGGTCATCTGTGTGGGCAAGAAGGTTGAAGCAGGCAAGTGTTACCTGCTAGTCCAGGTAGTACCATACCATGCATGTTCATTCATTTACTCAGCAAAGATGTATGTTAAATGCCTGCAGTCGGGAAGCAGACGGCCTTACTCTGTGCTGAGGAACGGACAATATAACACAAAGAAACATCAATCCAAGGGCTAGGGGCGTGGCTTGTTGGTGAGATCCTTGCTGTGTAAGCATGAGGGCCTGAATTTGAGCCCCAGCACCTAAGTGAAAAGAAAACTGAGTACTGCAGTGCACACTGGTAACCCAACACTAGGAAGGCAGGGCCGGGCGAGGCCAGGAAGGCCAGGCTGGCCACATCTGGGAGCTCCAAGTTCAGTGAAAAACTCTGTCTCAAAAAGCAGTGATTGGAGCTGGAGAGATGGCCTAGCAGTTAAGAGCGCCGACGGCTCTTACAGAGGACCCGGGTTCGATCCCCAGCACCCACATGGCGGCTGAGAACTGTGTGAAACTCCAATTCTAGAACTCCAGTTCCAGGGGAATCTGACACCCTCTTCTGACCTCCGCGGCATTGCATGACACGGGTGCACAGACCTGCATGCAGACAGTACATCATTCATACACATACAGAAATAAATAAAATTTAAAAAAATTTTTTAAAAAGCAGTGATTGAGGAAGTCACCTGATGTCAACTTCTGATCACATGGACACACACATATATACACACATGTGAACATACACACAAATAATAAAAAAAGAAAAAGGAAAAGACATGACAGTATAGTAAACCAAGTCAGGGTATAGACAGGCTAAGCCATACGGCTCATGAAGTAGCACTTCTGGCCTTGGTGACTCTGATGGAAATGGCTCCTTTCTGGGGTTTTAAATTTATTTACTTACCTGTTTATCGATTTGGGCACAGGGTCTCACTCTGTAGCCCACACTGTCCTCAAATTCACAGTCTTTTTGCCTCAGCCCCCAGTCCCGCAGCTGCAGGGCTGAGCCACCACACCTGGCTCTTCGTGGGATTTAAAAACCCATCTAATTCTGTGAGCTCCAGGTTCAGTGACAGACTGTCTCAAAGTAAAATAAAATAAAATAAAGACTGTGATGGAGGATGATGCCTGATTCTGACCGCTGGCCACATGCACAGGCACATATGTGTGCACACACATGAACACACTTGCACACAAAAATAAATAATCATAAAAATAATTAAAAAAAAAAAAAAGACACGTCAGCCGCTCAGTATCCGTGATTCCAGAGCCCATCAGTCACTTGGAACCTGCTTCCCAGTGCCACACAGGTGCAGAGCCACTTCATTCATGTCCTCTGGCCAGTACCATACAGGCTCTTCTTGTGGATGAGGCCCTCTACTTGGCTTTCCTTACCAGCTCCCACCGAGAGAAGATGACTGCTCCTCACCCTACAGAGTATACATCTCACGGTGTAATTGGTATTCAGCAACAGCAGATGGCACAATAGACTGCACTGTGAGGAGGGAAGAGGGACAGAGGGTTCAGAGCAGCTCAGGGCAAGAGAGGCTGCTCCCAGTGGCCTGGCAACAAGCCTTTGTGTCTAGCTTTCTAAGAGAAGATGAGAGGCCAGCCAGTAGAGGAGAGCAGGGATGACCGTGGAGGAAGGCCCCTGCTCCTAGGCCCTCAGGTAAGGCCCTACCTTGGCCCTACGGCCCAGCAGGAACAAGGCGTGGGAAATACCTTTGGTCGACACCACCAGACCTCGCTCTTGATCAAACACTGCAGATGGATTTTTCTCCTGAAAACCGGGATGGCCAAGGGAAGGCTCCCGGCTGTCCCCAGGCATCTGTCTCAGTAAGACCAGGTGCTGACCTGTGGCCCATTCTGTCTTCTGCGGCTGGCTGCAGGGCAGCTGTTGGCCAACTTTGGGCTGCATCCAGACGCCTGCAGACGGAAGTGGAGAATGAGAGAGACCTGAAGCCAAAGATCACAGCCATGCTGAAGGAAAGCAAGTGAGTTTGCAAGAGCCCGCTCTGTAGTACTTACCCTGGTTATTTAGCAGGAGGCAAGTCTCAGAGCAGCTTATGGGTTAATTCCTACTTTGAGGATAAAGAACAAAACCCCAACATAGTTTACTTTTTACTTTCAAGCTGCTTAGAAATTAAAAAGTAACAAGTTGAACTAGGTGAGAGGAGAAAGCTGTGTATTACCAGTGGTTTCTTCACGTTTGTTTATAGTCTGTAAAATCAGCTTCTCTTTTCCTGGTTCCCTGGGCCTCTTGGGCTCAATGGTAGAGCATCTGAATAGTGTACATGAAGCCACTTGGGCCAGGAAGGGGGGGTGGGGAGGGAGAAGTATCCTCAATTTTCCTAGAAGCATCCATAGAAAGGTGACAGCCGTTTCATTTTAAGTATTTTTCTGGTCAGAGTTTAGCTTATAAATTTAGATCTGCTTCCGTTGAGTCCATCAAGAAATGGTTTCTTATGGGGTACACACAGCTCATTGATTATGCCAAGGGCTCCCAACGCAGACTCAGGGAGCCACAGGCTCCCTGCCGGACTCAGTCCAGATCACAGCTCCGCTGTTAGATGACTGCAAGTCAAGCTGGAAAGCTTTGCACTCTGAGGACAGAAGACACGTGGAATCCAGAAAGCAGCCCTGACTAGGCGCAGCAGCTGCTGCCCCCGCTGCATGCCACAGCAGGAACAGACCTCCGCCGCCTTCCCTCCGCACACTCTCCGACCTTAAACCAGTTCCTGGCTCTCAGGAGCCAATATCTTTGTGTGTCCCACACACACACCTCATGATGTAGCCACATAAAATGCAGGGAGGAAGGGGGCTGGAGAGAATAGCCTAGCGGATAAGAGCGCCGACCGCTCTTTCAGAGGACCCGGGTTAGATCCCCAGCACCTACATGGCGGCCGAGAACCGTCTGAAACTCCAATTCCAGAACTCCAGTTCCAGGGGAATCCGACGCCCTCTTCTGACCTCTGCGGCATTGCACGACACGGGTGCGCAGACCTGCATGCAGACAGTACATTCATATACATACAGAAATAAATAAAAAATTGAAAAAAAATTTTTTTTAATGCAGGGAGGAAGCAGCTGGGGAGAAGGCAGCCTGTGGGTGAGCAGGAGGGCGCTGTGCAGGAGGGGGCTGAGCAGGAGGGGGCTGTGCAGGAGGGGGCTGTGCAGGAGGGGGCTGAGCAGGAGGGGGCTGTGCAGGAGGGGGCTGTGCAGGAGGGGGCTGTGCAGCCTACACAGCCTTGGTTGACACTTGGCTGGCACTTTCTCTCTCTGTGGTTCTGAAACCAGGGCAGGCAAACATCCCTGGAGGTCCTGTCTGTAGTGGATTGCTGTGAGCATCCATTGTGGATACTCACATGGTGGTGTATATCTTTAATCCCAGCACTTAAGAAGAAGAGGCAGGAGGATCTCTGTGAGGTGGAGGCCAGCCTGGTCTACATAGCGAATTCCAGGCCAGCTGGGGCTACAGGAAGGTCCTGTCTCTAAAAATAAAACAACAAAATTCTTTTTTTACTTTAAAACAATGTCAAACTTAGAAAGACAATTTAATCTTTTTTATTTTTGTCTTTTTGAAACAGGGTATCCCTGTAGCTCTGGCTGTCCTGGAACTTGCTATGTAGACCAGCCTGGACTTGAACTCACAGAGATCTGCCTGCCTCTGCCTCCCAAGTGCATGCACCACTATGCCCGACAGAGAGAGAATTTAAAAACTGCTATGACATCTTCCTCCAGCTCCAATCCCAGCAGCACCCCTTTTCTCTGAACCTTTTCTCGATGTCATTATCTCTCTCTGACCACACTGGTGACCACCTGGCCTCTGCCCCCCACGCCTCCATCAGCACAGCATTTTTTTTATTATTATTTGTTTATTTTTAAGGGATTCTACAATATAATAACACGGTTGTTTTCAGATAACATTGATGTTGCTCAGTTTGCCGTACAATTAGGTAATTGGTGCATTTTGCAAGTATCTATGTCCAAATTTTGAACAACCCAAGTTTCCCATAGTCCAGTTGGAGAAGCTTGTATGCACAGGTATGTTGATCAATTAGGAGTCCAGACTATATTGCTGTAGTCTCATGATTCACCTCTATCTCTCCACAGCCCTTACATTCTACCACACCTCCTCTTCCGCAATTTGTTCCCTGGACTTTGGGAAAGGGGCACAAGTGGGTGAGAAGAAAACAGTCTACTTTCTTTGGAGTTGTCATTTTGGACTCTAGTCTGTTCAGGTTATTTCCCTTCATGGGTTGACAGCTTGTCCAGTGATACCTTTTTAGTCATACTAACAAAGCACAAGCAATTGGATGTATAGGCATTTAAGCAGTACTAATTATTATGTCAAGCTAGGCTAGCACAGCCTATTTTTAAAGGCAGTATCTCCCACCTGTCTCTGACATATGCAAGAAGAGGCTCACTACAGTGCCTTTGAAATGAAAGGAGTGTTTCCTACTCAGAACAGGACCTCTACAGCAGGTTCCCTCCGATACATGGGCCGTCCCTTCCACCCGACCCTGAGGAGCCTCTAGTATCTCAGCTCTCTCAGTCCAGGTTTTCTCCAGCTCCCATACAACTCATTACGCGGAGAGAATGGACTCAACTCCATAGTCATGATTTTTTTTAATTTAACAAAATAATGGAAGGAAAACTTCTTAATACAAGTTAGCACATTTATTTTTAAAAGATTTAAAAAATATTTTATTTATCAATTTTATTTTTTTATTTTTTTTTATTTTATTTATTTTCGTATGTGTATGAATGTACTGTCTGCATGTAGGTCTGTGCACCCGTGTCGTGCAATGCCGCGGAGGTCAGAAGAGGGCGTCGGATTCCCATGGAACTGAAGTTCTCCTGGAATTGGAGTCACAGACAGTTCTCAGCCGCCATGTGGGTGCTGGGGATCGAACCCGGGTCCTCTGTAAGAGCGGTCGGCGCTCTTAACCACTAGGCCATCTCTCCAGCCCCCGATTTTATTTTTTATGTATATGAGTGTATTGCCTGCATGTTTGTAAATGCACCCATGTCATGCACTGCCCACAGAGGTCAGAAGAGGGCATTGGATTCCCTTGGAACTGGAGTTGCAGACAGCTGTTAGCTGCCATGTGAATGCTGGGTATCGAACCCAGGTCCTCTGCAAGAGCAAGTGCTCTTAACTGCTGAACCACCTCTCCAACCTAAAAGATTTGTTCTTATGAGGGGTTTCTCTGCATCTATGTACGCATGCGCGCCATGCACTTGCCAAGTAGGCGGAGGCTAGGAAAAGCCATCAGTTCTCCTGGAACCGGACTTACAGTTGTGAGCCGCCATGCGTAATGCTGAGAAACCTGGGTCCCCTGCAAGAGCAGCAAGTGCTCTTCATCACTGAACCACCCGTCCAGCCCCAAGTTAGCACATCTGTAAAAGCCTCCATCTGTGGTGGACAGCATTTGCTTTGCCATCACATATGCAAAGATTTGGCTGCGACACTCTCCAGTGTTGTACCAAGGGTCGCGCACCGTCTATTGTCAGCTCTAGCCTAGCAGGGTCCTCCAGGTAGAGCTGCTGGCCTGGCCCCAGCACTGGGCCATGCGTAACCGTGCTCAGTACTCGTCTGTGTGTCTAGGTGTGTCAGGTGTAAATGGCTAGAGATCATACTTGCTGCGGCACACTGATGTTTACTGAGAATAGATTCTTATGTCTTAGGAAGCACAATTCTTTATCGACCCTCTTCCTTCTCATCTCAGCTAAAGATGAGCTGCAAACTTCCTAGACTCGTGATGCTGGAGACATGGCTCAGCAATTAGGAGCACTGGCTGCTCTTGCAGAGAACTCAGCTTCAGTTCCCATCACCCATGTGATGGCTAACAACTGTCTGTAACTCCAGTTCCAAGGGATCTCATGCCCTATTCTGACCTCCATGGGTTCTGCATGACATGAGTGCATACAGGCAAAACACTCGTACATATAAAATAAAAATAACATCTTTTTAACTTCCTGGCCTCATGCTGGAGCCAACAAGTGCTGTGTACATCCCACCCACTACAGATGTAGTGCTGACTGTCAGGTGATAACAGAATCACCTGAGGCCAGAGTCAGGCAGGCCCCTCATTGTTGAGGAAATAACCTGGAGAAAGCTGGCTGCCACCATGCTCTGGGTCTTTCCCCAAGTGCATTTGAAGACTTGGGGTAGTTCTTGGTAGCTTCGAGGTCCACAGCCTCACGGAAGCCATTTTCCAGATGCTTTCCTTGGGCCAGGCAGGCAGGCCACGACAATAAGCTGACCCAGTCTTTAGAACAGGTGAGTCCATGTCCATGCAGGAAGCATAGATCTGTATAGCGGGTGAGGCCAGGCACTGGGACCTCAGCCTCCAGGTGCCATTCGGCCAAGAGGAGGCCTTAGAAGAGGGTGCCAGCTCATCGTTAGTGATTTCTAATATCCGCCTGAAGTATTTGTCAAAATCAAGTGTCAGGCCTTCCTCAGACTCCCAGGATAGATGCTTCACAGAGAGCCAGCTCCAGATCTCCAGCCCTTAGCCACCACAAAAAAAAACAAATGGCCTATTTTATTTGTGTAAGGACTACCATGTGGTACATTGAGCTCCAGAAGGGGCAATTGGAGGGTGCCTGGAAGCGTAATGAATAAGGGGCAGAAGCTAGGCACAGGTGCCTCCAGGTGCCCTCCACTCGGCACCTTCATAAAGAGAAAGAAGCCAAAAATAAAAATAAATAAATAAATAAATAAATAAGAAAGAAGCCTTGGAGAAGATGGAGAAGAACCGCTCGCTGAGGGTCCAGTAAGTGCCACGGCCCGCTAAGTGCCACCAGGTCCTGGCCCTGTGGTCTTGCCGGTTCCTTTGCCAGAGCTTTCCAGAGCTTTCCAGATTTGGCTCCCAGCTCCTCACTCTGTATCTATTCACTGGCCCTGCCTAGTTTCCCTTCCTTGTTACCCTTGACCAGAATCGCTGAAGCCAACAGACTTTTCCCCTTGCACACTCACTCTTCTCTGTCCAGCTAAGCCGTTGTCTGGCTCCATCTTGAACCCAGAAATTTCTTTGCTTACTTGAGCCTTGAAGTGCTCAGTCTCAGTTCCTGTATATCCCCTGAGGCAGCCCCGTCTCTGCTCAACCACCTGCCAGATCCATCCCCCTTCTGCTCTATGAACATGAAGCAATCCTCCTATGTCTGGACGCCCCAGGCTTATGCTGCACATCTGGTCTCCTAATCCCCTCCTTATACGTCTTCATTCAGCTACCCACACTACCCAGCTCCTGGCAAACTGACTGCACCCTGTGGATCCAGGCCATTGGCTGTGGACAGTCGGGGACCTCTCCCGGCCCTGCTTCCTCTCTCTTACCTCCTTCTCCCCAATCCCTGGCCTTTCCCTCTCTCTACTTCCATTTTTGTTGGTCCCTTTCCCTTTCAGACTCCAGCCCAGCCTTGGCCAGATCCTGTTTGGGGAGGCTTCCTCACACCAGAGCTCCCAGTAGCACATTAACATCGACAAGTGGGTCATGTGGCACTCATCCCATCCACTTCCTGTGTCACTGCAGGAAGTCCTTGCGTGTTCAGAAGGAGCTGGGGCAGAGACACCAGAAGCTGCTGGAGGATGCCAGGAGAAACCACAGGGTTGCGGTGAAGTTCCTGAGAGCCTCCCTGCAAAGGTGCATTTCCCCTTCTTTCTCTATGTTTTGGGGGAATCTTCCTTTCACTCTGAAAAATCCATGACTTAGTCATCTGAAACAAATAGGTCTGGAGTTTTAATTCTAAGCTGCTATTTGGGTTTGCGAGAGGAACGTGAGCCCCAACGAGAACACCCCTAGCGTCATTTCCCACTGAGACAGACCCCGAGCAGCAGGGCCTGTTTGTCTTACCTCTGTGTTGTCAGCTTTATTTATTTGATGGAAATGACCAGCACCCAAGGCCCCCACAGCTCTGTAAGTGTCAGCATTGCCTGCATCCATCCCTGCTAAAAATGTGCATCTCTCCAGAGTTCGGGAGCGAGAGCAGGAGAAGGAGGTGGAGTCCCGTGAGCACATGAAGCGGCGTATGGACGCTGTGCTAGCCTTGAAGAACAACATCAAGGCCAGCCGGGTAGGTATAGCTCGGCCTCTGGGCCATCTGGCTTCGAGGTCGCCATTCTGGCACATCCAACCAACTGGCCACCGCCCTGGACCCTGATCTTGGGAGCCAGAATCCTGTCCTCAGGATCCTGCCAAGGACCAACCAACCTGTTCAGATGCTCCTTCGTAGGCTCACCGTAACTCTATCGCAGGCTTCCTGCCTGGACTCTGAACAGAAAGAAAGCAACTCATCTCTGTTTTGAGAGCAGAGGAGTAGTGACAGAGTTCATTACTGCCCAGAGCAGTATGAGGAGCAGCCTAGGGCTAGGGTCTGGGTTAGGCAGGAAGGTCATATGGAGAAGGGTAGGGCACAACATTATGAAAAATCAAGGGGCTGAAGAGATAGCCTAGCGGTTAAGAGCACCGACTGCTCTTGCAGAGGACCTGGGTTCCATCCCCAGCACCCACATGGCGGCTAAGAACCGTCTTTAACTCCAGTTCCAGGAGAACTCCATGAGACCCTCTTCTGACCTCCACGGCATTGCACGACACGGGTGCACAAACCTACATGCAGACAGTACACTCATACACATACAAAAATAAATAAAATTTAAGAAAAAAAAGAAAGAAAAGTCAAGCAGGTGAACCGACAGGAGGGGCCAACATGGACCTCGCTACGTACACTCCATACCCCAAGGGCCCCAGGGCTGTGTTGGGTGAGAGATGCATTGGGAATTATGAATGTTTGCAAACTATCTACTTTGTGGGATTCACAAGTGCCAGCATTGATTGAAGGATGCTCATTTAAAGGAAAGGTCTGCATTTGAGTATGTAGAAACATGTGTGTGCGTGTGCGTGTGTGTGTGTGCGTGTGCGTGTGTGTGTGTGTGTGTGTGTGTGTGTGTACACTTGACCATATGCTGGTGACTCCAGAGTTCTCTATTTCCAGGAAACACTGAAGAAGTTTCATGCCTGGGGCCAAGCTCGAGCAGAGTTGGCAGAACAGAAGGCCCTGGCAGACAAAGAAGTAATCCTGGCCCAAGGCGGCAATGCATTCAAGCACCTTTTGTATGAACGCAGACGCCAAGAACTGGAGGCTCAGAAGCGGTGAAGGCTCAGAGGGCTGGGAGGCACCTGCTTTGGAAGTGGGCACAGGGAGAACCAGGGGGCTCAACCCTCATCCCTTACAATGAACAAAGCTGATCTCTGCTCAGATTTTGTACCAAGAGCAAATGGGAGAGAGGGGCCTCAGTGGTTGAAGAGCGCTTACGGCTCGTGTAGACGACCCAGATTCAGTTCCCAGAGTTTACATCTTACAGTCTCCTTTAATTCCAATTCCAGGGATTCAGACACCCTCTTCTGACCCCGACACATACCTGCACTCATCTGGTGCATGTACATACACTCGGGTCCACACACATATACATACTTTTTTTTAAAGCTAGCCACGGTGGCACACGTCTGTCTTTAATCCCCACACTCTCGAGGCAGATGCAAGCTGATCCCTCATCTGAAGAACATTTCCACAGGGCCTTTGAAGAGGAGCAGAAGCTCCGGAAGCAAGAGATCGTGAGTCGGATTTTGAAAGAGGAAGCTGAAGAAGAAATTCGGAAAAAGAGACAGCATCCTCCTGTTCCAAGCACAGACCGGTGGACTCTGAGAGACAAGGCCTGGAGCTACATTTCTGACTTCCGTGAAGGGAAGACTGCCCCCCCAACCACCAACAACTACATGATGGTGAGAAGACACTGCCACGTTCAGTTTGAGGCCATGTGTTTGAGGGCCGGGTGTGAGGAGGAGGCTGACCGAGGTCCCCAGGGCCATGTGCCAACCATGGGTAAGTTCCTCACACTAACCAATGGTACTATTAGAGCTCTGAAAAGTTGCCTCTCTGAGACAGGGGCAAGTCTCTCACCTGACCCCAGAATGGAATCAGTCCCTCCCATGTGGAGAGACCTGTGTGGAGAGTCTTCTTTCTGCTCTGTACACTCTCCATCTCTATAACGAGCATGCCTTCCTGCATTGCTTTCCTGTCAGGTGGAGCATGAGGTGACAGTACATTCCAAGCCTTCTTTGCCGCTGAAAGTCATATCCAGTGAGTCCGTGCAGGGGGACCTGGTGAACATTAATGTAGGTGAGGAGGTATTGGCTGAGCCGGAGATCCCAGGGCTTTGGAGTGAAGAGTACAAACCATACCAGGTAACAGCTTTCTTGTGTAAGGTCCTCTGCAGGGGTTACCCATGGTCCACACCTGAGGTTCCAAGCCCTCCCCCTGCTACAACTGCCCACCTTCTGCCCCCTCCTGTGCTTGCTGCAGCCTTCTCCAGACTAGGTCCTTCTCCCCTTCTCAAAATTTCCAAGCAGCCGGGTGTGGTGGCGCATGCCTTTAATCCTAGCACTTGGGAGGCAGAGGCAGGCGGATCTTTGTGAGTTCAAGGCCAGCCTGGTCTACAGAGTGAATTCCAGGACAGCTGGGGCTACAGGGAGACCCTGTCTCTAAAAGACCAAAAAACCCCAAAACTTTTCAAGCAAACTGATAAGTGCATAATAAGTCCAAACGCCTTTGGGTTCTAGCCTCTTGTCACTGGAGCCTCTGTAGTCAGCCACTTAGTGTTGCACATAGCTATGAAGAACAGAGGGCTAGAAGGTTGCAAGAATTATCTCCCATCTCTCTGCTGACTGTCAAGAGCACCCGTTTCTTTTTTAATATTGTATTCATATTTTTACTTTATGTGTATGACTGTATTGCCTACATGTATGTAAGTCCTCCTGTGTCATGCAATACTTGAGGAGGTCAGAAGAGGGTGTCATATTCCCCTGGAACTGGACTTAGAGATGATTGTTAGTGGCCATGTGGGTGCTGGGAACTGAACCTGAATCTTCTGCAAGAGGAGCCAGTGCCTTGAACTACTGAGCCATCTCTCCAGCCCCAAGAACACTTGTCTCCATAAAAATCATGACTTCGAACTTCCTTCAACAGTCTTTTTGAAGTAGCTTGCCCCATCCAGAGTGCTGGTTCTCTGGGTACTGAAGTGATAACTACAGCAGACAGGGGGCACGGGTCTCTGCCCCCCCACCTCCCCCCCAGCTAGCTCCTCTCTGCTTCGTCTGGCTATCATCACTACCAAAACAAAGCCATTTGGCTCTGCTGCTTCTCAGGAAGCAGTGAAGAAGGCAGGCTAAGCTGCCCATTCCGCCCTAACCCCAGCGGAGAGGTAGGGGGCACAGGGAGGCACCAGCTACTCTCTACCTTGGAGAGCTAGGCAGAAGGCCAGGGGTGGCACGAGTGGCCAAACGCCGCAGGCGGATGTCACAGAATATCCAAGGGAAATCCCAGGCCTGTTTGGACTACGACTTTCCAGTTGCTAGGATCAGTGATACTACCTGATTTGCACCAAAGCTGCCACTTAAGAAAATTGTGTCTGGGGCTGGAGAGATGGCCTAGTGGTTAAGAGCGCTGACTGCTCTTGCAGAGGACCGGGGTTTGATCCCCAGCACCCATATGGCGGCTGAGAACCATCTGTAACTCCAATTCCAGGAGAACTCCAGTTCCAGGGGAATCCGACACCCTCTTCTGACCTCCGAGGCTTTGCACGACATGGGCGCACCAACCTACATGCAGACAATACATTCATACAAATAATAAATAAAATAAATAAATAAATAAATAAATAAATAAATAATAGAAAGAGTGCCAATGCTCTTGCAGAGGACCCGGGTTCGATCCCCAGCACCCGCATGGCGGCTGAGAACCATCTGTAACTCTAATTCCAGGAGAACTTCAGTTCCAGGGGAATCCAACGCCCTCTTCTGACCTCCGCGGCATTGCAGGACACAGATGCACAAACCTGCATGCAGACAGTACAGTACATTCATACACATAGAAAATAAATAAAATTTTTTAAAGTATTAAAAAAAAAAGAAAGACAATTGTGCCCTACAGAGTTGTTGAGGAGCCTTCCCTTGCCCGATCACCAGTCTAGAACAGTCCCTTTTGGTGTTGCTTTCCAGAGAACTGCCTGAGTCCTGCGCATTCCGTATGTTCCTCCTTTTGCTCTCCCCCACCCCCCTCATCTCAAGCATGAACTCCCTGTCTCATGTGTGGCCAGGACGAGCCTGGTCATTTCCTGGGTGCCAGGCTTCCCCTGGGCAGTCAGGTTTGGCCCTGCACCCTGCTTGCTGTTAGGCCTCGAGCTATCATGGGCCTGTCTTTGTGAACCCGAGGCACCCAAGGAGGACACAGACCGAAAACCTGTGGGCGGAACGAAGATGGACAAAGACATCTTGGCTCACACTATGGAGAAGCTACGCAGTGGGGTGATCCACAAGCAGGTGGTGTCTGGACGGGAGTTCAAGGGCCGCCCCTTTAAGAGCAAGCCTGAGCTCATCCACTTCAAGGTAAGCCTGACCAGTAGTCAAGGAAGGAAGCGTTTCACCCACTGTCCTGCCTCTGGCGCCTTCTCTTTTGTCCTTGGGAAACCTAGAGGTCTCTTCTGCTTCCATGCAAAGATTGGGTACCACAGCCCAAGCATCAGAGAACACCCGGGCACTCCTGAGAGAGGTCCTGGCCCCCTGGGAAATGGTGCAGCAGAATAGTCACCTGCCAGACCCAGAAGCCTGGGAGCTCAGCACCCCCCCCCACACACACACATACACACACTGCTGCTTAGTGTCAGCATCCACACCAGGGCAGGGGAGGTGGCCTGAACCTCTGCTCTCTCTCGTATGCCACCCAGACTGCCACAAAACTAGCATCCTACACAGGGGGAAATTGTCACAAGGTGGCCCCTCCCTGCCCCTCTCAGTTTGGGGCAACCTGGGGAATCCTTGTCACACGTCAGTGCCTGACCTGACCTTTCACTGCCACCTCTCCCCAGCCTGCTCCTGGGAATGCTGCTGGAGGGCTTGGGCTTAACTTGTCCTCTGTCTCTGCAGGACTTTGATATTGGCAAAGTGTACAAGAAGAAGATCACCTTGATAAATGCCACCTACACAATCAACTATTGCAAACTGGTGGGTGTGGAGGAAAGCCTGAAGGACTTCATCCACATCGAGTGAGTCCTGGAGAGGCTGGGTGGGAACCATGGGCCAACCTTCCTTGCACAGCTGGGAAGGTCAGTCTTCCGTCTCCTGCCACTGAAGTCCTGGACACCAGCCCGGGGCCCTTGAATGCATGACCCAGCTTTTGGCTGGCTGCACACGCTTCCTGTCACTTTCACTGCGTGTTGGCTCTGGCTCTGTGTTTGTTCCTGTGGCAGCTAACCTGCCTTTTCTCTGTGAAGATTGCAGGGCTGTTTTTCTGAACTGTAAGTTCTTTTTCCTTTGTGCTAGTGTTCCAGCTTTCTTCTTTTCTGGGACTCTTCTTATGCACGCTGCCACCTCTTTGCTGGCTTTTTAAGTTCCATTTCTCCTCTGGTTCCCTTTCATGCTTTCTGCTTTCTATTTTTCCACAGTTTTTTGTTCTCTAGTGTTTTCTGTTGCTCAGCATCTTCTTTTTCTTTCTTTTTTATTTATTTTTTTACATTCTTGCATTTTAAAAATATTTTATTTATGCCGGGTGTGGTGGTGCACGCCTTTAATCCTAGCATTTGGGAGGCAGAGGCAGGCAGATCTTTGTGAGTTCAAGGCCAGCCTGGTCTACAGAGTGAGTTCCAGGACAGCTGGGGCTACAGGGAGACCCTGTCTCAAAAAGACCAAAAACAATTTATTTATTTTTTTTTTTTTAAATTTTATTTATTTCTGTATGTGTATAAATGTACTGTCTGCATGCAGGTCTGTGCACCCGTGTCGTGCAATGCCGCGGAGGTTAGAAGAGGGTCTCGGATTCCCCTGGAACTGGAGTTCTCCTGGAATTGGAGTTTCAGACGGCTCTCGGCTGCCATGTGGGTGCTGGGGATCGAACCCGGGTCCTCTGTAAGAGCGGTCGGCGCTCTTAACCGCTAGGCCACCTCTCCAGCCCCCTTATTATTTTTATTTTATGTGTATGAGTGTATTGCCTTCATGTATGTAAGTGCACCCATGTTGAACAATGCCCACAGAGGTCAGAAAAGGCCATTAGATTCCCTCGAACTTGAGTTATGGATGGTTGTTAGCCACCATGTGGGTGCTGGGAACTGAACCCGGAGGCCTCTGGGTTCAGTTAAGAGCAGCCCGTACTCTTAACTGCTGAGCCATCTCTCTAGTCCCTAACATCTTCCTTGTCTTGTTCCTCTCTTTTTTAAAATTTCTTTTTGTTGTTTTTAGAGACAGGGTCTTGCTATGCACCCTAGTCTGACCTGAATTCACTGTATAGCCCAGGGTGACCAAAACCCTGCAATCCCCCTTTCTCGGTCTCCCAAGAAGCCAACAGTCCAGGCCATCCAACTTATACACAGGTCTTTTCACAACTCAAAACCGCCTATGTCTGCTATTGATGTGATGGTTGTGATCTGCAGTTTCTATAAGGGGGTTCAGTATGAGTGAGACCCTGACTTTTTCTTCCCTCCCTGGGTTCCAGGGGTCCCCTTCTTCTCCCCTACAAGATGTCTCCTGAGGTGTCGTTCCTGTGGGAGTGTGCTCCCACATAATCTCCATGAACAGCACTGGCAGACAGGGCTGTAATCAGTGCTTCCCACCTTGAGAACAGAGCAGATGTGAACAGTAGGATGTTTTGTCCCTTGTCCCCAGTTTCCTGCAGCTTGCAGGCCCTCCTGGCTGTCTTCAAAGGCTGGCTTGGAGGGAGTGCTGCTGGAAAGTGTCTGTTGCCCCCACTCTGTGTTAATTTGGAATATGAGAGTTTGTCTGTCTGCCGGCCACGCTCTTTCATGTCTTTCATGTCTTTCGGTCACTTGCTTTTGCTGACCTGCAGGATTTCCGGAGGGTATGTATGGAGCCCCCAGGCTAGTGGTCCACTGGAAAGGTACCATCCCTTCCTGTCTTCTGGCTTCTATTGCCACTGTAGTTGTGAGTCTCTATCGGGTTCCTCAGCTTCTGCCTGGCCGTCCTGGGATCCCTCGCCTTCGGTACCCTGCAGCCCCATGACAGCATACCTGGGATGCTTGATTCTCTTTCGACTTGTTCTTGTTTGAGCAGCTCTTGAAGCATCTCAACCCTAGCCCTCAGATATCACCTCTCCTTGTTCCCTTGCCTTTCCCGCATCTTCTTGGCTTTGCCCTTTTCCTCCTGTGTGAAGCCTTCCCAATCCAGCCTCCCTGTCCCTCTGACACCTGCCTCACACTTCCATCTCTGCCTCGTCAGGCTGTGTGGGAGGTGTCCCCAGCCCACGGCTCTGTTCAGCTGTGTCTAACTGGCTGCTGGAGCTGCTGACTATGTGTCTTGTATCAGTTCTGTTTCTCATTTCTAAAAATTCCAAGTTCATTTTCAGATGAGCTGGCATTTCCTAAGTGACTTTTTCATTTTCCCTGCCTATAACTCTATTTTTATGAATTTAGCACTTTGCTGCTTGTCTTTTAGAGGTTCCACTCAATAGCCAATTTTGTGAGGTTCCTAGAGTTTGGCCTTGTTTCTTACTGCGTTTGCTCATGCACA
The DNA here is from genome assembly GCA_009823505.1 of Rhizomys pruinosus. Lineage (NCBI taxonomy): Eukaryota > Metazoa > Chordata > Mammalia > Rodentia > Spalacidae > Rhizomys > Rhizomys pruinosus. The sequence goes on along the minus strand of VZQC01007166.1, from coordinate 915,025 downwards.
CTGCCAGGTCTCCGTCCTTAGGGACTCTGTATAGTCGCGTGTCAAAATGCTTCCTACCCATCAGAAAAGTTTTTGATTTCCTTCGGCCTGGTACCATGGAGACATTGCCAGCCAGGGATCAGGTATTTTGTAGGTTCTTTGTATGTAGAGCTGGGAATGTATGTTCATGTGTGTGTGGGTGCACATGCACATGTGTGTGTATATGCATGTGGAAGCCAGAGGTCAACCTATTGGCTGGTGTTCCTTAGGGAGCATCCGCCTTTTTTTTTTTTTTTTGAAACAAAGTCTCTCACTGGGACTCGGGACTCATCAGTCAGGCTGTGCTGGCTGCAGCAAGCCCCAGTATCTGCCCATCTCCATCCACACAGCACTGGGATTACAAGCACATACCACTACATCTGGCTTTTCACTTGGATGCTAGAGATTTAACTCAGCTCCTCATGCAGGCACAGCAAGTGGTTTACTGAGTGGGCTGTTTCCCCAGCACCCAGAGGCAAGTTTTAATATTAATGTTTGTTCATTCTCAAATTATGCAGAAAGCCAACATTGTAAAAAAAAAAAATAGGCCCGATCATCATCAAAGAAGCTTGCTTTTGCAACAGACAGAGTCTTTTTTATTATTTTATTTATTTCTGTATGTATATGAATGTACTGTCTACATGTAGGTCTGTGCACCCGTGTCATGCAATGCCACGGAGGTCAGAAGAGGGTGTCGGATTCCCCTGGAACTGGAGTTCTCCTGGAATTGGAGTTTCAGACGGTTCTCGGTTGCCATGTGGGTGCTGGGTATCAAACCCAGGTCCTCTGTAAGAGTGGTTGGCACTCTTTTTTTTTAATAGTTTTTTTAATTTGTATTTATTTCTGTACCTGTATCAATGTACTGTCTGCATGTAGATCTGTGCACCCATGTCGTGCAATGCCTCGGAGGTCAGAAGAGGGTGTCGGATTCCGCTGGAACTGGAGTTCTCCTGGAATTGGAGTTTCAGATGGAACTGGAGTTTCAGATGGTTCTCAGCCACCATGTGGGTGGTGGGGATCAAACCCAGGTCCTCTGTAAGAGCGGTCAGTGCTCTTAATCGCTAGGCCATCTCTCCAGCCCCAACAGACAGAGTCTTATACAGAGTTCCACAACTGGTCACACACAGAGAATAAGTGTCCGTTGAGATACCCAACCCGAAGTGACACATCAATAATGAAACCTCTAAACTTCTAAACCCACAGAGCATAGTAGAACAAGTAATGGAGAGAATACTAATGAATCTCTCAACTCTTCATCACCGAAGCTTCCTCATGCAACTGGCCAAAGTGTAGCGAATAAGCAACTACAGAGTGCATGTCCCTGAACAGGACTCCTATACTTAATGTCACCCACCCAGAGCTCAGGGACCATTCTAGAAGAGGGGCTCTTGGGCTGGAGAGATGGCCTAGCAGTTCAGAGTGCCACCTGCTCTTTCAGAGGACCCGGGTTTGATCCCCAGCACCCACATGGTGGCTGAAAACCATCTTTAACTGAAGTTCCAGGGGAATCCAACACCCTCTTCTGACCTCTGCAGCTTTGCACACAGTTGTGCACAAACCTATGTGCAGACAGTACATTCATACATATAAAAAAAGAAGAAGAAGAAGAAGAAGAAGAAGAAGAAGAAGAAGAAGAAGAAGAAGAAGAAGAAGAAGAAGAAGGGCTCTTACAAAAGATGGCAAAAGCTGGGTGGGGCATGACCATAAGGAAATGACTCTTATTTATTTATCTATTTATGTTTTTATTTATGTTTTTATTTCCTTGTTGTTGTTGTTGTTGTTGTGGCCTTTTTGAGGCAGAGTCTGCCTGTAACCACAGCTGGCCTGGAATTCACTATGTAAACCAGATTGACCTTGAACTCACAGAGATCTACCTGCCTCTGCCTCTGGAGTGCTAGTATTAAAGGCGTGTACCACAATGCCATACCATTTATTATTTTTTATTTTGTGTGTATGAGCGTATTGCCCGCATGTGTGTAAAGTGCACCCATTCTATGCAATGCCTGCAGAGGTCAGAAGAGGGCTTTGGATCTCCCAGAACTGGAATTACAGATAATTGTTAGCCACCGTGTGGGTGCTGGGAATCAAACTGGGGTCCTCTACAAGCGCAGCTAGTGCTCTCAACGCCAAGCCATCTCTCCAGCCCCGGAAACAGAGTCTTACAGGTTCCTGGGAACTTGCTCACATGAACTCACAGCAATAGTAACAGCATGCACAAGACCCATACAAACTCAATCAGATAAAAACCAGCATAGACCTGGGGAATGGGCAAGAGGCCTCCCCTAGTGAGGAACTGTTGGCAGCGGATCGCTGCTGGGGGAGAGAGAGTTGATCTTTAATGGAGTGGTGCCACACAGGCTGAACAGGCTTCAGTGGGTGAACTAGGAGACAGCTGCGCAGCAAACTTGACTTGATAGGCTGTAACATACAAAACAGGATGAATGAAATCCTGTGGGCAGGCTATGGGGAGTCCAGAGAGGGGAGATCTAAATAGGATTAAAATCAATTATATGAAACCCATAAGAATTCCATTAAAAATATATATTGAGGGGCTGGAGAGATGGCCTAGCGGTTAAGAGTGCCAACCGCTCTTACAGAGGACCCGGGTTCGATCCCCAGCACCCACATGGCGGCTGAGAACCGTCTGAAGCTCCAATTCCAGGAGAACTCCAGTTCCAGGGGAATCTGAGACCCTCTTCTGACCTCCGCGACATTGCACGACATGGGTGCAGACTTGCATGCAGACAGTACATTCATACACATACAGAAATAAATAAAAATTAATTAAAAAATTAAAAAAAAATAAAAATATATATTGAAAAAAATAGGCCTGGAATTTTGAAGGAAGACCTTTTCCCCAGTCCAGAATTCAGACAAAGACACATGCCCAGCTCCTCTCCCTGCAGTAGGGGACGTTTGATGGGATGGATGATACTCACAGCCACTCCCTGCTTGTTGGAATTAAGCCCAACATTCTTTTTTTTTTCATTTAAAAAAATTTTTTTGTATGAATGTACTGTCCGCATGTAGGTCTGTGCAACCATGTCGTGCAATGTGTGGAGGTCAGAAGAGGGTCTCAGACTCCTCTGGAACTGCAGTTCTCCTGGAATTGGAGTTACAGACGGTTCTCAGCCTCCATGTGGGTGCTGGGGATCGAACCCGGGTCCTCTGCAAGAGCAGTCGGTGCTCTTAACCGCTAGACTATCTCTCCAGCACCACCCTTTTTTTTTGAGACAGGGTCTCCTTTTAGCCCCAGCCGTCCTGGAACTCACTCTGTAGACCAGGCTGGCTTAGAGCTCTCAGAGATCCACCTGCCTCTGCCTCTTGAGAGCTAGGATTAAAGGCGTACGCCACCACACCCAGCTTAACGACTGTTCTTAGCTGCCATGTGAGAGCTGGGAATCGAACCCCTGTCCTCTGCAAAAGCAAGTCTGTGCTCTTAACCACTGAGCCATTTCTTCAGCCCTGAGCCCAACATTCTTGATCCCAGACCTGACAAGTGTCCCCAGGGTGGCCAGGGTCACGCTTACCCCGTGGCATCCCATCCCCCTGGAGTTGGCTGGCTCTTGAGGACATGCCTCACTTACTTGCTGGCACACTCAGTGCAGTGACAGACATTTGAAGACGACTTGAGTGTCTCCTATTCACTAAAGAATGGGGTTAGCAGGAAACTCAGCAGACTTGGAGCTGCTCATGGACAGAAGCCTGTGAGAGAGAGAGAGAGAGAGAGAGAGAGAGAGAGAGAGAGAGAGGCCAAAAGACCCAGCCGAGTATATAGTGAGCATCCACTTTGACGTAACCATGTGCTGTGAATCCCTGTTCCTGCAGCTTTGACCCCCCGGGTCCCATGTCAGCTGGGATGTCCTGTGAAGTTCTCGTCACCTTCAAACCCATGGTGAGTGAAGGGTCACATGGGTCCTGTTTTATAAAAAAATATATATATATATTTCATCATAATTCTGAAACACTAGCAGAATAAAATTGGCCAGCAGGTTTGATATATGTCCTTGCACTCACATAGATGCCAGTGTAGGGGGTGGGGGTGGCGGTGGGGGGATGGGGTGGGGGGGGTGAGGGGTGGGGGAGTGGAGGAATCTCTGCTCATGTGAGGCCAGGAGGGCAAAAGCCACTCTGGACTCTTACCCTAGGGCACTTGACACATAGCAGGCAGATCCAGGCCATGGCCATGCATATGCACCCTCTGTAACTGGGTCATGATAGAAGTTGATGGTCTTTGGGGTTGTTTTGTTTTTTAGATAAATAAAGACCTGGAAGGAAATGTCTCATTTTTGGCTCAGACAGGTGGATTTTCTGTTCCATTGAAATGTTCAACAAAGAAATGCTCTGTAAGTTCAAGTTATCTGAGCCTGTCTGACAACCCAAGTAAGGACTGTACCTACCCCTTGGAGTATAAAAAACATGGGGCCAGAGTTCTACCACAGACCTTAGTCAGATGGCAGCTCAGGTCAGACTCCAGCCTGGGCCTTACGTGGGTAACATGACGTATTCTGAGAAGGTGAGTGACCACATCCAAGTTGGTCATTTCTAGACAAAGCCTGGTCTGTGTGGGGCCCCAGACTGAAAGACCCAGAGTCCAGAAGAGAAAGGATCCGCCTGAGACCCCAGTGCTCTCTGCAGCTCTGTGGTGTGTCTCAGATACTTTTATTGTGATTAAATTTTCAAATATAATGAAAAATGGAATCAGGCAATGAATTTCTACATACCTACCACCTACTTTTAGTAATTTTTGAAGTCTGCCACATTGGCATCCTGAATACCAGAATTAAGACACACGCCACCACACCTTGCTCATACCATCCATTTTTGTTTTTAATTTTATTTTTATTTTGTGTGTACGAATGCTTTGTGTGCATGTATCTAAGTGTACCTGTGTCATTCGATGCCTGTGGAGGCCAGAAGAGGGTTTTGGATCACCTGGAACTGGAGTTAAAGATAGTTAGCCATCACGTGGATGCTGAGAATCCAGCCTGAGTCCTCTGCAAGAGCATTCAGTGCTAGTAACCACGGAGCCATCTCTCCAGCTCCCTTTTTTATTTTTTATTTTTTTGGTCTTTTTGAGACAGGGTCTCGCCAGCTGGCCTGGAACTCCCTATATAGAGCAGGCTGTCCGTGAACTCACACAGCTCCGCCTGCCTCTGCCTCCAAAGTGCTGGGATTAAAGGCGTGCACTACCAGACCTACGTGAAAGATTTTCTTTTTAAAGAAAGGATTCCTTCTGCCTCATGGTTTGAGTGTTCTGTCCGTCATGATGGGAAGTCATGGTGAAGGAGTGTGAGGAGATGGTCACTGTGTACTCTCCATCATCATGGGAAGTCATGATGAAGCAGTGTGAGGAGATGGTCACTGTGTACTGTCCATCATGATGGGAAGTCATGGTGAAGGAGTGTGAGGAGATGGTCACTGTGTACTGTCCATCATGATGGGAAGTCATGGTGAAGGAGTGTGAGGAGATGGTCACTGTGTACTGTCCATCATGATGGGAAGTCATGGTGAAGGAGTGTGAGGAGATGGTCACTGTGTACTGTCCATCATGATGGGAAGTCATGGTGAAGGAGTGTGAGGAGATGGTCACTGTGTACTGTCCATCATGATGGGAAGTCATGGTGAAGGAGTGTGAGGAGATGGTCACTGTGTACTGTCCATCATGATGGGAAGTCATGGTGAAGGAGTGTGAGGAGATGGTCACTGTGTACTGTCCATCATGATGGGAAGTCATGGTGAAGGAGTGTGAGGAGATGGTCACTGTGTACTGTCCATCATGATGGGAAGTCATGGTGAAGGAGTGTGAGGAGATGGTCACTGTGTACTGTCCATCATGATGGGAAGTCATGGTGAAGGAGTGTGAGGAGATGGTCACTGTGTACTGTCCATCATGATGGGAAGTCATGGTGAAGGAGTGTGAGGAGATGGTCACTGTGTACTGTCCATCATGATGGGAAGTCATGGTGAAGGAGTGTGAGGAGATGGTCACTGTGTACTGTCCATCATGATGGGAAGTCATGGTGAAGGAGTGTGAGGAGATGGTCACTGTGTACTGTCCATCATGATGGGAAGTCATGGTGAAGGAGTGTGAGGAGATGGTCACTGTGTACTGTCCATCATGATGGGAAGTCATGGTGAAGGAGTGTGAGGAGATGGTCACTGTGTACTGTCCATCATGATGGGAAGTCATGGTGAAGGAGTGTGAGGAGATGGTCACTGTGTACTGTCCATCATGATGGGAAGTCATGGTGAAGGAGTGTGAGGAGATGGTCACTGTGTACTGTCCATCATGATGGGAAGTCATGGTGAAGGAGTGTGAGGAGATGGTCACTGTGTACTGTCCATCATGATGGGAAGTCATGGTGAAGGAGTGTGAGGAGATGGTCACTGTGTACTGTCCATCATGATGGGAAGTCATGGTGAAGGAGTGTGAGGAGATGGTCACTGTGTACTGTCCATCATGATGGGAAGTCATGGTGAAGGAGTGTGAGGAGATGGTCACTGTGTACTGTCCATCATGATGGGAAGTCATGGTGAAGGAGTGTGAGGAGATGGTCACTGTGTACTGTCCATCATGATGGGAAGTCATGGTGAAGGAGTGTGAGGAGATGGTCACTGTGTACTGTCCATCATGATGGGAAGTCATGGTGAAGGAGTGTGAGGAGATGGTCACTGTGTACTGTCCATCATGATGGGAAGTCATGGTGAAGGAGTGTGAGGAGATGGTCACTGTGTACTGTCCATCATGATGGGAAGTCATGGTGAAGGAGTGTGAGGAGATGGTCACTGTGTACTGTCCATCATGATGGGAAGTCATGGTGAAGGAGTGTGAGGAGATGGTCACTGTGTACTGTCCATCATGATGGGAAGTCATGGTGAAGGAGTGTGAGGAGATGGTCACTGTGTACTGTCCATCATGATGGGAAGTCATGGTGAAGGAGTGTGAGGAGATGGTCACTGTGTACTGTCCATCATGATGGGAAGTCATGGTGAAGGAGTGTGAGGAGATGGTCACTGTGTACTGTCCATCATGATGGGAAGTCATGGTGAAGGAGTGTGAGGAGATGGTCACTGTGTACTGTCCATCATGATGGGAAGTCATGGTGAAGGAGTGTGAGGAGATGGTCACTGTGTACTGTCCATCATGATGGGAAGTCATGGTGAAGGAGTGTGAGGAGATGGTCACTGTGTACTGTCCATCATGATGGGAAGTCATGGTGAAGGAGTGTGAGGAGATGGTCACTGTGTACTGTCCATCATGATGGGAAGTCATGGTGAAGGAGTGTGAGGAGATGGTCACTGTGTACTGTCCATCATGATGGGAAGTCATGGTGAAGGAGTGTGAGGAGATGGTCACTGTGTACTGTCCATCATGATGGGAAGTCATGGTGAAGGAGTGTGAGGAGATGGTCACTGTGTACTGTCCATCATGATGGGAAGTCATGGTGAAGGAGTGTGAGGAGATGGTCACTGTGTACTGTCCATCATGATGGGAAGTCATGGTGAAGGAGTGTGAGGAGATGGTCACTGTGTACTGTCCATCATGATGGGAAGTCATGGTGAAGGAGTGTGAGGAGATGGTCACTGTGTACTGTCCATCATGATGGGAAGTCATGGTGAAGGAGTGTGAGGAGATGGTCACTGTGTACTGTCCATCATGATGGGAAGTCATGGTGAAGGAGTGTGAGGAGATGGTCACTGTGTACTGTCCATCATGATGGGAAGTCATGGTGAAGGAGTGTGAGGAGATGGTCACTGTGTACTGTCCATCATGATGGGAAGTCATGGTGAAGGAGTGTGAGGAGATGGTCACTGTGTACTGTCCATCATGATGGGAAGTCATGGTGAAGGAGTGTGAGGAGATGGTCACTGTGTACTGTCCATCATGATGGGAAGTCATGGTGAAGGAGTGTGAGGAGATGGTCACTGTGTACTGTCCATCATGATGGGAAGTCATGGTGAAGGAGTGTGAGGAGATGGTCACTGTGTACTGTCCATCATGATGGGAAGTCATGGTGAAGGAGTGTGAGGAGATGGTCACTGTGTACTGTCCATCATGATGGGAAGTCATGGTGAAGGAGTGTGAGGAGATGGTCACTGTGTACTGTCCATCATGATGGGAAGTCATGGTGAAGGAGTGTGAGGAGATGGTCACTGTGTACTGTCCATCATGATGGGAAGTCATGGTGAAGGAGTGTGAGGAGATGGTCACTGTGTACTGTCCATCATGATGGGAAGTCATGGTGAAGGAGTGTGAGGAGATGGTCACTGTGTACTGTCCATCATGATGGGAAGTCATGGTGAAGGAGTGTGAGGAGATGGTCACTGTGTACTGTCCATCATGATGGGAAGTCATGGTGAAGGAGTGTGAGGAGATGGTCACTGTGTACTGTCCATCATGATGGGAAGTCATGGTGAAGGAGTGTGAGGAGATGGTCACTGTGTACTGTCCATCATGATGGGAAGTCATGGTGAAGGAGTGTGAGGAGATGGTCACTGTGTACTGTCCATCATGATGGGAAGTCATGGTGAAGGAGTGTGAGGAGATGGTCACTGTGTACTGTCCATCATGATGGGAAGTCATGGTGAAGGAGTGTGAGGAGATGGTCACTGTGTACTGTCCATCATGATGGGAAGTCATGGTGAAGGAGTGTGAGGAGATGGTCACTGTGTACTGTCCATCATGATGGGAAGTCATGGTGAAGGAGTGTGAGGAGATGGTCACTGTGTACTGTCCATCATGATGGGAAGTCATGGTGAAGGAGTGTGAGGAGATGGTCACTGTGTACTGTCCATCATGATGGGAAGTCATGGTGAAGGAGTGTGAGGAGATGGTCACTGTGTACTGTCCATCATGATGGGAAGTCATGGTGAAGGAGTGTGAGGAGATGGTCACTGTGTACTGTCCATCATGATGGGAAGTCATGGTGAAGGAGTGTGAGGAGATGGTCACTGTGTACTGTCCATCATGATGGGAAGTCATGGTGAAGGAGTGTGAGGAGATGGTCACTGTGTACTGTCCATCATGATGGGAAGTCATGGTGAAGGAGTGTGAGGCGATGGTCACTGTGTACTGTCCATCATGATGGGAAGTCATGGTGAAGGAGTGTGAGGAGATGGTCACTGTGTACTGTCCATCGTGATGGGAAGTCATGGTGAAGGAGTGTGAGGAGATGGTCACTGTGTAGCTTCAGGGAAAAAAACTGAATTCTGGGACTCAGCTTACATTCTCCTTTTTTTGAAATATAATTCATATTGAGTTTTTTCTTTGACAATTTAATACATGTATACAATGCATTCTAATTATTAGTGTCGCCTACCCTATTTGTCCTCCTGTCTCTCAATCCCTCCCCCCCTACAACTTGGGAACAATTTCTGGCAAGTGGGTACTTGTGCTTCATATGCCCTTCTTCACTGCCACAGTGAGGCTCCTGTACAGATCCTGAGGCTCAGCTATGTAAGGGTTTCTCTCAGGGTAGTTCTAGGCTGGTCTACCCCAATACTAAAAACTCTGCCTCAAAGGCAAACAGGGGAGGCACCCTTGCAACAGTCAGTCTATGTGCAGCAGGTGCACACAGACTGGTTCCTGGTCTTCTCTGTGGAAAGCTCTTTCAGCTTGCCCCCTTGGCCCCTTGCCATGCTTCACATGGAGCCCTGTTTAGATGCAGTGCCCAGAGCAGCCCCAAGAAAGTTAGCCAGGTGCTAGGGCCCTGGTGTGGCCCAGGCATGGTGCCTTTAGCTTGAATGCAGAGTCTGTGGTGGCCTGTAGCCCCTAGAGGGTCTGGACAATATAATCCCACTCTAAAAGGCAGGGCTTTAAAGGTCCTAGAATCATGGCTGTCAGCTTGCCTGCCACTGTCAGATCATGTGCATCTTCTCACTTAATCTTCATCACTCCTCAATTGGGGAGCTGCTGGCTTGACTTAGGAGCCCCAAGTTGTCCTGGTCACTTCATGTATCGGTGACTTCTAGCATGGCCTGTGTCCCTGGTATGCTGTGTACACTTACACCAAAGCTCACGACAGCCCCACACATCCTTCCTGGAGTCAGATGCAGGCCTCCCTGTGAAGAAGAAGAGTCAGGCTCCACCTGGTCTCTTGGGGCTGCAACTGATCTGAGAGAAAGGAAACCTTGCCTTGCAGGGTGTTAGGTCGATGGGGTCCTGACACCCGGGAGTGGCCACCCTAGTTTACTCTTGTGTTCTTTGACAGCTGTCCCTTGACAGGGAACTCATTGACTTCGGCAGCTATGTGGTGGGTGAAACCACAACTCAGACCATCACACTGACCAATGTTGGGAGCCTAGGCACAAAGTTCCAGTTTCTCCCAGATTCTCAGCTCTTTGAGACAGATGAAACTCAGCCTACTGTGAAAATAGTGAGTGTGTGGGAACTTCTGGCCAGCAGCCATGGCTTCTGTGGGTCTGTGGGTCTTCTCAGACAAGGGCAGGGGGAGGAGTCTCCCAGGTAGGTAGAGACTCCCATGTGTGTAAAAATAGGTGAGTAAATAAGAGTCAGCAGGCCAGGGAAAAGGAGGGTAATGTGGGGACAGAAATGAGTGAGATGTTCCATGAGAACACCTACAGTATGACCAGATACAGTAGCAGCAGAATGCTATCCCTCTGAAGGCATGTGGGGACAGGCATGGGCCAGGAGCCTCGGGAGATCCTGAAAGGGGAGAGACCACACAGCTGCACCTGGATCTGTCACAGAGTGTGAAAAGGGCCACTCTAGAATCCCACTCCCGTCGGGAGTCCCACTCTAGAATCCCACTCCCGTCTGGAGTCCCACTCTAGAATCCCACTCCCGTCAGGAGTCCCCCTCTAGAATCCCACTCCCGTCGGGAGTCCCACTCTAGAATCCCACTCCCGTCTGGAGTCCCACTCTAGAATCCCACTCCCGTCAGGAGTCCCCCTCTAGAATCCCACTCCCGTCTGGAGTCCCACTCTAGAATCCCACTCCCGTCTGGAGTCCCACTCTAGAATCCCACTCCCGTCAGGAGTCCCCCTCTAGAATCCCACTCCCGTCTGGAGTCCCACTCTAGAATCCCACTCCCGTCTGGAGTCCCACTCTAGAATCCCACTCCCATCTGGAGTCCCCCTCTAGAATCCCACTCTAGAATCCCACTCCCATCTGGAGTCCCACTCTAGAATCCCACTCTAGAATCCCACTCCCGTCTGGAGTCCCCCTCCAGAATCCCACTCTAGAATCCCACTCCCGTCAGGAGTCCCCCTCTAGAATCCCACTCCCATCTAGAGGCCCACTCTAGAATCCCACACCCGTCTGGAGTCCCCCTCTAGAATCCCACTCCCGTCTGGAGTCCCCCTCTAGAATCCCCCTCTAGAATCCCACTCCTGTCTGGAGTCCCACTCTAGAATCCCACTCTAGAATCCCACTCCTGTCTGGAGTCCCACTCTAGAATCCCACTCCCGTCTGGAATCCCCCTCTAGAATCCCACTCCTGTCTGGAGTCCCCCTCTAGAATCCCACTCCCGTCTGGAGTCCCACTCTAGAATCCCCCTCTAGAATCCCACTCCCGTCTGGAGTCCCCCTCTAGAATCCCACTCTAGAATCCCACTCCCGTCTGGAGTCCCACTCTAGAATCCCCCTCTAGAATCCCACTCCCGTCTGGAGTCCCCCTCTAGAATCCCACTCTAGAATCCCACTCCCGTCTGGAGTCCCACTCTAGAATCCCCCTCTAGAATCCCACTCCCGTCTGGAGTCCCCCTCTAGAATCCCACTCTAGAATCCCACTCCCATCAGGAGTCCCACTCTAGAATCCCCCTCTAGAATCCCACTCCCGTCTGGAGTCCCCCTCTAGAATCCCACTCTAGAATCCCACTCCCATCAGGAGTCCCACTCTAGAATCCCCCTCTAGAATCCCACTCCCGTCTGGAGTCCCCCTCTAGATCCCACTCCCGTCTGGAGTCCCCCTCTACAATCCCACTCCCGTCTGGAGTCCCACTCTAGACTCCCACTCCTGTCTGGAGTCCCCCTCTAGAATCCCACTCTAGAATCCCCCTCTAGAATCCCACTCCTGTCTGGAGTCCCACTCTAGAATCCCACTCCAATCTGGAATCCCACTCTAGAATCCCACTCCCGTCTGGAGTCCCACTCTAGAATCCCACTCCCGTCAGGAGTCCCCCTCTAGAATCCCCCTCTAGAATCCCACTCCCGTCTGGAGTCCCCCTCTAGAATCCCACTCTAGAATCCCACTCCCATCAGGAGTCCCACTCTAGAATCCCCCTCTAGAATCCCACTCCCATCTGGAGTCCCCCTCTAGATCCCACTCCCGTCTGGAGTCCCCCTCTAGATCCCACTCCCGTCTGGAGTCCCCCTCTAGACCCCACTCCTGTCTGGAGTCCCACTCTAGAATCCCACTCCCATCTGGAATCCCCCTCTAGAATCCCACTCCTGTCTGGAGTCCCACTCTAGAATCCCACTCCAATCTGGAATCCCACTCTAGAATCCCACTCCCGTCTGGAGTCCCACTCTAGAATCCCACTCCCGTCAGGAGTCCCCCTCTAGAATCCCCCTCTAGAATCCCACTCCCGTCTGGAGTCCCCCTCTAGAATCCCACTCTAGAATCCCACTCTCATCAGGAGTCCCACTCTAGAATCCCCCTCTAGAATCCCACTCCCGTCTGGAGTCCCCCTCTAGATCCCACTCCCGTCTGGAGTCCCCCTCTAGAATCCCACTCCCGTCAGGAGTCCCCCTCTCCATCCCACTCCCGTCAGGAGTCCCCCTCTAGATCCCACNTAGAATCCCACTCCTGTCTGGAGTCCCCCTCTAGATCCCACTCTAGATCCCACTCCCGTCTGGAGTCCCCCTCTAGAATCCCACTCTAGAATCCCACTCCCGTCTGGAGTCCCACTCTAGAATCCCCCTCTAGAATCCCACTCCCATCTGGAGTCCCCCTCTAGAATCCCCCTCTAGATCCCACTCCCATCAGGAGTCCCACTCTAGAATCCCACTCTAGAATCCCACTCCCATCTGGAGTCCCCCTCTAGATCCCACTCCCGTCTGGAGTCCCCCTCTAGATCCCACTCCCGTCTGGAGTCCCCCTCTAGAATCCCACTCCTGTCTGGAGTCCCACTCTAGAATCCCACTCCCATCTGGAATCCCCCTCTAGAATCCCACTCCTGTCTGGAGTCCCACTCTAGAATCCCACTCCAATCTGGAATCCCACTCTAGAATCCCACTCCCGTCGGGAGTCCCACTCTAGAATCCCACTCCCGTCAGGAGTCCCCCTCTAGAATCCCCCTCTAGAATCCCACTCCCGTCTGGAGTCCCCCTCTAGAATCCCACTCTAGAATCCCACTCTCATCAGGAGTCCCACTCTAGAATCCCCCTCTAGAATCCCACTCCCGTCTGGAGTCCCCCTCTAGATCCCACTCCCGTCTGGAGCCCCCCTCTAGAATCCCACTCCCGTCAGGAGCCCCCCTCTAGATCCCACTCCCGTCTGGAGTCCCCCTCTAGATCCCACTCCCGTCAGGAGTCCCCCTCTAGAATCCCACTCCCATCAGGAGTCCCACTCTAGAATCCCACCCCCGTCTGGAGTCCCCCTCTACAATCCCACTCCCGTCTGGAGTCCCCCGCTAGATCCCACTCCCGGTCTGGAGTCCCCCTCGACAATCCCACTCCCGTCTGAGTCCCACTCTAGATCCCCCACTCCGGTCTGGAGTCCCCCTCTGGAGTCCCACTCTAGAATCCCCCTCTAGATCCCACTCCCATCAGGAGTCCCCCTCTAGATCCCACTCCCGTCTGGAGTCCCCCTCTAGATCCCACTCCCGTCAGGAGCCCCCCTCTAGATCCCACTCCCATCAGGAGTCCCCCTCTAGATCCCACTCCCATCTGGAGTCCCCCTCTAGATCCCACTCCCATCTGGAGTCCCCCTCTAGATCCCACTCCCCCTCTAGATCCCCCTCTAGATCCCACTCCCGTCTGGAGTCCCCCTCTAGATCCCACTCCCGTCAGGAGTCCCCCTCTAGATCCCACTCCCATCAGGAGTCCCCCTCTAGATCCCACTCCCATCTGGAGTCCCCCTCTAGATCCCACTCCCGTCTGGAGTCCCCCCCTAGATCCCACTCCCGTCTGGAGTCCCCCTCTAGAATCCCACTCCCATCAGGAGTCCCCCTCTAGATCCCACTCCCGTCGGGAGTCCCACTCTAGAATCCCACTCCCGTCTGGAGTCCCCCTCTAGATCCCACTCTAGATCCCACTCCCGTCTGGAGCCCCCCTCTAGATCCCACTCCCCCTCTAGATCCCACTCCCGTCTGGAGTCCCCCTCTAGATCCCACTCTCCCCCCTCTAGAATCCCACTCCCGTCTGGAGTCCCCCTCTAGATCCCACTCCCCCTCTAGAATCCCACTCCTGTCTGGAGTCCCCCTCTAGATCCCCCTCTAGATCTCACTCCCCCTCTAGATCCCACTCCCCCTCTAGATCCCCCTCTAGATCCCCCTCTAGATCCCCCTCTAGATCCCCCTCCCCCTCTAGGATCCCACTCACCAAGCTCATGGATCGTGGGCATCACTTGGTGAAGATGAAAGGCGCGCACCTTCTCTCACACACTTCTCAAATATCTGGGCATTTCTCCAGGAAGCATGGAGCTCCTGTTGGCTGTGTTCAGCAGTCTCAGCAAAGACCTCAAAGGGTCTCACCCAAGGGACAATATAGCACCAGCAGGGGAAACCGTGGCCAAGACAGTGTGGATGGCAGGCTGCTTGGAAGGAGGGGAGGAGGGGAAGAGGGGATGTGAGACCCAGACAAAGGCCAGGGGCGGGGTGGGGGGATGAGGGGACTGAGGAACAGGCTTGCTCTGGTAGGTGGGAATAGGTTTCCCAGGGTTTTCCTGCGCGTCTTGTTCTCCCTGCAACCAGTGTGAAGGGATGAGAATCGGTCTCCAACCCAGGCTGCAGGAGACCCAGCATAGTGTGTAGGGAGTAGACTCAGCAGCTCACGGGTGGAGTCCAAGGAGGGGCATGGTGACAGAGAGGAACCAGCTTGGCCAAGATCAGGGAGAAAAAGGGTCATCACCACCCTAGGTAAGCTGATGCTGTGGTCTAAAGACCCTGGACACACAGAAGGGGAGCCATGGACATGTGAGGCTGACAGCCCGAGGCACACATACAGCTATGACTCTTCTAGGGCTTTCCCAGCAACACAGGTGTCTGTGGCGTTGAGTGGGAAAGAGTGATGAAAACACCAAGTTCCTTCCCAGAGCAACCTCTTGACCTACGAGGAGAAAAGCATCTATGAGAAGATCGTCACCAGCATCTCTGAGCAACAGGTTGATGTCAGCGGGTCCTCCCTGCCGGACACCCAGAGCCGAAAGGAATCGGAGACACAGGATGGTGAGGGCTGGGGGAGTGTCGGAGTGGGCAGCAGGTGTGCACTCAAGCTTCCTGCCTTGGTATCTGAGCCAGTCAGGAACCTTGGCCTTAGATAAATGCTGAGCAGAAAAGAGGGCTGACGTGAGGAAGCCTCTCAGCACAGCTCCCCCAGAAGCTCAGGCCAACCTGGGAGACCAGGCCAGAGTCTCAACTGGAGACGGCCAGGCCTGTGTCACGGGTGACGCTGAGAAGGGCTCAGAGGCATGGAGTTTTCTCAGGCCTTCATTTTAAGTGGTAGGAAATTCTCATAAAGTCAGACGTCTACTGGTTATGCTGGGGATTGAAATTCTATTCATGTCAAAACTAACAGAATATTATGGAAAAGCCAGCTTCAGACAGAGAGGCTGGCCACATTGTGTGAACAACAGTGAGGGCCTCGAAGGCTCTGCCTGTGCGGTGGCTCCCAGCAGGGACTGGTTTTATTGGCAACACCAGGCTTCTGTATTCCTGTGCTGAGGTGGTTGTTTATTTCATACCAGCTGCACAGAAGTGCAGATGGGAAGTGAGAGCACTGAAAAACTGAACAATCCCTGTACTGAGTTACAAAACAAAGGTCCCTGTGGCGGCCCCGACCCCCACGTTAATATCCACAGTGACAGCGGGGAAGCAGGTCACCCTTTTGCATCAGCAAATGGGTCACAAGAGTACTGGGTACTGTATGACTCCTTTCCTTCATGGTAACGGCGTGAGGGGGAGGTGGACATTGGGTACAGAGCATGGGGAGGTGAGGATGTTCAAGGAGAAGCAGCTGAATCAGCAGCAGCAGCTCATTCAAATTAACTTTTATTTTTGGTTCTTTTTTGAAACAGGGTCTCCCTATAGCCACAGCTAGCCTAGAACTCGCTATGGAGACCAGGCTGGCCTTGGTCTCACAGAGATCCTTCTGCCTCTGCCTCCCAAGTGCTGGGATTAAAGGAGTATGCCGGGGCTGGAGAGATGGCCTAGCGGTTAAGAGCGCCGACCGCTCTTGCAGAGGACCCGGGTTCGATCCCCAGCACCCACATGGCGGCCGAGAACCGTCTGAAACTCCAATTCCAGGAGAACTCCAGTTCCAGGGGAATCCGAGNTGATTTTACAAGAGCCCACAGTTGAGTCTTTGCATTATTTTATAAAAGACATTGAACTTTTTTTTTTTGTCTTTTTGAGACAGGGTCTCCCTTTAGTCCCAGCCTGCCTGGAGCTTGCCGTGTAGACCAGGCTGGCCTTGAACTCACAGAGATCTGCCTACCTCTGCCGCTGAGCGCTGGGATTAAAGGCATGCACCACCATGCCACGCGACATTGAACTTTTATGTGATAGAATTTTTTGAAGACTGTAGTATTTTTAAAGTTGTACTGTGTTTTAAACTGTGATATTAATGTGAGATCTTGGGAACAGACCAAAAAAGGAGAAAGTCGAGTTTAAAGTGATGTGTTTATGTGTCAAGGTTGACAAAGGTAGAATTGAATGTCATGGTCGGCTTTTGGTGGCAACTTGACACACCTGGTAAGAGGGCTCCTCAGGCAGGAAATCCCTCTAGCAGCCTGGCCTCCGGGCATATCTGTGAGACATTTTTTGGGGTTTTTTTTTGTTTTGTTTTGTTTTGTTTGTATGTGTATGAATGTACTGTCTGCATGTAGGTTTGTGTACCCGTGTCGTGCAATGCCGCAGAGGTCAGAAGAGGGTCTCGGATTCCCCTGGAACTGGAGTTCTCCAGGAATTGGAGTTACAGACGGTTCTCAGCCACCATGTGGGTGCTGGGGATCGAACCTGGATCCTCTGCAAGAGCAGTCGGCGCTCTTAACCGCTAGGCTTTCTCTCCAGCCCCAGGCTCTTATTCTTAAAACTTGCACTGAAACATATATTTAGACCAATGTGTTACCTGTGCCAATAATCTAGTGAGTATAGAGCAAGAGTGTATGTGCTTCAGGCTTTCCTTTCTGACCAGATGACCCATTTATTCTGCGTTGGTTGTTGGTTGTCATGGGCTCAGTAAGTCAAAATAGTTGGTTTGGATAATGTAGGTTCCTTGCATTTCTATCTACATTTTAGAATCAGTTTCTTGGTTTCTACATTCTCTCTCTCTCTCTCTCTCTCTCTCTCTCTCTCTCTCTCTCTCGTAGGCATGATAGCACAATGCCTATAATCCCATCACTTGGGAGGTGGGGTCAGGGGGATCAGGAGGTTAGGAGGTTCCCGGCCATTCTCCGCTACATGTCAAGCTCAAGGCAGCCTGGGCTACATGAGTCCCTGTCTTTAGAACAAACATGAAGAAAGACTGGCATCAATGTGATTGCTGTGGCTTTGGATCTGTCCATCAGTTTGGGAAGAGCTGACATCTTGGCGCACTGAGTCTTCCACCCACGTACTTTCCCCACTGAGTTGAGCCGTCTTTACTTTTCCTCAGTAGTGCCTCAGAGTTTACAGCAAGAGTTTACAGTCCTAGGAATTTTTAGTTCACCCAATATGACAATCTTTGACCTTTTCTAGACTGATTATTGATATAGTTGGGTTTGTTTCTACCATTTTATTTCTCTTCCAGATGTAGTAGTTGGTACAAATTTTACCAGTTCCACAACGATGGATCCCAACAAGGAGCAGGCAGAGATCACGCTCGGCCAGGTCAGCCTGTCTGCCCTACTGAACCTTGGCTTCCTCCAGCCAAGAGGCAGCCCGAGATCCTCCAGCCCCAGCCACATTTGGCCAGAACCAGGCTGGAACATCAGCCTCCAGGAACCTAAGGTCTCAGCCAGCACCAAGGCAGCTGTCCCATGTTGGGACTGGGCAGGCACACAGCAGCAGGGCCAGTTTCCTGTGGGGCAGCTTGGAGAGGACACTGACAGTGAGCCTTCCCTGGCTGGAATGCGGCGTGGGTACACACAAGCTGGAGGCTGGGATGCAAGGAGTTTTGGGCTGCCCCCCCTGCCCCCAGGGCTGGGATCCCACAGCAGTAAGCATTCAAGGGCAGGGCCAGCCTCAGGACCAGTGCCCCATGTGACCAAATGGCCACCCCAAGAACAAGGTCCTGCCACCTTGCATCCTCATAACAGTGGCTATCCCAAGGGTCAGTGGTAAGCACCCTAATACAAACCGCGATGCCAACTTCTGATGCCAGGCCTTCTCTTATGCAGGTGATAGAGGGGGACATTGGTCCCTTCAGTTCTGTCAAAGTGCCCATCGTCTTTGCCCCAGTTATTCCAGGAGATGTCCAGACCAAGTTCAAGGTCATATTCAAGAATCCCCACTGCCCAACAGTGAGTATCCCTACTGCTGCTGGATGTGACCCCTCCTCTCCACAGCCACGTCGAGCAGCTGCCCTTATTGCCATGAGCCGCCGTTTCCTTGTGGTTGGGTCACTCGTTGGTAGCACAGATGATTAGCACCTTAATTAATACACACAGATATGCATGTGTTCACATGCACGCGTGTACAGAGTTCACGTGAACGTTCACATGCACGTGTGTACAGAGTTCATGTGAGCGTTCACATGCACGCGCATACAGAGTTCGTGTGGGCGTTCACATGCACGCGCATACAGAGTTCGTGTGGGTGTTCACATGCACGTGTGTACAGAGTTCGTGTGGGCGTTCACATGCACGCATGTACAGAGATCGTGTGGGCGTTCACATGCACGCGTGTACAGAGGTCATGTGGGCGTTCACATGCACGCGCGTACAGAGGTCATGTGGGCGTTCACATGCACGCGCGTACAGAGGTCATGTGGGCGTTCACATGCACGCGCGTACAGAGGTCGTGTGGGCGTTCACATGCACGCGCGTACAGAGGTCGTGTGGGCGCTCACATGCACGCGCGTACAGAGGTCGTGTGGGCGTTCACATGCACGCGCGTACAGAGGTCGTGTGGGCGTTCACATGCACGCGCGTACAGAGGTCGTGTGGGCGTTCACATGCACGCGCGTACAGAGGTCGTGTGGGCGTTCACATGCACGCGCGTACAGAGGTCGTGTGGGCGTTCACACGCACGCGCGTACAGAGTTCGTGTGGGCGTTCACATGCACGCGCGTACAGAGTTCGTGTGGGCGTTCACACGCACGCGTGTACAGAGGTCATGTGGTGTTCACATGCACGCGCGTACAGAGGTCGTGTGGGCGTTCACATGCACGCGAGTACAGAGGTCGTGTGGGCGTTCACATGCACGCGCGTACAGAGGTCGTGTGGGCGTTCACATGCACGCGCGTACAGAGGTCGTGTGGGCGCTCACATGCACGCGCGTACAGAGGTCGTGTGGGCGTTCACATGCACGCGCGTACAGAGTTCGTGTGGGCGTTCACATGCACCGCGCTTACAGAGGTCGTGTGGGCGTTCACATGCACGCGCGTACAGAGGTCATGTGGTGTTCACACGCACGCGTGTACAGAGGTCATGTGGGCGTTCACATGCACGCGAGTACAGAGGTCGTGTGGGCGTTCACATGCACGCGCGTACAGAGGTCGTGTGGGCGTTCACACGCACGCGCGTACAGAGTTCGTGTGGGCGTTCACACGCACGCGTGTACAGAGGTCATGTGGGCGTTCACATGCACGCGCGTACAGAGGTCGTGTGGGCGTTCACATGCACGCGAGTACAGAGGTCGTGTGGGCGCTCACATGCACGCGCGTACAGAGGTCGTGTGGGCGTTCACACGCACGCGCGTACAGAGTTCGTGTGGGCGTTCACATGCACGCGAGTACAGAGGTCGTGTGGGCGCTCACATGCACGCGCGTACAGAGGTCGTGTGGGCGCTCACATGCACGCGCGTACAGAGGTCGTGTGGGCGTTCAACAGCACGCGCGTACAGAGTTCGTGTGGGCGTTCACATGCACGCGAGTACAGTAGGTCGGGTGGGCGTTCACATGCACGCGCGTACAGAGGTCGTGTGGGCGTTCACATGCACGCGTGTACAGAGGTCGTGTGGGCGTTCACACGCACGCGTGTACAGAGGTCGTGTGGGCGTTCACACGCACGCGTGTACAGAGGTCGTGTGGTGTTCACATGCACGCGTGTACAGAAGAGGTCATGGTGGTGTTCACACGCACGCGTGTACAGAGGTCATGTGGTGTTCACACGCACGCGTGTACAGAGGTCATGTGGTGTTCACATGCACGCGTCGTACAGAGGTCATGTGGTGTTCACATGCACGCGCTGTACAGAGGTCATGTGGTGTTCACATGCACGCGTGTACAGAGGTCATGTGGTGTTCACATGCACGCGTGTACAGAGGTCATGTGGTGTTCACACGCACGCGTGTACAGAGGTCATGTGGTGTTCACATGCACGCGTGTACAGAGGTCATGTGGCGTTCACACGCACGCGTGTACAGAGGTCATGTGGTGTTCACATGCACGCGTGTACAGAGGTCATGTGGTGTTCACATGCACGTGTGTACAGAGGTCGTGTGGTGTTCACACGCACGCGTGTACAGAGTGTTGTGATCAGGTGTAGCAGTTGTTTCACATGCACGCGTGTACAGAGGTCATGTGGTGTTCACATGCACGCGTGTACAGAGGTCATGTGGTGTTCACACGCACGCGTGTACAGAGGTCATGTGGTGTTCACATGCACGGGTACAGAGGTCTGTGGGCGTTCACATGCACGCGTGTACAGAGGTCATGTGGTGTTCACACGCACGCGTGTACAGAGGTCATGTGGTGTTCACATGCACGTGTGTACAGAGTTCTTGCTGTTTCATTTTTTTCATCCCTCTTTTTTTTTTTCCTTTGTTTTTTTTTTTTTTTTCTCATCCCCCTCCTCCTCCTCCTCCCCTCCCCTCCTCCTCCTCCTCCTCCTCCCCTCCTCCCTCCTCCTCCTCCTCCTCCTCCTCCTCCTCCTCCTCCTCCTCCTCCTCCTCCTTTTGGCTTTTTGACACTCCCTGCAGCCTCAGCTGTCCTGGAAGTCACTATGCAGACCAGGTTGGCTTTGAACTCACAGAGATCCACCTCCCTCTGCCTCCAGAGTGCCGGGATTGAAGGCGTGTGCCACCAGGCCCGGCTTCTTTTCTTTCTCTTCTCTCCTTCCACTCTCTCTTTTCTTTCTTTTAATTTCTTATTTATTTTCTGTATGTATATGAAATGTACTTTCTGCTATGCAGGTCTGTGCACCCATGTCGTGCAATGCCGCGAGGTCAAAGTGGGTGACGGATTCCCCTGGAACTGAGCTTCTCCTGGAATTGGAGTTTCAGATGGTTCTCGGCCGCCATGTGGGTGCTGGGATCAAACCCGGTGTCCTCTGTAAGAAAGGTTGGCGCTTTAACCAACTAGGCCATCTCTCCAGCCCCTACTCTCTCTTTTCTTAATAGTGCCAGAAATAAAACCCAAGGCTTTGAGCAGGCCTTCTGCTTCACCTCAATCTCTAGCCCCTAGTCTTCTCTTTTTTCATGTGTATATGTTTGATGTGGTCTTCATAGCCAGTTTCAGAAAAGCTGGAGTTACAGGGGAACCTTGTCTCAAAGAGACCAAAAATAAATAAATAAATAAATAAATAAATAAATAAATAAATAAATAAATAATTAAATAAAAAAACTTTTTTTAAATTTTTTTATGTGTATGAATGTACTGTCTGCATGTAGGTCTGTGCACCCGTGTCGTGCAATGCCGCAGAGGTCAGAAGAGGGTCTCGGATTCCCCTGGAACTGGAGTTCTCCTGGAATTGGAGTTTCAGATGGTTCTCGGCCACCATGTGGGTGATGGGGATCGAACCCAGGTCCTCTGCAAGACGCTCTTAACTGCTAGGCCATCTCTCCAGCCCCAAATAAACCAAAACTTTTTAAATGATGGTGTTCAGAATGGAGAAGCTGTGCTTTCAATTTCAAATGAATGAATTTATTAAATACACAACAAGCAGGGTTAAAGAATAAAACAGGAAGCAGCAGAGACATTTGACACCAGCCAGCAGAACCAAAATGGAGCCTGTGGTAGATAAACAGGGTCCCACGCAGAATGTCTTCTCCTGCGTGAGCTTCCAGTTAGCTATTCCCACCACAGGCGTTTTTATTTATTTATTTATTTTTGTCTTTTTGAGACAGGGTCTCTCCGCCTGCCTCTGCCTCCCAGGTGCTAGGATTAAAGGCGTGCACCACCACGCCCAGCCACAGGCATTTTTAAATTATGGGATAAACAGTAGATGAGTCTTTTGCGGGGGGGGGGGGGGGGGGGGTGTCTGGGAATAATTTGCCTTGCAGCTCTTTTTCCTCAAGGGATTTACTCTCTCTATGTTCTCAAGGGCATGGTATTTTCACTCGGGGTATTTTTGCTATTCTCTTTTCTCCTGAGTGGGGGGTGCCAGCTCATCCCTGGACAAGGGGTCTTGGAGGACACTTTAAGACAAACATACCCCCGAATAGCCAAAACAACCCTGAGCGAAAAGAGTTACACAGGGGTAATCTCTATACCAGACTTCAAACTATACTACAGGCTATAGTCCATAAAAAACAGCCTGGTACTGGCACAAAAAACAGACCTGTTGACCAATGGAACAAAACTGAAGATCCAAATCTGAGCCCAACAATTTCAGCCATCTCATATTTTGACAAGGGGGCCAAGAAGACAGAATGGAGAAAGACAGGCATCTTCAGCAGTACTGTTGGAAAAACTGGATCACCCTTGTAAGAATGAAATTAAACCCCTACCTCATCTCCCAGCACAAAAGTCAACTCCAGATGGATAAAGACCTCAATTGTGAAACCCCAAACTCTCAAGGCGATAGAAGAAAAAGTTGGCAGCAAACTACAAGACAAAAGCACAGGAAAAGACTTCCTAAATCAGACAGCAGCTGTGCAAGAATTAAGGTTGACAATTGACAAATGGGACCTCATTAAACTCAAAAGCTTCTGCATATCAAAAGAAACAATCAAGGAAGTGAAGAGAAATCCCACAGAGTGGGGGGAAACCTTCACCATAGAAACATATGAGAAAGCTTTGATTTCCAGAATATATAAACTACTCAAAAAACAAAGAAGAAAGAAAACAAATGACCCATTCAATAGATGGAGCAAAGAGCTGAACAAGACTTCACAAGGGAGGAATTAGAGATGGCTGAGAAACATCTTAAGAAGTGTTCAACATCATAATCATTTTTTTTTATTTTATTTAATTCTATATGTATATATGAATGTACTGTCTGCATGCAGGTCTGTGCCCCATGTCGTGCAATGCCGAGGAGTCAGAAAAGGGTGTCGGATTCCCCTGGAACTGGAGTTCTCCTGGAATTGGAGTTTCAGACGGTTTCTCAAGCCATCATGTGGGTGCTGGGGATCGAACCCTGGTCCTCGTGTAAGAGCGGTCGGCACTCTTAACTGCTAGGCTATCTCTCCAGCCCAACATCACTAATCATTAAGGAAATGCAAATCAAAACCACTTTAAGATATCCATCTTACTCCAATAAGACTGGCTAGGATCAAGAAAACAAATGATACCAAGTGTTGGAGAGGTTGGGGGAAAGGAACACCTATACCCACTGCTGTGGGAATGAAATGGTACGACCACTATGGAAAGCAGTGTGAGAACCTTGGAAGACTTGGATGAACTTGCCACCCGACCCAGCCATACCACTCCTAGGCATGTCCCTCAAGACTCACCCCACCACAAAGAATACATGTCATGCCATGTTTATTTCAGCTCTCTTCAACAATAGCAAGAGCTAGGAACCAAACCCAAATGCCCCTCAACTGACAAGTGGATAGAGAAAATGTGGTATATCTACACAAAGGATTTCTATGCAGTAGTAAAAAAAAGTTGATATCATGAGCTTTGCAGGAAAATGGCTGGAGCTAGAAGACATCATGCAAGTGAAGTAACACAGTCCCAGAAAAACAAACGACGAATGGTATCCTCATATCTGGTGGATGCTAGTGCACAATACCTAGTTGTAAGATTTTTTTGTGCACGGTCCCCTTGAGCTTTTTCCAAGCAGTGTGGGAGTGACAGCAATTGGAAACACAACAACAACAGCAACAACAGAAGGACTGCATCAAAAACTGAACTGAAAACAGTGAACTTCTGCTCAAAACAGTCCAACTTCCACATGGAGGATTATTGGAAAGACTGAGAAAGAGATGAAAAGCATGTTATGGTAGGAATACATGAGCTCTGGTGGGTGGGGGGGATAGGTGTGGGGACACGGGTCTAGATTGATAATCTTGTATAAAATATTATATTTAAAAAAAGAATATATATTGCGGGTGGTGGCACACGCCTTAATCCTAGCACTTGGGAGGATCAGAGCAGGAAGGACTTTGTGCAGTTCAGGCCACCTGGTCTACGAGCACATTCCAGGACAAGCTGGGGTACAAGGAGCCACTGTCTTGAAAAGACTCCAAAATAAATAATAAATAATAAATAAATAAAAATAAAGAAATTATAGGGCTGAGAGAATAGCCTAGTGGGTTAGAGCACTGACTGACTCTGCGAGTGACCGAGGGTTCGCATCCCCCAGCATCTAACATGGCGGCTTAAGAACCGTCTGTAAACTCCCAATTCAGGAGAACTCCGTCCAGGTGGGAATCTGAGACCCTCTTCTGAACCTCCACAGGATTGGCACAACACGGGTGCAACAACCTTACATGCAGACAGTATATCATATAACATACGAAAATAATAAAATTTAAAAAATATTCTTAAAAAAAGTATAACAACAACAACAACAAGAAAAACAATCTTGGGTCTGAAGGCGACCCTTGGGGTCAACTCTGCCTCCAAAGCCAGCTTCTCAGTCAGTTTCTGCTGTATGTTTGTGAACCTTTGATTTGATGGTGTTACCTTTCTCGCCGTGAGTTGTCTTTTTACTTGGAAGGCCTCATCAAGGTGACTGGGGAGGTGCTCTGCCCTGCCCAGGACTCCTCTAGTAGGCACTCCAGCTGACTACCTGCAACAGGGGCCTTTCCTAGTGATTTCTGCTGGATATTTTGAGCACCTACTTAGATAAAGTTTTGCTATCTATCACCTATCATCTATATGATCTACCTACATCTATACCTCTTCATCACTTCTATCATCATTTCACCTATATATCACCTATCTAGAGTGACTATCTATCACCTGTCTATCTAGCACCTTGTATTCACCTATCTATCATCTATGTATGTCATCTATTATCTATACCTATCATCCATTGTATTATACTCTATCATCTGTATCATCTATATGTACCCATTGATCTATTATCTATCACTGTCTATCATCTATCATCTATGTCATCTATCTACCACGAATTACCTATCATCTATCATCTATATTCTTTCTCTCTTTTTTNGAATGGTATCCCTCATCTGTGGATGCTAGTGCCAATTACCCAGTTGTAAGTATTTCCTGTGCATGGCCCCTTGAGCTTTTGTCCAAAGCAGTTGGGAGTGATGCATATTGGAAACAACAACAACAACAACAGAAAGGACTGCATCAAAGAACTGACTGAAACAGTGAACTTCTGCTCAAAACAGTCAACTTCCACATGGAGGATATTGAGAAAGACTGAGAAAGAGATGAAAAGCATGTTTGGTAGAATACATGAGCTCTGGTGGGGTGGGGGGATAGGGTGGGGGACACGGGTCTAGATTTGATAATCTTGTATAAAATATATATTTAAAAAAAGAAATATATATTGCTGGGTGTGGTGGCACACGCCTTTAATCCTAGCACTTGGGAGACAGAGGCAGGAAGATCTTTGTGAGTTCAAGGCCAACCTGGTCTACAGAGCACATTCCAGGACAGCTGGGGCTACAAGGAGACCCTGTCTTGAAAAGACCAAAATAAATAAATAAATAATAAATAAATAAATAAAAAGAAATATAGGGCTGGAGAGATAGCCTAGTGGTTAAGAGCACTGACTGCTCTTGCAGAGGACCCGGGTTCGATCCCCAGCATCTACATGGCGGCTAAGAACCGTCTGTAACTCCAATTCCAGGAGAACTCCAGTTCCAGGGGAATCTGAGACCCTCTTCTGACCTCCAAGGCATTGCACAACACGGGTGCACAAACCTACATGCAGACAGTATATTCATATACATACGAAAATAAATAAAATTTTAAAAAAATATTTTAAAAAAAGTATAACAACAACAACAAAAAGACAAACATACTTGGGTCTGAAGGGACTTGGGGGTCAACTCTGCCTCCAAAGCCAGCTTCTCAGTCAGTTTCTGCTGTATGTTTGTGAACCTTTGATTTGATGGTGTTACCTTTCCGCCGTGAGTTGTTCTTTTACTTGGAAGCCTCACTCAAGGTGACTGGGAGGTGCTCTGCCCTGCCCAGGACTCTCTAGTAGGAACTCCAGCTGACCACCTCAACAGGGCTTTCCCAGTCGATTTCTGCTGGATATTTTGAGCACCTACTTAGATAAAGTTTTGCTATCTATCACCTATCATCTATAGATCACCTATCATCTATCTCTCTCTCTCTCTTCTATCATCTTTCACCTATCATTATCACCTATCTATAGTCTATCTATCACCTGTCTATCTAGCACCTGTATATCACCTATCTATCATCTATGTATGTCATCTATTATCTATACCTATCATCCATGATTATCACCTATCATCTGTATCATCTATTATGTACCCATTGATCTATATCTATCACCTGTCTATCCATCTATCATCTATGTCATCTATCTACCACGATCTACCTATCATCTATCATCTATGCCTATCATCTATATCTATGGCTATCATCTATCATCTACGGCTATCATCTATGTCTATGGCTATCATCTATCATCTATGCCTGTCATCTATCATATATGCCTATCATCTATGATTATCATCTATCATCAGTATCATCTATCTATCTTGTACCCATCCATATCACCAGTCTATCCATCTATCATCTATATCATCTATAACCATCTACCTATCATATATCATCTATCTATCATCTCCCTATCTCTACCTATCTGCTACTTGCTATTTATCCTGTCACTTTGGCTTGCTATATGCTTAATAAACTCAATTCAAAACTAGATCATTCTCTAGACCCTGCAGAAAAGTGTCACAGAACTCAACATATGTCTTGTTTAATTATTAACCTCATAGTTTGTAATGCACTAACTTGCAAAAAAAAAATCAAACCATGAAACTTTTGGCTGAGTACTCTGTTAACACTCTCTGGGATCAGGATCACCTACATTGCAAAGTAAACATGTTGAGATTACTTGTTCCAATCCAGTTGTATTTCAGAGCTATTGGCGTTGCCATAGATGTGCCAGTCTGGGTGCCAAGGCCCACTGTGGACCTGAAGATTTGCACCTATGATCGGCTCTACCAGGACTCCATCACTGTCCACACACGGTGAGCCCCCTTGTGGCCAGGAGGAACATCATAACTGGGCAGGCTACACATGACCCCTGAGTGGTGGCCTTGGGTGGCAAAGATGTCTGGGCAGCCAATTAAGCTGTGGACCTTGAAGAAGATGATCCTAAATATCTGGGAGATGCCAGTGTCATTGAGGCATTGATATAAGGGGAGCCAGGAAGGTCAAGGAGAGGCAGATCTGAAGACAGAGAAAGGGGACATAAACTATGGAACACCAGATACCTGAGAGGGAAGAGATGATCTTTCCCCTCCAATCTCCACAAAGAACCAGCCCCACCCACATCTCAACCTTAATTAGTGAGGCCATTGTGGCCTTCTGTCTTCCAAAGAGTAAGTCTGTGTTGTGTTAGGGCTGAGTTTGTATAACATGTTTCTGCAGCCATGGTGAACACATACTAGTTGCATTCCCAGGGCATCAGACGAGGAGGGTCCCAAGTGGCCTCAAGAACATAGAACATAGCAGTAAACAGGGAACATGGATGAAGTCTGGGAAAAGAAGTGTGTTTACTTGTGTTTTGCAAGGACATCCAGACACTAGAGTAAAATCTTTTCCCTGAGGAACAACATGAATGGTGAATCCTGAGACGGCATCTTCCTAAGTTTCATGACCGTACCAACTCTAAGCCAGCAGTCCCCAAACCAAGAGGCAGAAGCTGCCAGAACCAAGCCCCTGTCCACCCATGACAAGAACCACATATGATCTGGGTAGAACAGTGCCCATGACACAGTGCCCACCAGGCCTTGCCTCGTTCCATGAAGGGGTGGCAAGTTGATACGCCCGAACTACTGCCGTGAGGACCAGAGGGGTATAAGATGGCAGTGCGCCACAGTCAGGGAGAAGCCATTTTCATGAGGAAGTCAGGCTCGGAAGAAATTTTATTGTGCTTATTTGGGGGGAATGGGTTGAACAGAGATTTTTTACAGGTTATAAGTACTTCCTGGTTGTATGGGGAAGGAAACAAGAAAAGTCAGAAAATTTTGCTGTATCATCCTGACCAAAGGCATCCAATTGTCAGTGTAAATTTGTTTAGTGACTTTAAATTTTATTTATTTATTTATGTGTATGAATGTACTGTCTGCATGTAGGTCTGTGCACCCGTGTCGTGCAATGCTGCGGAGGTCAGAAGAGGGTGTTGGATTCCCCTGGAATGGAGTTAAAGACGGTTCTCAGCCATCATGTGGGTGCTGGGGATTGAACCCAGGTCCTCTGCAAGAGCAGTCGGCGTTCTTAACTGCTAGGCCATCTCTCCAGCCCCGTGATTTTTTTTTTTTTTTTGTCTTTTTGAGACAAGGTCTCCCTTTAGTCCCAGCTTGTCTGGAGCTTGCTATATAGACCAGGCTGGCCTTGAATTCACAGAGATCCGCCTGCCTCTGCCTCCCAAGTGCTGGGATTAAAAGCATGTACCACCACACCTGGCTTGTTTAGTGATTTTTAAAATTTGATATAATTTGTAGCTTTGCTTAATGTGATGGGGTTTACCTACATGGGTATAGGAAGATTTTAATTCATGAAGGCCACTTCATGTGTGTCCAAGAACCAGCATCGGGTTACTGCATGGAAATAGTACGGGTGTCTGGCCCCAGAGGGGAGAAGGCACAGTCTCTGAGAACTTCGAGGGGCTGCTCTCCATGGGATCGTGGGTCCCCAGCAGCAGGAGCTCAGCGGCCCTGGTCAATTATGGTGATGAACCTGCATTGTGGGGGTACGCGTCTGGTAGTTAGAGATAGGTCAGAGGCCGATCCAACTCTGATAAACACCCAAAGAGCCAGAGAGAAGAAAGAGGGCTTGGCTTCTGTGTCCTCTAGGTCTCCAGTGATAGACTGCCCAAGGTATCTGCACAGTTGTTGACAGTCCCTGAAGATGTGGCTGTTTTCTCAATGTCCCTGATAGCCCTCAGGGTCCATATCATTACTTTATTGAGTTCATATCTGAATCATTGTGGACTCAGCCCTCAGGGAAATAACTGGGCAGAGATCTGGAAGACAATGCACAGCAGACCCCGGGCAGCCATCGGACAGACAAGAACCATTCTAGAGAGGCGCCAGAGGCTACAGAAGAATCTAGAACCATTGCCCATGGTTCCCGAGCAGACAAGAGGACAGCTCCCTGGACTGGACCTCCCTCTCCAGGCTACCTTTATTTCCCCCTTTGTCTGATGAGTCCACC
The DNA here is from genome assembly GCA_009823505.1 of Rhizomys pruinosus. Taxonomy (NCBI): domain Eukaryota; kingdom Metazoa; phylum Chordata; class Mammalia; order Rodentia; family Spalacidae; genus Rhizomys; species Rhizomys pruinosus. The sequence continues at coordinate 885,169 of VZQC01007166.1, read as the reverse complement.
TATGGGAACAAAGGGAGCAAGCCAGGCTTCTTTCTCCTCCAGAGCTGCCTTAAAAGGGGATATGGCCACTGGTACTGCCTTTGGCAGCTACCTCGGGTCAGGCAAGGGAAAGGGGGGCCTCTCATGGAGCTAGGAGGCACTGCTGTGGTAACCGGCCTGCGCAAACTAGAGGCAGCTAACCTTCAGATGACTAGCTACAGGCATGTCTGACTTCCTCTGGCTGGTCCTGGGTTATAAGCTTGGGTCATTAGCCAACGCCTAGCCATTCAGACCTTCTTACGCCTCCTGTCAAGTGTCCTGGGTAGGGGGGAGTCAGGATCATGTAGGGAGTAAGCATCCCTTGCGTTCCTTCCAAGCCCTGCACACAGTAGTTGTCTGAAAGAGTTCTACTCAGGAAGCACTCCAGTCTGAAAACTGACTTGGGTCATATTTCAACTGAAATATATATATATATATATATTTTTTTTAATTTCTCGGGGCTTGAGAGATGGCTCAGCGGTTAAGAGCACTGACTGCTCTTGCAGAGGACCCGGGTTTGATTCCCAGCACCCACATGGAGGCTAAGAACCATATTTAGTGCCAGGGGTGGTGGTGCATACCTTTAATCCCAGCACTCGGGAGACAGAGGCAGGCGGATCTCTGTGAGTCAAGGCCAGCCTGGTCTACATAGTGAGTTCCAGGACAGCTGAGGCTTCAGGGAGACCTTGTCTCAAAAAGACAAATATATAATAACAATAATAATAATACTTTCTCAGGCTGGATGTATTGGCACATGAGTGCAATCTCAGCACTTAGGAGGCCAAGGTAGAAGGATGATGCCTGAGCTACACAGTGAGACTGTCTCAGAAAAAAGGAAAAACAAAGGCAAGACAAAATGGCTTGGCAGGCGAAGGCACTCGTCATGCAAGCCTGGCAACCTGAGTTCAATCCCCAGAACCCACATAGAGGTGGTAGGACAACCAAGTCCACAGAGTCACCATCTGAGCTCCTCATGTGCGCTAAGCATGTAGGCGCACACATGCAGCAGACACACATACACACACCAATAATAAAAAACCTTTTAAAGTGTAAATCAGATTTTATTTATTTATTTATTTGTTTATTTATTTTATGTGTATGAATGTACTGTCTGCATGCAGGTCTGTGCACCCATGTCATGCAAAGCCATGGAAGTCAGAAGAGGGAGTCGGATTCCCCTGGGACTGAAGTCAAAGACAGTTCTCAGCCTCCATGTGGGTGCTGGAGATCGAACCTGGATCCTCTGCAAGAGCAGTCGGTGCTCTTAACCGCTAGGCCATCTCTCCAGCCCTAAATCAGATTTTAAAAACAGCCCTTGCCAGGCGTGGTGGCGCACGCCTTTAATCCTAGCACTTGGGAGGCAAAGGCAGGCGGATCTTTGTGAGTTCAAGGCCAGCCTGGTTGACAGAGTGAGTTCCAGGACAGCTGGGGTACAGGGAGACCTTGTCTCAAAAAGACCAAAAAAAAAAAAGAAAAAGGAAAGAAAAAAGAAAAGAAAAGAAAAGGAAAGAAAGAAAGAAAGAAAGAAAGAAAGAAAGAAAGAAAGAAAGAAAGAAAGAAAGAAAGAAAGCTTTGCTGGGCACAGTGCTGTGTGCCTTTGATCCCAGCCCCACAGAGGCAGGCAGATCTCTGCGAGATCAAGGCCAGCCTGGTCTATATAACAAATTTTAAGCCACCCAGGGCTACAGGGAGATTATGTCTCAAAAAAGAAAGAAAGAGGGGCTGGAGAGATGGCCTAGCGGTTAAGAGTGCCAACTGCTCTTACAGAGGACCCGGGTTCGATTCCCAGCACCCAGATGGCAGCTGAGAACCGTCTGTAACTCCAATTCCAGGAGAACTCCATTTCCAGGGGAATCCGACACCCTCTTCTGACCTCCGCAGCATTGCACAACACGGGTGCACAGACCTACATGCAAACAGTACATTCATACACATAAATAAATAGATAAATAAATAAATAAATAAAAATATTTAATAAAAAGAAAGAAAGATGGAAGGAAGGAAGGAAGGAAGGAAGGAAGGAAGGAAGGAAGGAAGGAAGGAAGGAAGGAAGGAAGGAAGAGAAAGAGAGAGCACACCCTCTCCATCACAGTACTTGTGTGTGGCTCAGAGTAGTCTTCGGCCTGTGAGCACCTGACCTGGCGCTCTGTGACCTGTTGCAGGTCAAAAGCAGCACTGCACCTGAAGTTTGAAGTCTGCAAGGAGCTGAGAGGCTACATAGAGCTTCTACCAGAAACGGGCTACATCCAGGCCCTGTCCTCCTACACAGTGCATCTCAAGTTCCTGCCTCGGTGAGAACTGGGAGAGGCAGGGGGAGGGGGCTGCGCTCCAGGGTGCCCAGGATGGGCCTCCTTTCCTCGAGCCCTGCCTTGACGTGTCCTCAGACACAGCGGGCATCCGCTGTCTGTTGTGAGTCTCTGTGTCAGGTTGTGGAACACACTTGAAGATTGTCTCTTAGTGGCCATCCATAACATCCTTCCCGGGTGATCCAGTACCCTCTTCTGGTTTCCATGGACATTGCACCCATGGGCACACTTATATGCATGCAAAACACTCATACACACAAAATAAAATAAAACTAATTTTCTAAAGGGCTGCAGAGGGGCTGGAGAGAGGACTCAGTGGTTAAGAGCAGTGGCTGGGCTGGAGAGATAGCCTAGCGGTTAAGAGCGCCGACCACTCTTACAGAGGACCCGGGTTCGATCCCCAGCACCCACATGGCGGCTGAGAACCGTCTGTAACTCCAATTCCAGAACTCCAGTTCCAGGGGAATCCGAGACCCTCTTCTGACCTCCGCGGCACTGCACGACACGGGTGCACAGACCTGCATGCAGACGGTACATTCATACACATACTAAAATTAAAAAAAAAAAAAAAAAAAAAGAGCAGCGGCCGCTCTTGCAGAGGACCCAGGTGCAGCTCCCAGCACCACCGGAGCTAACAGCTGTCTCTAACTCCAGTTACAGGGGATCTGACACCCTCTTCTGGCCTCCAAGAGCATTGCACAACATGAGGGCCTTACATGTACATGTGGAGGCAAATACACATAAAATAAATATTTATTAATGAAAATAAAAAGGGCAGGGCAGCTAGCTTAGCCATAAGGGCCAAGGCTAACAACCAAAACGCCAAGGCTCTGTAGGGCATTACATGCCCTTGTCCCTGCATCCCCCCTGTCCAAGACCCTTCTTGGTTCTGGGCCTTGAATCATCCCAGAGTGTCTGCACGACAAGTGCTGCAGGCTGCCTGGGTCAGATGGACTTGGGATAATTCAACTTTTCTGGTGCATTGGCAGCCGGAGGTCTTGTTTTTCACTTTGGCTTCTCCTTCCCTGAGTGACCCGTGGCTCTGGCTGGTTAGTTTCTTGCCCAGAGTGAGGATGTAGACTCTGGGTTGTCGGCAAAGCTTGGCCCGGAGCAGCAGGTGTAGCTGGGGACCTAGGTGACAGAGGTGGATCTACCTCGAGGCATCTACCCTCATGGGAGCAGAGAAGAACTGAAGCTGATTTTTAAAATCTGGGCTACTTGCTAGGCTTTCTTCCTGACTGCCTGCCATAGTAAGGGAACTTTTTTATATATACTTTTCCTGATATTTTTACAATTATATTAATCTCTCTTTTTTTCCTTTGGTCTTTTTGAGACAGGGCCTCCCTGTAGTTCCAGCTGGCTTGGAACTCACTCTGTAGACCAAGCTGGCCTTGAACTCACAGAGATCTGCCTGCTTCTGCCTCCTGAGTGCTGGGATTAAAGGCGTGCGCCACCATGGCTGGCATATGCCATGTTCTCATTCATCCTCCACCCCTACCACTCTGAAATGTAACTGTTCATGTCTCTTGGTCACTGTGCACTTGGCAATATAACTCGCCTGAAGTGATCTTTGACTTGTAAAGACAACACATTAGAGACTTCCAAAATCCCTAAGTGTGCATATCCGCTGCCAGTTCTACATGACAAAGGAAGCCTTGTACCATGTGAATCTTGTGGCATCTCTACGTCACCTATAGCATGGCTCTTGTGTGATTTAAAAGCAATTTTAGTTTTACTATTGTACAAAATATAAAGCAAATTATATTCAGGCTGACTCTACGGCTTGCAGGCACTCCCTCCCTGAGGATGCTGGGAAGTACTTTGACAAGGACAGCCGAGTTTTGGAGGCTCCAGTGACTATCTGGGTGGCTGACCAGGTCTGTGCATGACACTTTGGGGGAACGTCAGGCACTCCTAGGGAACGGGGCTGCCGTGGGAGGCCGGCACTCTTATGATGATACCTAAAAAGTTAGAACCTGGTTTCAGAACCCACCCTCGCTCCCTGGCTGGTGATATCGAGTGACCTAACAGGAAGTGTTGCCTCTTGGCCACACAATCCCTTCACAGTGGAGAAGAAAGGGCAGGTACTCAAGGGGCTGAGGAAGGCCTCCTGTTCTGCTCCAGGCAGGCTGGCTCAGGTACCTCACCTACATGTGTACACAGGAAGCATACCTATACACTTGAATGGTGATGTGTACACATGAATACATATTATGATGTATACACATGTACACATGAATACATATTATGATGTGTACACAGGTATGCATGTTATGCCTTCTTCAATATAGGTACACATATACCTAATACACACACACAGTCACAGGCCCTCACTAGCATGGCTGGTTGGTCCTTCAGCTACCACCTGCACCCCTTCTCTAATCTGTACCCTGTAATTCTAGTTCAGATGCTCACCAGAGAACACTGGAAATGGACTGCTTGAGTCACGTTCTAGAATCTGTATGCCATTGACCACAAGACAGCAAAACACTCGCGCCTTTTTCATTTGGGGGCTTTGCATAAAGCTTGAAGTGGTTCTTTCCCCTTTGCACCTCAGATCAAACCAGTGGAGTTGATCATCCAAGCCATTGTCACCACCTCAGACCTGGAAATCAGGCCCTCAGAGATAGACTTTGGCTACTGTACCATCTACGAGGCCGTCAAGACAGAAATCAACCTCACCAACCTCTCACTGCTGCCCCAGGAGTTTGGGTTCGTTGGACTTCCCCAGGTACCTGCCGTGGCTGGGCCCTGGAGATATGGGGGGTAGGACACAACAGCCGCTGTCCAAGCCCTGGCGTTGGGCCCCCGGCAGCTCCGCCGCCCTGCGTGCCTGGCTGCTGCTTCCCAGCCTCTCTCCTCCTCTTGTTGCTTTCTCTCCCTGACTCCTCCTCCTCTTAGCTCTGCCGTATACCCTAAAATCTCCAGATTTCCCCTACCCTGCCTTCCAGGACTTTGCCTGCCCAGAGCACATAGCGAAGCCCAAGAGGATACTCCAATCTGGCTGCCCTCGGGCCTCTCTAGGCCGTCCCATGAGAACCTCGTATCCACTCACGCACACCCACTCACTTGTACACACAGCTCACACACTGTCACACCTCTATGTGCACACCTGTAGCAGCGCTATCCACATCTTACGTCCTCCCACGGGGAGCACAGCTTCCTGTCGACTACACTGCAGAGCATGGCTCGGTCGCACTTTGACTCTAGTGCGTTGCCATTCTCAGTTTGTGGACATCCAGCCCGGCGATGGGTTCGGGACAATCTTGCCGCTGGAAACCTTGCCGCTCGACATCATCTTCCAGCCCACTAAAGCCAAGGAATACAAATTTGAGCTGATCTGCAAAACTGAAATAAATCGGTGAGCCTGCCAGGCAGAGGGGACACATGACCCTGCAGCCCTTTGCACCCGACTCCGACCCCCAGCTAGCCCTGGATTCTGTCACACTACCCACAGGGTCAGGGCTTGGTGAGGCAGCACCTGTGGGCAGTACAAGCGCAGGACCCAGGAATAGGCTTGCCGGTGTGTGTGAAGAGACATGTAATGAGTGGGGGAACGTATGGTAAATATAAGTATATATGTGCAGGTAACATGGTGAACAATTCTAAGCATGCACACGTGAGTTCATGTGAGTGTGTATGTAAGTCTTCTGGGGTGAGAGAAAGTAGTGTATATTAGTATGAGTGTATGTGTGTGGTGTGAACATTTGAGAGAGCATGAGAAAGCATGTTTGTGCACATAGTGTGGGTAGTATTTATGTCGCTATGCATGAATGTGTGTAAGCATGCATCTCTAAAATTGCATCCTGGAGTGTATGACTACATGTATAAATCTGTGAATGTCTTTTGGAGTGTCCAAGCATGCACGCGTGAATGAGCATGTGAGAGTGCATACATGTGAGCATGCAGGTGTGACTATTTGGGTGTATGAGCAGGAGCACGAGTCTGCATGTATGTACATATGTGTGTGACTATGTGAGCATATGTGTGTGAGCCTGTGTCCATATGAGGGTGTGTAAGTGTGTGTGTATGTGAATGGATGATGTACACGAATGTGTGTCCATATACATGTGGGTAGATGATTAGGGAATTTATGTGTGTGTATCCACATGGAGGTGGGTGGCCAAAAAAGCACGTGTGAGCATGTGACTGAATGTGCGGTGTGCACGCAGTGGGCCCTGAGCACAGAGACTGGTAGAGCCTGATGACAGGACTCAGAGCTGGTGAAAGGAAAATGAAAGGAGGTGGTTGGGGTTTTCACAAGGCTGGCTCTTAGCTACATGGGGGTTTTAGCCCCTGGTGACATGTTCGGGGCAGAGGCCATGAGGCCAACATGTCACACCGTGGAGCGCTCCTGTGGTGTCTGCAGCCACCATGGCGAGGCTGCCTCCTGGGACCACCTGGTGTCCACCTTTCCATTTCTCATCCTGTCCCCACCCACATTTCTAGCCCATGTCAAAGTTCTGTGTGGGCAGCTCTGGGCCAGGTCAGCCTGGCCTCTACAGCTCGCGGGCTCTGCTCTTCTGGTCAGGTAGTACCAGGACCCTCTGTCCCTGGAAAGAATGAGGGTGAGCTCATCGGAGAGCACAGTTCAGCTGGAGCCCCAGGGAGAGGCTGCGACTCCCACCTCCCACAAAGGCTGCTAAGCTCCAGCACACTAGGCTGTTTGTGTCTCCGCCTATGGAAAAGAAGGTTTGTTGTTTCCCAGTGAGGGAGCCCCAGGGGCAGAGCTCCAGAAACACTTTTTAAAACCTATTTCCATAGAAAGTTGAACTTGCCAAACTTAAAACAGCAACCGTGCAGGAGAGTCACGGGAATCTCATACTAAAATGTCTTGGTAAGAAAATCGAGCATGGACTAGAGAGGTGGCACTAACTGCTCTTCCAGAGGACCGGGGTTGAACTCCCAGGACCCACATGGCAGCTACAGTTCCAGTTCCAGGGGACCCGACACCCTCTTCTGACAAAATGTGCAAATACTTGGATCCTATGAGGGACATTCTCATTGAAACCACCACAATGTTGTTGTTGTTGTTGTTGTTGTTATTTATGTGTATGAATGTACTGTCTGCAGGTAAGTTTGCGCACCCATGTCGTGCAATGCCACAGAGGTCAGAAGAGGGTGTCAGATTCCCCTGGAACTGGAGTTCTCCTGGAATTGGAGTTACAGATGGTTCTCAGCCACCATGTGGGTGCTGGGGATCGAACCCGGGGTCCTCTGCAAGAGCAGTTGGCGCTCTTAACCACTAGGCCATCTCTCCAGTCCATCTTGTTGTTTTGAGACAGGTCTCCCTGTCATTACGGACAGCCTGTAACTCACTATGTAAAACAGGCTGGCCTCAGTCTCTTAGAGATCTGCCTACCTCGGCCTCCCAACAGCTATGATCACCATAGTCAGATAGTTTGTGCTTATCTTTTTTTTTTTTTTTTTTTTTTTTTTGGTTTCTTTTTGAGACAGGGTCTCCCTGTAGTCCCAGCTGTCCTGGAACTCTCTTTGTAGACCAGGCTGACCTTGAACTCACAGAGATCCACCTGCCTCTGTCTCCCAAGTGCTGGGATTAAAGGTGTGCGCCACCACACCTGACTAGTTCTCGGTCTTTTTAAAAGATAACTGGATAGGTCTTTCTGTATCATTCACCCAAAAGATAACTGGGTCAGAAAGATGGGTCAGCTAGGGCGCTTGCCACCAAGGTTGTTGATGATCTGAGTTCAAACCCTGGGACCCATATGGTGAAGGGTCTAACTCCTACAAGCTATTTCCTGACCTCCACACATACACCATAACCTGTTCACACACATGCATTCTCACACACCAATAAATTATCACTCGGGGGCTAAAGAGATAGCTCATCAGTTAAGAGCACTGGCTGCTCTTGCAGACCTGAGTTAGATTCCCAGCACCCATAAGAGGCCAACAACCATTCATAACTCAAGTTCCAGGGGACTCTTCTGGCCTCTGTGGGCACTTCACGACATGAGTGCACTTACATACATGCAGGCAAAACACTCATGCACATAAAATAAAAAATGAATAAATAAAAGCCAGGCATGGCATTGCATGCCTTGAATCCCAGCACTTGAGAGGCAGAGACAAGTGGATCTCTGTGAGATCAAAGCCAGCCCGCTCTACATAGTGGTTTCCAGGCCATCTGAAGCTACAGGAAAAAAAAAAAAAAGCTAAACAAATAAATAAATAAATAAACATTTAAAAATTAATTTAAAAACTCTTTAATGAACACTATGCTAGATATTACAATCTTCCTGGCAATTGTGCCCTTTCGAGGCCTGAACTGTGTGGTCCCTGGCTGTGTTGGCTTTCAGGGTGGCTGTGGAGAGGTCTGGTGGCATTCTGATGTTTGCCTTTCTGAGTTGGCATTCTTTTTTATTGCTTCTTGGTTTCGTACTTGTGGTACCTTCACTGTGATATGCTGTGGAGAGGTTCTTATCGCATCTATTTGGGCTTCTAAATGCATCCTGGCTTTGATGTTCATTTCTTTCCCTATGTTTGAGAAATTTTCTGCAATAACTTCATTGAATAAGTTTTATATGCCTTTAGTTTTGTTTTCTTTTTTTAATTTGGTCTTTTTGAGACAGGGTCTCCCCGTAGCCCCAGCTCTCCTGGAACTCACTCTGTAGACCAGGCTGGCCTTGAACTCACAAAGATCCGCCTGCCTCTGCCTCCCGAGTGTTGGGATTAAAGGCGTGCGCCACCACACCCGGCTTATACTCTTTTTTAAAGTAAATTTTGAGTACTAGCCTCTAGTAAAGGTGGGAGAAAGGAAGCAGGGTATGATGGCACATGCCTTTAATCCCAGCACTCGGGAGGCAGAGGCAGGCGGATCTTTGTGAGTTCAAGGCCAGCCTGGCCTACAGAGTGAGTTCCAGGACAGCTGGGGCTACGGGGAGACCCTGTCTCAAAAAGACCAAAAAAAAAAAAAAAAGTGGAAGAAAGGGACTAGAGAGATGGCTTAACAGATAAGAGGCTGTTCTTTCAGAGGACCCAGATTTGATTTCCAGCACCCACATGGGAGCTAACAACCATCTGGCGCCCTCTTGTGACTTTTGTGAGTATTGCACAACATGAATGCACTTACATGTATGTGTGGGTAATACATACACATAATATATATACATATATATAGCCACACTGGAAAGAGGAAGAAAGAGGTCCAGTAACCCCCAACCTGCACCTACCCAAGTCCATCTTCTAGATCCTGACATGAAGTTCAGGTTTCAATAGAAGGCAAGGGCAGGCATGACTAAGCAGTCCTGGTCAAGGTATGGTCCTGGTCAGCGCTGGCCCTTCATTGCCTTGGCTTCAGTCTCTCCTGCAGGGTCCTTTGACAGCTTGTTAGAATTCTGTGAAATCTCAGTCCAGGAGACAAGCTCCCTCTCTGGGTGGCTCCTTCACCCAGTTTGAGACTTCTAGGAAAATTCTAATTTCTTGGGGTTTGTTGTTTCAATAGTCTGACAGCCAAAGGGAAGAGCACAAATGTCTGTAAAATATCTCTAGTCCTGCAGGGACGGCGAAATGACCGTCTTTAGCTTGGCAGCCTACAGACTGGGCAAGTTCTCAGTTATCCCACAGACCCTCCAATTTGTTCATTTGGGGTGGCTAATGTCTCCCACATTCGAGGCAGGCGGAACACTGAGATCTGTTACTGGAGGACCCGCCTTGGGCCCTTCTGATTGTGGTTAGTGTTGAGTGCCCTGGGTTGGAAACAGGTGGTAAGAAGCACCCCCTGGACCTGAGATTAGAGTTCTGAGTCTTTGACTGCAAAGTCATACAACTTGCCACAGTTCACATGATCTGCTGACCTCTATCATGTGAGCTGACCACCTCCTGCCCCCTGAGCTTCTGAGGGTCTTCATCCAGCCTGCTCTCATCTGGGGAGTATCCTCCAGGCTAAATGGACCTGGCCACAGTCCCTGAGACACGGGGCATGACAAGCGGGCTTCCTTTCCATTGCTGTTGCACACTGGAGAAGTTTCTATCTTACCAATTCCTGCAAGTAGATTCGAGGGTGAGAACTGGCAGGGCTTGGCCTGTGGGAAGGGCTGCAGTCTCTTTTCTCTGGGGCCACCTTACTTAGCTAAGGCTTCTGCTTTCTCCTTCCCCGCCTGGAGCCCTGCATTACCCACCTGTTTCCTTGAGCCACCCTTCTGCTTCCCATACTTTTCCATGTCCTATCTCCTTCTTGTGATCCCTGACGCTCTTCCAGTCTTTGTCTCTGCAGGGTAGAATTCATTCTTTGTCATTCTGATTTCTCGTTTACCGTGCCACATGGATGTAAGTTGTGACCCATCTTAGTCTGGAAGTCAACTAGATGCTTTTTCAAGAAGTAGGGCAGGGCGTGGTGGCGCACTCAGGAGGCAGAGGCAGGCGGATCTTTGTGAGTTCAAGGCCAGCCTGGTCTACAAAGTGAGTTCTAGGACAGCTGGGGCTACAGGGAAACCCTGTCTCAAAAAAATAAAAAAATAAAAAATAAATTAAAAAAAGAAGTAGGAAAGGGGAGGAAGCTGAGTGGAAAACACGCGGCCCAGCATGTTCCAAACACTAGATTCAGCTCCCAGTCCTTAAAAAAAAAAGATTTGGGGAGCTAGGGATACAGCTGGGCATGCTGGGCTGGCAGAAATTCCTTGGTTTGATCTCTGGCACCATATAACCCAGGTTGGTGGTGAATGCCTGGAACCCCACCACTTGGAACGTAGAGTATAAGGACTCAAGGTCCTACTTGGCCATGTAGTACGACTGACACCAGCGTTGGCTACATTTGACTCTGTCCCAAAAACCTGAACAAAAGAATTTTTGTAAAGGAATTGTTTGAAGGCCAGATGGCATCACATGCCTTTACAATCTCAGCTCTTGGAAGGCAGAGTCAAGTAGATCTCTATGAGTTCAAAGACAGTCGGTCCCAGATAGCAAGTTTCAGGCCAACCAGGGTACATAGAGAGACCCTGACACCTTTAATCCCAGCACTCAGGAGGCAGAGGCAGGTAGGTCTCTCTGAGATGGAGGCTAGCCTGGCCTATATAGCAAGTTCAAGGGCAGCTAGAACTACAGGAAGAGCCTGTCTCAAAAAGACTAATAAATAAATAAAAGACTTGAGGGCTGGAAAGATGGCTCAATGAGCAAATACACTTGCCACCAAGTCTGACCACCTGAGTTCTATCCCCACGGTAGAAGGAGGAAACTGATTTCCCATAATCTGTTCTCTTACCACCACACACAAGGCATGGCATGTACACACTCACACAAATACAAACCCCAAAATAAATAACTATAATGAAAATTTTTTAAATAAAAGACAATAAGGCAGGCATGGTGGCACACACCTTTAATCTCAACACTCAGGAGGCAGAGGCAGGGGACCTCTTGTGAGAACTCGGCCAGACTGCTCTACACAGAGAGTTCCAGGCCAGCTGGAACTACAGGGAGACCCTATATCAAAACCCCCAAAACACAGGACAGCTGGAGCTACAGGGAGACCCTGTCTCAAAAAGACCAAAAACAAAAAAACAAACAAACAAAAAAAACCAAGCTGGGCATGGTGACACACACCTATAATCCCAGCACTCAGGAGACAAAGGCAGGTGGATCTGTGAGTTCAAGGCCAGCCTGGTTTACAGAGCAAGTTCCAGGACAGCTGGGACTAAAAGGGAGACCTTGTCTCAAACACACACACACACACACACACACACACACACACACACACACACATAATAATAATAAAATAAAATAAGAGAGAAAGCAGCCTTATCTGAAAACAAGGTAGACAGTAGTTCCAAAACTCCAGGTTGCTCTCTAACCACACATGGGTTCATACATATACACACACATGAAAATTACATCATATGCAAACAAATTAAAAATATTTAAGATTTTTTTTTGGTCTTTTCGAGACAGGGTCTCCCTGTAGCCCCAGCTGTTCTGGAACTTGCTCTGTAGACCAGACTGGCCTTGAACTCACAAAGATCCCCCTGAGTGCTGGCAATATATTTAAGATTTTTAACTCAGGTGGTAACACAGGTCTGTAATTCTAGCACTCAGTAAGCTGAATAGAAGGGTCAAGTAGCCTGGGATACATGTGAGTTGTGGGGCAGCCTAAGCTATATGAACACAAAAAAGATTGCACTAAATCTTTGTGTTTTATATTATGATACCTTATGCAATTTTGCTTCTTCAAGTGAACATTAATAATAATTTCAGTGATCTTTCTACCCAAAAAGACATAAAATTATATTCTTCTTTGTTTTTTGAGACAGGGTCTCCCTGTAGCCCCAGCTGACCTGGAACTCCCTATGTAGACCAGGCTGGTCTGAAACTCAGAGATCCTCTCGCCTCTACCTGCCAAGTGCTGGGATCAAAGATGTGTGCCACCAAGGTCAGCTTCATGTCCTTGTTTAAAGCATTAAAATGACATGTAATGAGGGCTGGGGTGCTGCTCAGCAATGGGACACTTGCTTAGTAGACACGAGGATTTAGGCTCAATTCTCAGCACTGAACAATATAATCAAAATTAAAAACTGACGAGGCAATTACAATAAACATAGGAGTTCAAAGAAAATATAGAATATAAAACCATTGTAGTGGTTAAAATACCCTAATAGGACTCTGGTTCGATCCCCAGCACCCACATGGCAGCTGAGAACCGTCTGTAACTCCAATTCCAGGAGAACTCCAGTTCCAGGGGAGTCCGACGCCCTCTTCTGACCTCCTTGGCATTGCACGACACGGGTGCACAGACCTACATGCAGATAGTACACTCATACACATAGAATAATAAAATAGGGCTGGAGAGATGGCCTAGCGGTTAAGAGCGCCGACCGCTCTTACAGAGGACCCGGATTCGATCCCCAGCACCCACATGGCGGCCGAGAACCATCCGAAACTCCAATTCCAGGAGAACTCCAGTTCCAGGGGAATCCGACACCCTCTTCTGACCTCCGCAGCATTGCACAACACGGGTACATAAACTTGCATGCAGACAGTACATTTATACACATACAAAAATAAATAAAATAAAATAATAAAAAAATTAAAAGAAATAATAATAATAATAAAATAAAATTTAAAAATTAAAAAAAAAGGAAATGCCGGAGGCAGAAGGGATCCCTGCAAGTTTGAGGCCAGCCTATCTGCATATTGAGTTCTAGGCCAGCCACAACCACTTTTGCCTTCATGTATTTAAGGGACCTGTGCATGCAATGCCCATGGAGACCGGAAGAGGACACTGGATTCTGTGGGACTGGAGCTTCGGGTGGTTGTCAGCCACCATGTGGGTGCTGGAAACTGAACCCAGGTCCTCTGCAAAAGCACCCGGTGCTCTTAACCACCGAGCCATCTCTCTAGCCCCACACGTCTTATGTTAGTGGAATTTTGCTTATAAAGTTCTTTTAGCTATGCATCAAAAATGTACAGCAGCCCACACATATTTTCCAGATCTGTTAGTAGGTGCCAAACAGCTATGACGGCTGCAGGAATAAGTCCTGCATCCCTGGGGCATCCCCAGCCCAACAGGCCCGTCCGTCATGGTTGGCATGCGACGAGTTATGGACCACAGCTGAGCACCCTCCACACTGGTTTCTTCTAGGTGCTTCAAGATGTCTTGCCAAGCAGTGGGTGTCCACCCGCCCCTGGAGCTGTCCCACTATCAGATCAAGTTTGCAGCCACCGCGTTGTACAGCACCTCTGTGTCCACCATATATGCCATCAACTCTCACACGAGCATGAACAAGCTGACCCACTCCGTGCCCTGCATTGGTTCAGAGGAAGTTGCCCCAGTGGGACCAACATCCTTCGAGTTCTTATTGCCTCCCAACTTGCCCATCACCATCTCTCCTTCAGTGGGTACCGTGTTGCCAGGAAAGGTGAGTATTGGCCCTGCTGACAGGCGAGGAGGCAGGGCCTCCAGGCTTCTCTCCAGGGTCCCTGGCTCTGTCCACTTTAACCACAGCATGGCCAATGGCACAAGCCAGGGGCTACGTAGGGGTCTAGGGAAGAGGACCAGTGCCCTCAGCCTAGCCCGTCTTGAGAAGCACTGAGCACTCCCAGGCAGCTGACCCAACAGATGCCTGCCTGGAGCTGGAAAAAAGATATGCCGACCCTCAGAAGAGCCAAGTATTGGACTCAAGGAGACCACATAGTACCTGCCTCAAGGGAGACAGGAGCTCGAGCCGCTTCCACCCAGTGTCCTTTTGCCTGGCCACCAGAAGGATTTCAATGAATACAGTTATTTCAAACATATTCTGCCAGATTTAGAAAATGCTACCTACGCCCCTGGCGTGGTGGCACACGCCTTTAATCCCAGCACCCGGGAGGCAGAGGCAGGAGGATCTTTGTGAGTTCAAGGCCACCCTGGTCTACAAGGAGACCCTGTCTCAAACGAAAGAAAGAAAGAAAGGAAGGAAGGAAGGAAGGAAGGAAGGAAGGAAGGAAGGAAGGAAGGAAGGAAGGAAGGAAGGGGAGACAGAGAGAAAAAGAAAGAAAGAAAGAAAGAAAGAAAGAAAGAAAGAAAGAAAGAAAGAAAGAAAGAAAGAAAGAAAGAAAGAGAAAAGAAAGAAAGAAAGAAAAAAAGAAAAAGAAAGAAAGAAAGAAAATGCTACCTACGTGCTGGTCCTCGTCTCTGAGTACAGTGTCCAGCTCTGGTTTTCCTTCTGCTATGCCTTCCCCCTCTTCTTCCTCTCCCCTCTCTCCATCTTCTCTTCCTGTTTCACTTTCTTCCTCTCCTCTGGCCTCTTTTCCCCCTCTTACCCCCTACACCTTCTCTCTGTGGCGGTTGCCCTGAGATATGTTCCATGGAGACTTCTGCAGAGAGGGGAAAGGGCTCCCTGTTCTCAAGTTCACTCCTGTTCCAGTCTCATTATAATAACTTAGGCTCTGGTCCACTCATCACCTCCAAACGCGAGACCCCCCTACCTCCAACCTGCATACCACAGGTTCCCCAGGGCAGTCTTCAGGGAGGGCTTTCCTACAAGAGCAGGTCTATGCTGAAATATCAAAAGCCAAGCCACTTGGGAGGAGGGAGGTGCTGAGGAGGGGAGGTGCACCAGCAGGGTGCCGTGGGCCTCTGCCCTCCCTCGGGCTCCTAGGGGAAGGGTGGCAGCCCATTGTCTCTCTGCAGAGGTGCCAGGTCCAGGTGGCCTTCCAGCCTGTACTGCCACATGAGATAATCCTCGAGGAAGCCATCCAGATCCTGAACAAGGAGATGGAGACCAAATCGGTATGTGAAGCATTGTGGGTAAGTGCATAGTGGCCAGAGGGGAGGGGCAGAAGGACAGTCAGCACTGCGGGCATGCCAGCATGGAGAGGGGGGGCTCTGCCACCGAGGACCTCGGCTGTCCCAAAGAAAGCCTGTGTGATAGGAGCACAAAGCGGATTCTGGCATTATGCTTCAGGCTGTTTCCAACAGGGTAAACTTGCAAGACCTCTCCTTCTCTCCAGAAAACACCACCAGGCAGCTAGAACCAGTGGTGGCCCTAAACAAGGCAGGACTGTCATAAAAATGCAACCCAGAGGCCAGGCGTGGTGGTGCACACTTTTGATCCCAGCACAGAGGCAGGCAGAGGCAGCACAGAGGCAGGCAGATCTCTGTGAGTTCCAGGCCAGCCTGGTCTAAATAGTGAGTTCCAGGGAAACCCCATCTCAAAAAAAAGAGCAACACAGAAATAAACAAAACGCATCACATTCTCTCACAAGCACCAGGAGAAAGCACAGAAATGACCTGTGGAACACAGCCTTGAAGCAGTATGCCTGCTGCAGAGCAAGCCCCAAGCACCATGGGCCCATCTCGCCCGCCACGCCAGCCTGGAGACCTGGACAGTCACTGGTCACGTCACGGGCTTCCCTTCTGCCATGTTACATCCTTTTTTTTTTTTTCTTTCTGCTTTTTTGAGACAGGGTCTCCCTTTATTCCCAGCTGGCCTGGAACTCACTCTGTAGACCAGGCTGGCCTTGAACTCACAGAGACCTGCCTGCCTCTGCCTCCCGAGCGCTGAGATTAAAGGTGTGCGCCACCATACATCACATCTTTTAAAAAACTATTTTATTCGGGGCTGGAGAGATGGCCTAGCGGTTAAAAGCTCCGACCGCTCTTGCAGAGGACCCGGGTTCGATCCCCAGCACCCACATGGCGGCCAAGAACCATCTGAAACTCCAATTCCAGAACTCCAGTTCCAGGGGAATCCGACACCCTCTTCTGACCTCCGTGGCGTTGCACGACACGGGTGCACAGACTTGCATGCAGACAGTACATTCATACATATACAGAAATAAATAAAATTAATTAAAAATTATAAAAAAAACTATTTTATTCATTTTAATTTATGTGTACAAATGTGTTGCCCACATGTCTCTAAGTGCAACCATGCTATGTAATGTCCAAGGAGGTTAGAAGAGGGCATCAAATTGCCCTGAACTGGATGGAGTTAAGTACAGTTGTTAGTCACCATATGTGTGGTGACTACATCCCTCTGCAAGAACAGTGTTCTAGTTTCTCTTCGAGTGCTGTGACTAAACACTCTGACCAACACCTGACCAACATCAACTTGGGGAGGAAAGGGTTTATTCAGCTCACATCTCCTGGGTCACAGTTTATCACTGAGGGAGCCCAAAGTAGGAACTCAGGGCAGGAGCCTGGAGGCAGGAGCTGAGGCACAAGCCATGGAGGAACGCTGCTTACTGGCTTGCTCCCCTGGCCCATGCCCAGCCTGCCCTCTTTTTTTTTTTTTTGGTCTTTTCAAGACAGGTCTCACTATAGCCCCAGCTGTCCTGGAACTCGTTCTGTAGACCAGGCTAGCCTTGAACTCACAAAGACCCGACTATGTCTGCCTCCCAAGTGCTAGGATTAAAGGCGTGTGCCACCACGCCCGGCCTGCCTGGCCTCTTACACCAAACATAACCTGCCTGGGGTGGCACCACCCACAGTGGGCTGGGACCTCCCACATTGCTCAACAATCAAGACAATACTCCACAGATGTGGCCACAGGCCAGTCCAATGGAGCCGATTCCCCAGTTGAGGCTCCCTCAACCAGGTGTGTCAAGTTGACACTAAAGCTGTCCAGGACAAGCAGCTAGTGCTCTTCACTGCTGAGTCGTGTCCCCAGCCCACCACCTTGCCTCGCCTCGCCTCGCCTCCCCTCCCCTCCCCTCCCCTCCTCTCTCCTCCCCTCCCCTCCCTTCCCCTCACCTCTCCTCCCCTCCCTTCCCCTCACCTCCCCTCCCCTCCCTTCCCCTCACCTCCCCTCCCCTCCCCTCCCCTCACCTCACCTACTTTATTACACACACATGAGCAAACGGCCCCAGGCTTCCACTTGCAGATGAAACTGGGAGGTTCAAGGCATGGAACGGAGGAGGCTGGGGATCCCAGCTCTGAGCACTTCTTACCCCCCGTGGCGTGGTTTCGCTGACCGCAGACATTGCAGCCCATGGTCAATCCTTAAGGCTCTCTGCCTGTGCTGGGGTTCCCAGGCACCCATGGACCCGCACCCGTCTTCGCTACTTAATCAGTCCCCTGCTGCCAGTCTTTCCTTGGGGCCAGTTGATTTTGTGATCCCATTCACTCCAAACTTGACCTGGTGGCTCCTGCCTCTCAGTAGTCAGACCAAGCCTGAGAGAGGAGCCTGGGGTCGGAGAGCAGTGTGAGGCCTTCAGAGGGCTGAGCCCCAGAACAGCCCTGCAGCCCTGTGCCTTCTCACTCACAGTTCCGAAAGGAAGCAGCCCAAAGGAAAGAGCTGTGGAAACAGTCCTTGTCTATGGTTCGGGTACACAACAAGGAGAGGGATCGACCAACCCGTTCCTCCGCTGTCCAGCCTCCAGAGCTGCAGAGGCCAGAGCTCAGCTCCAGGTAGGCTGGAGGGATCTGTCACATCTGCACCCCACCAGGCCCCTCCTCTGATGGAACCTACCTGGTTCAGTAGAGTCCCACACCTTGCTTGGGACACCGTGCACTGACCTGTGTGGCTACAGTTTAGAATCAACTGGCTTCAGATGCAGCTGGGCTCTGGGCTCTCTTCTGGGCATCTGCCCTTCCCCAGGCCCGTGGGCCTGGTTTCCTTTTGAACAGACTCAATCCACAGTCTGACTCCAGCCTTCCCAATGAAGAAATGAGCCCAGGAAAGCTCTGATCGCAGAGTTGCCAGCCCAGGACTTGTCCCTGTGGCCCTAAGAATCTGGCTCTGTAGTGACAAAGTCGTTTACTCCATCTCTTCTGGCTGAGCAGTGAGGAACGAGTCCCTATAGGAGCCAGAGAAGGTCCATAAGCCATACCCTGGGGCTCAGGGAAAGCCTGAGAGGTCACGAGGAACAAGCCTGAGTGCACTTTGCTGCTTCATTCAGTTCCAGTGAGTACCAGACTGCCCAAGCCACCTTGTCCAGAGCTTTCCAGGGAAAATTTGACAGGTTTGTGATCCCCTGTGTCATTGCAAGTGGGGACATCAAAGACAGGAAGGCAACGGAACCTATGAGCTTCAGGTATGTAGCACTTGGGGTGAGATGGGATGTGATCAGCCCAGACTCACTGCCCCCTCTTAACTACTGAGACCAGGGGGGCACAGGATCACCCCAATCTGCACTCATTCGCCTTTGTCCTTCCTGCCTCCAGCCCCCATAACACCCTGTATCTGGAGCTATGGTGCCCAGCAGTGGCTCCATCCATCGTGGTGACGTCCAACGAAGGCAAGACCACCTTTAACTTTGGCGACATCGCTGTGGGTGAGTACCAAGTCTATACTGATATCAGCCGTCACTCAGATCCAGAATCGCCCCAGCTACCACCAGCTCCCCAACCCTACTAGAGAGAGAGGTGCTCCTTGGGGCCGAGAGGCTATGACCCACCTCCGTGCTGCATCTTAGGACATCGAAGCATAAAGAAGATCTCCCTTCAGAACATCTCCTCGGAGGACCTTCATGTATCCTTGCCCGTGCTCAGCGCAGAGAGCTCCTGGGGTAGGAGGTGGGCTTGAGGCACATGCAGAGCCTGAGCAGGTCTCGTCTTCATCCTTGATGCTGGGTCCTCAGATGGGCTTCTCAGTACTGAACCCCAATGGCCCTTTTGTCCTGCTAAACCCCTCCAGCAAGCTCAACTCTGGAGAGACACATGTCCTTGTGCTGTCCTTCTCGCCCCGTGAGAGCATCCTAGTAAGTGCAGCCCCCACCCCCAATGCTGCAGCCCTGGGCTGTCCAGGCCAGGCAATCAGCTGAGGCTTGCAAGCAGCCTGTCCTTCGGATCCCCTTTCCAGCCAGTCAGGGGAGGCGAGGACTGCTAGGTGACCCAGTGTGCCATGGGAGGAGCCCCCCGCATGTGCCCCTTGCTAAAGGACTGTTTCTTAGGCTCAGGAAACACTGGACGTCATAACCAAGAGAGGCACCCTCACCCTCACCCTCACTGGCACCGGCGTGGCATCCACGATTACATGCTCCCTTGAGGGCAACATCCTCAACATGGGCTACGTGCTTGCCAGAGAGTCTGTCTCTGCAAATTTCAAGGTGAATCGAGTGTTTGCTCGGCCCCAGCCTCCTGGAAGAGGGTTCCTTGGAGGCTGTCAGGCCCTGCGTTGGAAGTACCCGGCTGGTCAAGGAGCCAGTGCGGCCCACCCCATCCTCTAGAAGGTTGTCGCTTCTACCGTCCTCCTAGCTGGGGCCCCAGGATCTTTCTTTCTGGGAAAGCTGAGCCCTCAGCCCCAGACAGGATGCCAAAGGAGGGGAGAGAGGGGCTGAGAGTGTGGGTCCACTAGGAGGAGGAGCCCTGAAAGACGATGACAGCACAGCTGGCCAGGGAGTCAGACCAGCAGCCTGGGAAAAGGCCACCATGAAATGGATGAGATGGACTGGACATCCATAATTCCAAAACTGCTAGTGGGGCTGCCGTTGAGAATACCACCAGAAAGGGCTGGAGCCCAACACCACCCAGTCCCCGTCAGGTGTGACCCGGCAGCACTGGCCACAGGCAGAAGTCAGCTCAGGGTGTGCTAGTCAGATGACATCTTGCTCTTGCAGCTGCACAATGAATCTCCGCTCCCCATCAAGTTCTGGATGCGGCTGGTGAGCCTCTCCAGCAAGAGGCTGGAGGCGCAGCAGCAGATGCCGCAGTTCCTCACTTCCACTGAGCCGAGGACTGAAACTGTTGGTAAGCTGGCAGGGCTGCCAGGTCCAGGGGTCACAGGACCATGAGGAGATATATGCTGGGCCCATTCAGGGTAGGGTAGGGCAGGACAGGCCATCGAGAGGCCGGCTAGCTGGGCGAAAGGGAATGCAGGGGTGTGCCCCAGTGGGAAGTCAGGTAACAGAGGCAGTATGGGACACTGGACCCTGAGCTCAGTGGAACAGGGCTCCTGTCCTGCCACAGGAACACAGAACTACAGCGGCCAGAGTGTATTCAGTGTTTTCCCAGTTGAGGGCCTCATGTCCCCTGGGAAGATTCAAGAATTTACCGTGACCTTCAGCCCAGACCACGAGAGCCTCTACTTCTCTGACCAGCTCCAAGTGGCACTCTTTGAAAAGGTACAAGTCATAGCTGGGCTCCCCATATATCTTACCCCATCCCAGGAGGAACCCCTGTGCGCATGTCCCTTCCTTGCCTCTCCGGGAGACTGATCACTGGCACCCCATGTCGGAGGCTTTCAGACAGAAAGAAGTCAGTGTCCCTGGTTCCCAGACCCCGTCCCTGAACCAGCCTCAGTTCCCAGTTGTGGGGATTCAGGACAGGCTGCTGTGCTTTTTGTCCCCAGAAAGTGTCCCACCAGATCCTCCTGAAGGGTGCTGCCCGAGAGCACATGATGTTTGTGGAGGGAGGGGACCCACTGGACGTGCCTGTAGAGTCCTTGACTGTGACCTCTGCCTTTGACCCAGAGCATAGAGAAGGTGAGTCTTCACCATGTAAACTCTGGCACAGAGGAAGGGAAGGCAGGGGTAACCCTGGGAGCCGTGAGGACGACCCTCCAGCACCACAGTTGGGCTCAGTGGGCCCACTGGAGAAGGACAGGTTTCCCAGCCTGGTGCCAGGCAAGATGGCCTCTGGAGAATTCAGCCCCTCCTTCCACCCCTATTGCTCTGCCTGACCCTGGGGGACTCCCCTCCCTCCCAGGCCATGCCCTCCACCCAGCCACTCCTCAGCTAGATCCTCCCCCTCCAGAAGCTGAGGAGCTGAAGCCCATCTTGTTAACGTTAAACTACGTCCAGTTTGACACGGATGCACCAAGCGTACCCGCCACCCGAGAGCTGCAGGTGGGATGTATCCGGACCACCCAGCCATCTCCAAGGAAGGTAACCACACCCCTAGCCCGGCTTGGACCCTGAAAGTCTCATCGGCCACCCTGGCCTTTTCTTTCTTTTTTTTTTTTTTTGTCTTTTTGAGACAGGGTCTCCCTGTAGCCCCAGCTGTCCTGGAACTCACTCTGTAGACCAGGCTGGCCTTGAACTCACAAAGATCCGCCTGCCTCTGCCTCCCAAGTGCTAGGATTAAAGGTGTGCGCCACACACGCCCGGCGTACCTTGACGTTTCTAGCCTTTCTCTCTCTGGGTTGCCTCAGATTTCTTTTTTTTTTTTTTTTTTATTAAAAAAAAAAATGGATGTGAGCCCAGATCCTTAGACCCTCAACCCCGCCCTGATCGCCCCTATTGTTAACTCTTGCATTGCGCTGCACCTGGTGGGCCAGTGGGGATATGTCATTAACTGAGCTCTCCAGTGCATTAGGGCTCTGCATGCCACCCCTTATCCACCATGATAATGTCACACGGATATCCTTCTCCTGTCCCGAGGGTTCTCTGTCCTCTGCCTCCTCCCCTCTCTCAATCCCTACAGTTGTTGATCTTTTGCTGTCTTCCTGGATTTGCCCCTTCCAGAATGTGCCACATAGGGAACTCTTCCTTTTTTTTTTTGGAATTTTATTTATTTAATTTTATTATTATTTTTTTTTTTGTAATTTATTATTATTTTTTAACAAATCTAGACCCGTATTCCCGCTCATTCCCCCATCCCGTCAGAGGCTCGTGCATTCTGCCCAACATGGCTTTCCCATCTCTTAGTCTTTCTCAATATTTTCCATGGGGACGTTGACTGTTTTGAGCTGAGTTCAGTTTCCAGTCAGTTCTTTGATGCAGTATTTTCTGTTGTTGTTGTTGTTGTTTCCAAAATGCATTATGTCCAACTGCTTTGTACAGAAAGCTCAGGGGGCCCTACACAAGAAATACTTACAACTGCGGTAATTGGCACTAGCATCCACAGATGAGGGATACCATTTGTCGTTTGTTTTTCTGGGACTGTGTTACTTCACTCAGCATGGATGTCCTCTAGCTCAGCCATTTTCCTGCAAAGCTCGTGATGTCGTCTTTCTTTAACTGCTGCATAGAACACCATTGTGTAGATGACCACAATTTTCTCTATCCATACGTCAGTTGAGGGGCATTAGGTTGGTTCCAGCTCTTGCTATTGTGAAGAGAGCTTGATGACTGAAATAAACATGGCCGTGCATGTATCTCTGTGGTGGCGTAAGTCTTGAGGGTACATGCCCAGGAGTGGTATGGCTGGGTCGGGTGGCAAGTTCATTCCAAGTCTTCCAAGGGTTCTCCACACTGCTTTCCATAGTGGCTGTACGAGTTTACATTCCCACCAGCAGTGGATGAGTGTTCCCCTTTCCCCACAACCTCTCCAGCACTTGGTATCATTTGTTTTCTTGATCCTAGCCAGTCTTACTGGAGTAAGATGATATCTTAAAGTGGTTTTGATTTGCATTTCCTTAATGATTAGTGATGTTGAGCAGTTCTTGAGGTGTTTCTCAGACATCTCTAATTCCTCGCTTGTGAAGTCTCTGTTCAGTTCTTTGCTCCATCTATTGAGCGGGTCGTTTGTTTTCTTTTTTCTTTGTTTTTTGAGTAGTTTATATATTCTGGAAATCAATGCTTTGTCAGATGTATCTGCAGTGAAGGTTTCCTCCCACTCTGTGGGATTTCTCTTCACTTCCTTGATTGTTTCTTTTGATGTACAGAAGCTTTTGAGTTTGATGAGGTCCCATTTGTCAATTGTCGACCTTAATTCTTGTGCAGCTGCTGTCTGATTTAGGAAGTCTTTTCCTACGCCTATGTCTTGTAGTCTGCTGCCAACTTTTTCTTCTATCACCTTCAGAGTTTGGGGTTTCACGTTGAGGTCTTTAATCCATCTGGAGTTGACTTTTGTACAGGGCGAGAGGTAGGGGTTTAATTTCATTCTTCTACAAGTGGTGATCCAGTTTTGCCAACACCACTTGCTGAAGATGCTGTCTTTTCTCCATTGTGGTTTCTTGGCCCCCTTGTCAAATATGAGATGGCTGAAATTGTATGTGCTCAGATTTGGATCTTCGGTTTTGTTCCATTGGTCAACAGGTCTGTTTTTGTGCCAGTACCAGGCTGTTTTTATGACTATAGCCCTGTAGTATAGTTTAAAATCTGGTATAGAGATCCCTTTGCCTAGATTTCTACAGCAGATGTGGGGCAGGCATCCCTGGGGTCAGAGTGGAGCTGGGCACCCTCGACCTCCTGGTAGCGTTTCCTTTTGGGAGTCCCTGACCCTCCGACTTCCAGCAGTGGTTATGCCTCACAGACTGTTGAATTCAGCATGGACAGCATCACACTGCTGCAGCACAAGGGCTTCACCATCGAGCCCTCCAGGGGCTCTGTGGATCGCGGTCAGACCAAAACCATCAACATCTCCTGGGTGCCACCTGCCGACTTTGACGTAGGTTCGGGGACTCCAGGCTGGGCAGACCTGCAGGGTGAGGTAGACAAGGCATTGCTGAAGACAGCCTATCTGTCCGAGAAGCCTGCTGACTAAGGGTCCTCTTCTTCCAGCCAGACAACCCATTCATGGTGTCGGCCCTGCTGCAGGTCCGGGGGGATGTGAAGGAGACCTACAAAGTCATCTTCGTGACCCACGTGGTGGCTGGCCTTTGAAGCCACAGGAGCCTCTGTGAAAAGCCCCTCAAAGTCCGCCAGCAAGCTGTGGGCCAGGCCAACTCATTCCCCCAGGCCTGAGACCTGGGAATCCCCTTTCTGGGCAGGTTCAAACAGACAGTCCCAGAGCCTGAACTCCCCACCTCCACAGACATGGCCACTTCTTGATGCCCTAAACCCAGTGAGCTCAAAGCCTGAGACCCACCCAAGACCCCACAGTAAAAACTACTGATACGACCCATTCAACACATGGTCTGCTCCCCACAGCCCAACCCTCAGGGATTCCAGACCCACCAGCATCTCTCCAGGCAATAGAAGTCCAGGGAGAACCGCACCCCCAGACTTGTCAATAAACCATGAGAGCCGACATGTACAGTCTGCAGTGTGGGAGACAAACACAGAGCGGGGTGGGAACAGAACCTCCAGGAAGCAGCACCCCACACACACGTGCACACCCCCCACACACGTGCACACCCATCCATAAAATAAAATGATGCTCTGCCTTGTAAGGACCTCCCAGAGGGTAGGAGTCTTGCCAGATGACTAGGGGGAGGTCATCTTGGCTCTAATGCTGGAAAACCCCTCCTAAGCTGTATCATTGAGGGGAAGCAGCAAGCAGTGGAGGGTTTTAGGGGTACAGAGCCAGAGTTGATCTTGACCCAGACCTGGAAAGGTACAGGAAGTGGGGGGCAGGCAAGAGGTTCCAAAGTCCTGGGAAGGTCGCCTAAGCCTCCCAGACCCTCCCACGTCTCAGAAACCTGCAAGGTATAGACAACAGTTGTGGGCCCGGCTTGGGAGTCTGAGTTTACACTTACCTAAAAAGAGTGGTTTCGGGGCTGGAGAGATGGCTTAAAAAAAAAAAAAAAAGAGTGGTTAGGAGCACCGACTGCTCTTGCAGAGGACCCAAGTTTGATTCCCAGCACCCGCATGGTGGCTAAGAACGGTCTTTAACTCCAGTTCCAGGGGAATCCGATGCCCTCTTCTGACCTCCGCAGCATTTCACGACACGGGTGCACCAACCTACATGCAGACAGTACACTCATACACATTAAAAAAAAACAAAAAGTGGTTTCTGCTTTCTGGGCCCTAACCCACTCAGCCCTTGAGATGCTGTTACACCACTGCAACACCTGACAGCTCCTGCCCTCTAAAGTGCGGCGTCTTGGAGGTCTTCCCTCAGAGCCCCTCCAGCAGGGCCTTCCTGTCGGTGTGGCACACCCTCCTTGCCACCCAGCATGGGCAAACTATGTGGAGAGCATTCTCAGCCTTCCTTGGGCTTTCCTGAACACTGCCCTTGCACCAGTCCCCAGCGTCCTTGGAACCTAGAAGCCTGACATTGCCCCAACTGAACCAGGAGCATTAACTTTGGGCTTTGGGGCAGGGCTTCTGCCTTAGAGGTAGCAAGCCCAAGGGCTGCCCTGCACAGGCCCCTGGATGGACAGAGACTAGGAGTGCTCCTACCCACCAGGAGAGGGACAGCAGCCATCCACCAATGCAACTATGAGCACAGGGAAGAAATGAAAGCGGGGGGTTGGTGGGGGGGGGAAGGGGGACGGGGGGCGGGAGAACCCGCCTTTTCTCATCACCATGGCTGCGGTGCCTGGAACCTGTCACCAGTGTGCTGGTAGTCCCCTGGTAGTGGAGCACAGAAAGGAGAAGGAAGCGTGCTGGACCCACCTCGGACACCGGCTCAATAGTCCAGAGCCAGGTGCTGCCTCCAAGTGCTGGGCCATCCCCAGACAGCTGCACACGTTCCAGAATGACCATGTGGAAGCCAAAGCCCAGCCCTTTTCCCCTAGAATGCTAGACTGCATGAAGAGTGGATCCCATTTGGGCTGGGAGGCCACACCCCAGTGCAATCAAGGCTAGAAGTTTCCGAAGAGCTAGCGGGGCAGGGGAAGGGCTATAAGTGAGTTCAAGGCCAGCCTGGTCTACAGAGCAAGCTCCAGGCCAGCTGGGACTACAGGGAGACCCTGTCTCAAAAATACCAAAAACATGTGCATGTGTGTGTGCATGTGTATATGTGTGTATGTATGTGTATATACATGTGTGTATATGTGTACGTATGTATGTGTGCATGTATATATGTATGTGCATGTGTGTATACATGTGTTTATGTGTGCGTGTATATAGGTATGTATGTGCATGCATGTATATGTGTGTGCGCTTGCCTGTGTGCGCCGCGTCCCCCGCGAAATTCACTGCGCAATTCACTGGAAGAGAAGGAGCAATCCGGCTGGGCGACGCCTTCCGAGGTGGGTGTGGCGTTCCCAGCGGGGAGTTGGGCGGGAGCTGGGCTTCAGGGCGGGCAGCGGGAGGCTGGGGGGAGAGGCTGAGGGGGGAGGCGGGGAGGAGGGGGAGGCGGAGGAGCGGGAGGCGGGGGGAGGGCGGGGAGGGGGGGGAGGCGGGGGGCGGGGGGTCGGGGGGGGGACTGGGGTGGGGACGGGGGGGTGGGGGGGGGGCGGAGGGGAGGTGGGGGGGGAGGGGTGGGTGGCGGTGGGCGTGGGGGCGGGCGGGGGGGCGGGGGGCGGGGGGGGGGCGGAGTCCGTGCAGCTGCAGCTGCAGCCGCAGGCCGGGTCTCCGGAACATGGCCTTGGGGCCGCGGGCCGCCGGGGGGCTCCTGCTGCTGCTGCCGCTCCTGCCGCTGGGGCAGGTGGGTCGGGCGCTCGGTGAGGGCCAGTGGGGTTGCCTGGCTCGGCCCCGCCCGCCCTGCTCAACCCTGTCCCCGCAGGTGGCGCCTGGTTCTACGGACGGCGACTGTGACCCCTCGGACCAGTGAGTAGTGCGGGGACGGGCGGGGGCGGCGTGCGCTGGGCTGAAGCGGCGGGTGAGCTCCAGGTGCCGCTGTCCTCTCAGGTGCCCATCCCAGGCCCGCTGGAGCAACCTATGGCACGTGGGGTAAGTGGAGGCCGGGGCACCGTGCCTCTCTCTGGTCGACGGTTCAAGTCCAGGGTACGTAGTCCCCGGCGGCCAGACCGCCTCTGCGCACCTGCTGCATGTCCAGCTCTCAACTCCCTGGACACCCAGGCAGCCTGGAAGCAAGGCCTGTTGGTGGTCAGCACAAGGCACAAGGATACTGCAGTTGGCTGGGATCGATGTGTCCTGGGAGTGAGCCCAAGGGGCTGCCCAGGGGGCTGGGGCAGCCCAGGGGGCCGGGGCAGGGGGCTCCTCAGCCTGGATCTAGCTCTGGAAGGTCTGGCTTTCTTTCCACCTGTATGTTATGCTGTCTTGCGTGTTGTGCATGACCGGCCCCACGGTGCAGTGCCCAGGGGCAGAGGGTCAGTCCAGCTGCCGGCCTTGCTCTTCCCCGTCAGGCTCACCCTGCTGGCCCTACTCCTGCTGCTGCTCTGTGGGGTCACAGCCAGCTGTGTACGGTTTTGCTGCCTCCGGAAGCAGGCCCACACCCAGACAAACGTGCCACCGGTGTGGCCGCCCTACGACATGACTGCTAACCCTGTGGACAGTGACAGCCCCGCACACAGCACTGTGACCTGTGAGTGTCTGGGGACCCACTAGCAAGCATGGGGTGGGGTAGACATTGAGGTGAATGCCACGCCCGCTCCACAAACCCATTCTCATTCCCTACAGCCTACAGCTCTGTGCAGTACCCACTGGGCATACAATTGCCCCTGTCTTTTGGGGAGCCGGACTCTGACTCCGTGGTCCCTCCTGCCTACAGCTTGTATGCGCCTGAGATGCTACCCTCCTATGATGAGGCCATCAAGATGACAAAACACAGAGAGGAGGAGGCAGCTCCCTGGCAGAAACCCAGCTCTGCCTGAGGCCTTTAAGCTAGAGAGCAAGCCAGAGCCCCTGGAGCCAGGCCCCAAGGCCCAGAAGCCCTAGATGTGGCGCAGGGCCCTGTGAAGAGGGCAGGAGTTCTTTCTCCTGGAGCTGATAGATCATAGCTTGGAGTCAGTCCTGATGCCTTGGACCAAGGACTCTTGCCTGTGCCATCCTTCCCCTGGGAAGGCCAGCCATCCAGCACATTGCTGCAGACTTGGCCTCGTTGCTATGCAACACTGGCCAGCCAGCCCGCCCTGTGTTGGCCACCCCTTCCCCTCCCTACCGCCAGGCAGGCTAGACCCCACAGCTCAGAGGAGGAAGCCTCCAGTCTGAACCTTGGGAGCTCAAGGCCCTCTGGCATGTCCGCCCTCTGAAGATAGAATAAAGTTTATGTGAACATTGTCTTTGCCTTTGTGGGAGGGGCTTTAGGGCCCCACGGTACAAGGCAACCTCAGGTAGCCACCCCAATGGAGGTAGGCAGGGCGAGTGTGGAGTCTATCTGCCCTTCCTCCTGGTGTCCAGAGCCCAAATCTGGACAGTGGGAGGGACCAGCAAAAGTGATCTAAATTGTGTGCCCAGGGCTATTCCAGACGCCCTTCCCCAGGCTCACCTCTCACTAGCCACCTCTTCGCCACCCCTCCCCTCTAGATAATGAAAAACACTATAGTCGGGCTGGAACATTCATCCGATGCAGAGCTGGGGCAGGACAGGACGGGCAGTGAAAGGCAGCACACTTCCTGCACTGCCCTCCCAAAACCAAGGCAGCTGTCCCGCCGGACCAGCCTGAAGGACTCTCTGGTCATCGGCCACCAACTCTGGGGGAAGAAGGGCAAGTCAGCAGCCTGCCCTGGCCCAGTTGGTTCCCAGGCCCACTCCCTGTTCACCCTCCTGGTTCTGCGCCTTCTCATTGGAGACCCCTATCAGTGCCAGAAAGCCATAGAAGCCGAAGACCCCTATGTCTGCAAGGGGTTTTTCCAGTCCAAGGCTCAAATGAGGGCTGGACTGGACCCCACTTGCATAGACAGATGAGCACAGCCAGGACTGCACCCCACAGCCCATGGCCCACAAGCCCTGGCTTACTGTCTGTCCACATCCTTGGCCACAGAGGCTAACTCACTTTTAGTGGGGCTGACGCCCAGCAGGCTCATGAGCTGCTCTAGCTCCCCAGTCTCTACCTCTCCATCTGTTGGGGACACCCACACTCAGCTTCCCCAGGGGCTTCCTTTGCTCTCCTGTCCACAGGAGACTGGGAAATGACTCACTATCTGTTTGTCCACTCTTCAAGGCCCCAGTGCAAAGCAGACGTCCAAGAGTGAGGTGATATGTGATGGGCTTTCCAGCCCCTGGGACCCTGACAAGGGCAAGAATAATAAGCAAGACAAGACGGTGGGGGCTGGTATGGGGACCAGATAAAGGTGGTCAGGCAGGCACACGCCAAGCCACAGGCCAGCCGGGAGAGGTAGCAGAGCTAAGGGGTCTATGGGGCACACCCTGGGGCCAAGGCAGTAGACACCAGTAAAAGGGAGGGGCATGGGGAGGACCCAGCCAGGCCAGGGTGGAGGTCCCAGGGCAGCATACAACCAGGGCTCTGGAGCTAGCCTGGCGAGCAGAGCTCAGAGGGACAGTCTAGCACTGGGCCACCTTTACACAGCAGGTCCCTTAGTGAGCCTTCAGAAAGGGGTCCTCCACCTGGAGTGTTGGCGGTGGGAGGCTCTCCCTCAGCGCCACCCCAGTGCCCTCCCTCAGTTTCCTGCCCCTAAGCTCCCAAAGCTCCTCTTTAGGCTTCCGGGAGACCTTCATACCTTGGGTGCTGACTCTTGCCCTTTTCTACCTGAAGGCCCTGACCCAACTAATGGAGCCTTTTTGGAGGCTGCCATTATTTGTGAGACTTCTTGAAAAAAGCTCGTCCCAGCCAGATGATAGTGCCTGATTGGCCCAGTCTGGCTGGTCTTCCTTCATGGGTTCAGTGCCCACTCTCATGCCAATGCTCACCAAACACTCTCTAAAGTCAGAATGACTGAGAATGCGCATTAGGGACCCACCACTCTGCTGAGATGGGGCTGGGGGTCCCCAGCGCAGAGAAGACACATGGATAGAGTCTAGTAGCCAGGCAGGTGAGCCTAGGGCAGGTTTTCTCTGGGCAGTCTAGGGCTATTCTGGGGTTCTTTGAGATATCTGACCTCCCTTCCACTCACACAGCAAAGCCAGCTCCCTTGGGAACCACATGTCCAGACTGGTCAGTAGCAAGGCGCCACAGTGACACTCAAACCCTCTGTACCCACGTGCACAAGTGTGTTCTCTCAGGCGTGCACCAGCGCCACGTGACTGGGCGCTGACCCCCCCCCCACACCACCGCTGGGATCTTCCCTGCTCCCACCCAGGCGGTGAGCATGAGATGGTGCTTGTGAGACCAGTGTACTCGGGAGTTCACGCTGCAGATCTTGGCCTCTGTGGACTGGGGGGCGGGGGTCCTGTCACCCCTGTCCGCCTGCCAACATTAGTCACGGGCATGGTTGCCTGATGGCTCTGAGCAGGTGGGGTGCTCAACAGTCTGCCAACAGCCCAGCCTTCTGCCTGCCAGAATTCCCAGAACCGCAGGATGCTTCCTGCCCAGACGCAAGCCAGCTGCAGAGGCCAAAAGATTTGTGCTGACAGGGATGTGTGCAGAGGGCCTGGCTACCAGCGGAGGTCAGGACAAGGACTGCGAGAGAGGCCAGCTCCGAGTTTGATGGGGTTGGACAACTGTTCTGTACCTTTGTCCTGGCTGTAATCTGGTCTTCGTTCCCACCAGGCTAGGGGCAATCTATGAACTGAATACATTCCCACAAGGGCATGGGGTAAGGGAAATCACAGCACCAGACACAAGCTTATCTGGATTCTAGGCCCAGGATCCCAGATTAGAGACAGCAGATTACTGAAAGATATCATTGCCCAGGACAGCTGTAGTGGTTTGAATGACAAACGTCTATCATAGGCTCAAGGGTTTGAACACTTTGTCCCCGGCTGGTGGCATTGTGTGAAGTCATGGAATATTTAGGTGTAGCCTTCCTGGAGGGAGTATGTCATCGAGGGGCAGGCTTTGGAAGTTCATAAAGTTGCCCACGCCATCTCTGTTCCTGATTGTGGTTCAAGACGTGAGCTGTCAGTTTCCTTCTGCCATGCCCGCTGCCTGTCCTGTCCACCATGATGGACTCTTACCCCTCTGGAACCACAGCCCAAATAAATCCTTTCTTCTAAAGTTGCCTGGATCACGGTGTTTTACCACAGCAACCAAAAGTAACAACAGCCATGCGCTCACCTGACTGGCTCACAGGTGTGAGCAGAAGACTCAACCTCCTCCTCCTGCTGCCCAGACTGTTGTCTATTTATTTATTTATTTATTTATTTATTTATTTATTTATTTTATGTATCAGAGCGTTGTGCCTGCATGTGTGTGTAAGTGCACCCATGTCGTCCAATGCCATGGAGGTCACAAGAGGACTCTGGATCCCCTGGAAGTGGATTTACAGATGGTTGGTTGTTCACCATGTTGGATGCCTGGAATTGAACTCAGGTCCTCTGCAAGAGCAGCCAATGCTCTTAACCACTAAGCCATCTCTCCAGCCCCTCTTTGTCTTATTTTTGAGACAGGGTCTCACTATGCAGCCCTAGCTGGCCCGGAACTTGCTACATGTGGGTGCTGCGATTCAAACTTGTGTCTTCTCCAAAAGCAACCAGTGCTTTTAACCACCACTGAGCCTTCTCTTCAGTGCCCCAGCTCACTCTTTTGTTTGGGGTTGTTTTGTTTTGTTTTGTTTTGTTTTGTTTTGTTTTGTTTTGAAACAGGGTCTTTGTAGCACTGGCTAGCCTGGAGCTTGCTATATGGACCAGGCTGGTCTCAGAGTCAAAGAGATCAGCGTGCTTCTGCCTCCCGAGTGCTGGAATTAAAGGTGTGCTCCACCACCCCTGGCCTTTCACTTTGTCTTTTGAAACAGGGTCTCTCACTGAACTTGGAGCTCCTGATTGGCTAGATTGGCTTGCCAGTGAGCCCTGGGATCTTCTTGTCTCTGTCTCCCAGCATGGGGATTGCAAGACACATCACTCAGTTTTAATTATTTTTTTTTGGTCTTTTTGAGACAGGGTCTTCCTGTAGCCCCAGCTGCCCTGGAACTCGCTCTGTAGACCAGGCTGGCCTTGAACTTAGAGAGATCTGCCTGCCTCTGCCTCCCAAGTGCTAGGATTAAAGGCGTGCGCCACCATGCCCGCCCGCCTAATTTTTTTTTTTAATAATTTTTTTGGTCTTTTTGAGACAAGGTTCCCCTTTAGTCCTAGCTGCCCTGGAGCTCACTCTGTAGATCAGGCTGGCTTTGAACTCACAGAGATCTGCCTCCTGAGTGCTGGGACTAAAGGCATGTGCCACCACACTTTATTCTCATTATGAGTGTTTTGCCTGCATGTATGTAAGTATACCACGTGCCTTCCATGCCCATGGAAGCCAGAAGGAGGTATTAGATCTCCTGGAACTGGAGTTACACACAGTTGTTGCCACCACGTGGGAGCTGGGAACCAAACCCAGGTCCTCTGCAAGAGCAGCCAGTGCTCTTAACCAATGAGCCATGTCTCTAGCATGTGTGTGCATACACCACACCATGCATTTTGGGAAAGTCAGAGGACAGTCTTCAGGAGTCAGTTCTTCCTTCCACTGTGTAGATCCTGGGGATGAACTCTGGTTATCAGGTTGGGCATAAGTGCCTTTGCCTGCTGAGCCATGTCGCCAGCCCCGCACTCAGCCTTTGTATGTTGACGCTGGAGACTCAAACTCATGTCTCATTAAATACTTGCACAGCAAGTATGGTAGGGTAAGCTAGTGTATGCACCGACCATATTTTGGCTATCCTTAACCATCAGCAGATCTCAGATGGTCTCTGCCTCTTTGCTGTTGTGAATAGTGCTGTAAGGAACAGAAGGCTATGCAAAAGGTACTTTTAAAGGTGCGATTAGCCGGGCGTGGTGGCGCACGCCTTTAATCCTAGCACTTGGGAGGCAGAGGCAGGCGGATCTTTGTAAGTTCAAGGCCAGCCTGGTCTACAGAGCAAGTTCCAGGACAGCTGGGGCTACAGGGAGACCCTGTCTCAAAAAGACCAAAAAAATAGATAAATAAATAAAATAAAATAAAGGTGCAATTAACCTTTTTTTTTTTTGGTCTTTTTGAGACAGAGTCTCCCTGTAGCTCCCTCCTGCTGTCCTGGAACTCACTCTGTAGACCAGGCTGGCCTTGAACTCACAGAGATCCACATGCCTCTGCCTCCCAAGTGCTAGGATTAAAGGCAGGCGTGCGCCACTACGCCCAGCAGGAGCGATTAACCTTTAAATTAGTGGCCTTTGAGCAAAGCATCCAAGAGGGCCTTGTCCATTCAGTTGAAGACCCTGAGCAAAAAGACCTCGGTCCCTGAAGGAAGGAAGAAGCAATTCTGCTTGCAGATGAAAGTCAAGCCTGCACCATCAGCTCTTCCCTGGATCTCTAGCCTCCACAGTCATGTGATCCCATTTGCTTAAAATCAATCTCTGTCCTTGCCCCACATCTGTATGTCAGAGAGACACATGCATGTGTGCTTACCTGTCTCTTGTCTCTGTCATACAGAAGGTCACACAGGAGCAGAGACCAGGCTCCCAGGAAGGCTCAGGAACCGGGTGCTCCAGGCACTTGGAATCCCCGACCCTGTGGGGCATGCTGTCCGTTCTCTGATAGAGAAGCACAGGGCTATGTACACAGCAGGAAAGTCCTAGTGCTGCTTGGGCCCGGAGACCTAGTGTCCTAGGTTCATTTCTCCTGACAGAAATCTACTCAGAAGAGAAAGGGGTTTATTGCAGTTCAGGATTCTAGGCTACAGTCCATCACGGTGGGGAAGTCACAGCAGCAGAAACTTGAGGCAGCTGGTTACATTACAGCAACAGTCTGGAACACAGAGAAATGAAGCCATAGATTCTTGCTTGTGCTCAGCTTCAGTGTCTACTTTCATAAGTAGACAATGTCTACTTTCAGACCCCAGTGCCCACAGAAGCTGGGTCTTCCCATACTGGTTCACTTAATTGAGACAGTCTGCCGCAGACAAGCTTACAACCGATCCAGTGCAGGCAGTCCCGCACTGAGTCTGCTCAGGTGAGTCCAGGCTATGTCCGTCACAACTTAGCCCTGCACTGGGTTTGCTTTTGCGACTGTCAGCTCCCCCAGGGGTCTTTCAGGAACTCCCTAAAAAAAAATGAGTCCTTATCTCAGGATTTTCTTAGGAGGAGCCTAGCATGGAGAAGGGGTGTAAAAACAAAGAAAAAAGCCAAACTGAGTTCCTAAACCATATAGACCCACCTGAAGAGCCAGTATGGTTCAGTAGATAGCTATAGAGAGCATGATCTAGACTCAAAGTATCATGTGAATTTTTTTTTGAGACAGGGTCTCCCTATAGCCCCAGCTGTCCTGGAACTCACTCACAGTAGACAAGGCTGGCCTTGAACTCACAGAGATCCACCTGCCTCTGCCACCACGCCTGGCTTAAAGACAGTTCTTAGCCGCCATGTGGGTGTTGGGAATCAAACCTGGGTCCTCTGAAAGAGCAGTCAGCACTCTTAACCACTGAGCCATCTCTCCAGCCCAAATGTGAAAATTTTAAGGTCACCACTAAAATTGAAATAAGTCGTATAACTTCCACACTGTGGAAGAAAATGGTAACAAAGGAAATGTGTGACTTGGGTGTGGTGGCACACACCTTTAGTTTGGACACCTCAGGAGGCAGAGGAAGGCAGATTTCTGTGAGATCGAGGCTAGCCTGATCTATGTAGCAAAGTACCAGGCCAGCTGGGGCTACACGGAGACCCAGTCTCAAAAAAGACCAGAAAGAAAGAAAGAAAGAAAGAAGGAAGGAAGGAAGGAAGGAAGGAAGGAAGGAAGGAAGGAAGGAAGAGAGAGAGAGAGAAAGGAAAGGAAAGGAAAGAAAGGAAAAGAAAAGAAAAGGCAGGAAGATCACATTTTGAGGCGAACCTAGTCTATGTACACAGTAATACCGTGCCTAAAAGAAAAAAAAAAAAAAGAAAATTAACAAGGTAATAGAACACAGTAAAGGAGGGAAGAAGCTTAGGAGAAACGGTGTAAGTCTAGGTGCTGCAGAGATGGCTTAGTGGTTAAGAGTGCTTACTACTCCTCCAGATGACCCAAGTTCAGTTCTCAGCACCCACATTGGGTGGCCAGAACTGCCTGTAACTCCATCTCCAGGGGATCCAAGGCCCGGAGTCACGTGTACACAGCCACACACCGACACATATGTACGTGATTAATAATGAAACTAAAATCTTTTCATTTTAGAAGAACTCCTAGTGGCCAAAGTCAGAACAATGAAAGCAAGAAAGTGAATCGACACCGAATTATTATTATTTGTTTATTACACCAGGAATAAATATCAGTTGTACATGAAAGTTCACCAAGAGCCTGAAAAGCCTGCCTGGACGACAGAGGAAAACCCCTGCAAATACCAATGATAAAGGATTAATATCCAGACTATATATAGAGCCTTGAACTGGACACAGTGGTCACACATATGAACCCAGCACTCAGGGAAGCCCAAGGCAACGATTATCATGGATTCTAAGCCAACTTTTGTACATTTCTTTTTTTTTTTTTTTTGTCTTTTTGAGACGGTGTCCCTCGAGCACCAGCTGGCCTGAAACTGGCTATGTAGACCAGGCCGGCCTTGAACTCAGAGAGATCTGCCTGCCTCTGCTTCCGTCCTGAGTCCTGGGACTAAAGGCATGTGCCACCTTGCCTGGCCAATCTAGAGATCTTAAAGAAGGTCTACTCTCCCTCATCCAGCAGTAATCATTCTCCAACGGTTCCCAGGCGAGGGACAACCTGCCTGCTGCCCATTTCCCTCACTTTACTCTGGGCCCTGTCTGAGTTGGCGTGGGTCTTGCGCTCGACACCACCACTGGTCCTGTCTGATTGAGTTGGCGTGGGTCTTGCGCTCGACACCACCATTGGCCCTGTCTGAGTTGGCCTGGGTCTTGCGCTCGACACCACCATTGGCCCTGTCTGAGTTGGCCTGGGTCTTGCGCTCGACACCACCATTGGCCCTGTCTGAGTTAGCATGGGTCTTGCAAGCTCGACACCACCATTGGCCCTGTCTGAGCTGGCGTGGGTCTTGTGCTCGACACCACCATTGGCCCTGTCTGAGCTGGCGTGGGTCTTGTGCTCGACACCTCCATTGGCCCTGTCTGATTGAGTTGGCCTGGGTCTTGCGCTCGACACCACCATTGTCGTTCACACGAGCAAGCCTCCAGTGGCCTGAAATCTTCTGTTTCCGTACGTAAGAACCATGGATCAACCCTGGTTCTTACAATCTTTCCATCCACCTCTTCCACAATGGTCCTGAGCCGTGGGTGCAGGAGGTTTACTATAGGAGTCCCACCCAGGGACACACACTGCATCTCTTATTCTCTAAAACTTAGCCCGTTGTGGCCTTCTGTGTGCATCGCACTCTGATGGTGAGAGTTGGGGGATGCACTGGTATTCTCTCCACCCCCTGTTCTAGCATGTTCCATGAGCCTCATATGTAGAGGTTCCACTGTAGATATCATCTAGGGCCGGGCATCTCTCAGACGTATATTCTCTATGTGTGGCCTGTTGTGGAACTCTGCAGTAGCCTCCATCTGTTTCAAAAAGGAGTTTTTTTGACGAGTGGTATAGGGTATACTTTGTAAATACAAGGATTCATATTTAGCGTACAGTAAGAAATTTTATTTGTCTAGAGATATGACAGAGATACAGTTTTCTTAAGGATCTGTGATCTCTCCAGCCATGTATATTTGGCTATAATTACAGGGCCACCCATAAGTTCCCTCCCATTGAGTGGGCTTTTAAGTCTAATTAGATAGCTGTTGATTACCCCGTGCCAGTCGTCATGGTTTCTCGGCTTTAGGACTAGGTTGGCCCATTGATTGTTTTTCTACCTTAGCAGCTTCCATATTAGCCTCTAGAACTATGAGAGCGAGTCCTGGGAAGGGAAGGAAAAGGGAAAAAAGGAAAGGGAAAAGGAAGGGAAAAAGAAAGGAAATTGGGAGCACAAACACATTGATGGCAGTTTGATGAGGAGAGCAGGATTGGGAGCACTGCAAGCTACCCACCATTTCAGTAGGATGCATGCTCCAGCTCCCATACAGCTCAGAGGTAGCAGGATTGGGAGCACTGCAAGCTACCCATCATTTCAGTAGAATGCATGCTCCAGCTCCCATACAGCTCAGTGGTAGCAGGATTGGGAGCACTGCAAGCTACCCATCATTTCAGTAGGATGCATGCTCCAGCTCCCATACAGCTCAGTGGTAGCAGGATTGGGAGCACTGCAAGCTACCCATCATTTCAGTAGGATGCATGCTCCAGCTCCCATACAGCTCAGTGGTAGCAGGATTGGGAGCACTGCAAGCTACCCATCATTTCAGTAGGATGCATGCTCCAGCTCCCATACAGCTCAGTGGTAGCAGGATTGGGAGCACTGCAAGCTACCCATCATTTCAGTAGGATGCATGCTCCAGCTCCCATACAGCTCAGTGGTAGCAGGATTGGGAGCACTGCAAGCTACCCATCATTTCAGTAGGATGCATGCTCCAGCTCCCATACAGCTCAGTGGTAGCAGGATTGGGAGCACTGCAAGCTACCCATCATTTCAGTAGGATGCATGCTCCAGCTCCCATACAGCTCAGTGGTAGCAGGATTGGGAGCACTGCAAGCTACCCATCATTTCAGTAGGATGCATGCTCCAGCTCCCATACAGCTCAGTGGTAGCAGGATTGGGAGCACTGCAAGCTACCCATCATTTCAGCAGGATTCATGCTCCAGCTCCCATACAGCTCAGTGGTAGCAGGATTGGGAGCACTGCAAGCTACCCATCATTTCAGCAGGATGCATGCTCCAGCTCCATACAGCTCAGTGGTAGCAGGATTGTGAGCACTGCAAGCTACCCATCATTTCAGAGGATGCATGCTCCGCTCCCATACAGCTCAGTGGTAGCAGGATTGGGACCACTGCAAGCTACCCATCATTTCAGCAGGATGCATGCTCCAGCTCCCAACAGCTCAGTGGTAGCAGGATTGGGAGCACTGTAAGCTACCCATCATTTCAGCAGGATGGATGCTCCAGCTCCCATACAGCTCGGTGGTAGCAGGATTGGGAGCACTCAAGCTACCCATCATTTCAGTAGAATGCATGCTCCAGCTCCCATACGCTCAGTGGTAGCAGGATTGGGGGCACTGCAAGCTACCCATCATTTCAGCAGGATGATGCTCCAGCTCCCATACAGCTCGGTGGTAGCAGGATTGGGAGCACTCAAGCTACCCATCATTTCAGTAGGATGCATGCTCCAGCCCCATACAGCTCAGTGGTAGCAGATTGGGAGCACTGCAAGCTACCAATCATTTCAGTAGGATGCATGCTCCAGCCCCCATACAGCTCAGTGGTAGCAGGATGGGAGCACTGCAAGCTACCCATCATTTCAGTAGGATGCAATGCTCCAGCTCCAATACAGCTCAGTGGTAGCAGGATGGGAGCACTGCAAGCTACCAATCATTTCAGTAGGATGCATGCTCCACTCCCATACAGCTCAGTGGTAGCAGGATTGGGACCACTGCAAGCTACCCATCATTTCAGTAGGATGCATGCTCACTCCCATACAGCTCAGTGGTGCAGGATGGGAGCACTGCAAGCTACCCATCATTTCAGTAGGATGCATGCTCCAGCTCCCATACAGCTCAGTGGGAGCAGGATTGGGAGCACTGCAAGCTACCCATCATTTCAGCAGATGCATGCTCCAGCTCCCATACAGCTCACTGGTAGCAGGATTGGGAGCACTGCAAGCTACCCATCATTTCAGTAGGATGCATGCTCCAGCTCCCATACAGCCAGTGGTAGCAGGTTTGGGAGCACTGCAAGCTACCCATCATTTCAGTAGGATGCATGCTCCAGCTCCCATACAGCTCAGTGGTAGCAGGATGGGAGCACTGCAAGCTACCCATCATTTCAGCAGGATCATGCTCCAGCTCCCATACAGCTCAGTGGTAGCAGGATTGGGAGCACTACAAGCTACCCATCATTTCAGCAGCATGCATGCTCCAGCTCCCATACAGCTCAGTGTAGCAGGATTGGGAGCACTGAAGCTACCCATCATTTCAGCAGGATGATGCTCCAGCTCCCATACAGCTCAGTGGTAGCAGGTTTGGGAGCACTACAAGCTACCCATCATTTCAGCAGCATGCATGCTCCAGCTCCCATACAGCTCAGTGGTAGCAGGATTGGGGGCACTGCAAGCTACCCATCATTTCAGCAGGATGAATGCTCCAGCTCCCATACAGCTCAGTGGTAGCAGGATTGGGACCACTGCAAGCTACCCATCATTTCAGCAGGAATGGCATGCTCCAGCTCCCATACAGCTCAGTGGTAGCAGGATTGGAGCACTGCAAGCTACCCATCATTTCAGTAGGATGCATGCTCCAGCTCCCATACAGCTCGGTGGTAGCAGGATTGGGAGCCCTGAAGCTACCCATCATTTCAGAGGATGCTGCTCCAGCTCCCATACAGCTCAGTGGTAGCAGGATTGGGAGCACTGCAAGCTACCCATCATTTCAGCAGGATCATGCTCCAGCTCCCATACAGCTCAGGGGTAGCAGGATTGGGAGCACTACAAGCTACCCATCATTTCAGCAGCATGCATGCTCCAGCTCCCATACAGCTCAGTGGTAGCAGGATTGTGCAGCACTGCAAGCTACCCATATTTCAGTAGGATGCATGCTCCAGCTCCCATACAGCTCAGTGGTAGCAGGATTGGGACCACTGCAAGCTACCCATCATTTCAGCAGGATGCATGCTCCAGCTCCCATACAGCTCAGTGGTAGCAGGATGGGAGCACTGAAGCTACCCATCATTTCAGCAGGATCATGCTCCAGCTCCCATACAGCTCAGGTGGTAGCAGGATTGGGAGCACTGCAAGCTACCCATCATTTCAGCAGGATGCATGCTCCAGCTCCCATACAGCTCAGTGGTAGCAGGATTGGGAGCACTGCAAGCTACCCATCATTTCAGTAGGATGCATGCTCCAGCTCCCATACAGCTCAGTGGTAGCAGGTATTGGGAGCACTGCAAGCTACCCATCATTTCAGCAGGATGTCATGCTCCAGCTCCCATACAGCTCAGTGGTAGCAGGATTGGGAGCACTGCAAGCTACCCATCATTTCAGTAGCAATGCATGCTCCAGCTCCCATACAGCTCAGTGGTAGCAGGATTGGGACCACTGCAAGCTACCCATCATTTCAGCAGGATGCATGCTCCAGCTCCCATACAGCTCAGTGGTAGCAGGATTGGGAGCACTGCAAGCTACCCAGCATTTCAGTAGGATGCATGCTCCAGCTCCCATACAGCTCAGTGGTAGCAGGATTGGGGGCACTGCAAGCTACCCATCATTTCAGCAGGATTGCATGCTCCAGCTCCTCATACAGCTCAGTGGTGAGCAGGATTGGGAGCACTGCAAGCTGACCCATCATTTCAGTAGGATGCATGCTCCAGCTCCCATACAGCTCAGTGGTAGCAGGATTGGGAGCACTGCAAGCTACCCATCATTTCAGCAGATGCATGCTCCAGCTCCCATACAGCTCAGGGTAGCAGG
>VZQC01007166.1:827355-844369 GCA_009823505.1 Rhizomys pruinosus | reverse complement strand
ACTTTTTTTTTGGTCTTTTCGAGACAGCGTCTCCCTGTAGCCCCAGCTGTCCTGGACCTCACTCTGTAGACCAGGCTGGCCTTGAACTCACAAAGATCCGCCTGCCTCTTCCTCCCAAGTGCTAGGATTAAAGGCGTGCGCCACCATGCCCGACGAATTATTATTATTTTTTTTTTTGGTAAATTTTCTTGAGACAAGAGTTTCACTCACGTAGCCTAGGCTGGCCTTAAACCCACCACTTCCCAATTGTTGGGATTTCAAGCCTTTGCCACCAGCCCAGCTAGGACTTCCCCTGTTTTTGAGGGGGTCTCACGGACCGCGAGTGTGGAAAGCCTGGGTCAGCTCGGGCAGGCTTATCCCAAGGGCCTTGAACTGCGATCAGAGGTCAGCATCTCATCACTAGGTCCAGAGGGACACTCCTCCCAGATTACGTCGGGACAAGGTCCAGGCCCCGCCCTGCACCTCCAGCAACCCGGTCACGCCGCTCGGCCGCCGCTCGGCCCCTCACTCTCTTGGTCAGGTCCCTTAGGCTCCTCCGCGCCAATCCGGCCACGCCTGTTTGACGCACCCCGCCCTAGGACCCGCCTTCCCAAAACCGAGCCCCGCCCCTCCGCTCCGCTCCTCCAACCCGACCACACCCCTCCCCTCTTCTTCCCCAGCCCGGAAGCGGCGCCGCCCTGCGCTTGTTCCACATTGGCCCACCAGAGGGCGCGCGAGCGCCGCTCGGAAGCGGGTGCGGTGCCCAGGGCTTTCTGAGCCGCCTATCTCGAATCTTAGAGCTAGAAACTCGGATTGGAGACCCGGGGTGGGGCGTTCTCCGCCTGTTTTCCAGACGCTGTCCTCTAAGTCTCAATTTCCGGTTCCCACAATTGCAAGGAACAAAAATAGACAGATTCCATCCCACCCACCTGGAAAGCGGGCGACAGCTCCAGCCCGGCAGGTGCAGGTGCCAGCTCTGCGAGGGGATGGAAAACCAACCCCTAGTCCGTGCAACAGCCGGACTCGCGGACAAGTGATCCCTGCAGACAGCCCTCTGCACCCTACCGCGCCGCGTTCCCACCAGGAGAGCCAGCAAGGCCCCGGATCTAGTCCATCGACATGCGGTGCCACCCTGTGCTTCCGTCCTCTGTCCAGCTTGGCTCAAGGCCAGCTGACCAGCCCATAGGCCTGGATTCCGCAGTCCCTGCTCCTTCGCCCGCTCACGGCGGGGGGGGGGGGGTAGACAGCGAGAGGCTTATCCTTGTCCTTCTTTTAACGTGACATCAGCAGAGTCATTTTGTCTATAGGGACCGAGAGTGAAAACTGCCCTGCACATAAAGCCAAGTGTGCCCTGTAACCAGAGGGCGTTACAGGGGCCTATGCATCTTCCGGGAAGCTGTTCTGTTTAGCCTATATCCCTGCGGTGTGGAGGGGAAACAGGCAGGTGCAAATGCCAGTCTCTTCTACAGAGCCCTGGCCTGGGAGGCCACACGCTTAAGCTGTGGTGGGCAGGTGGGGCAGCCGCATGAGCCCGGTTTCAGCAGCACTCCAGGAGTTCCCAGTCAGGGAACTTGACTCCCAGACGCCCAGCCTGCGCCCTCCCCACTACAGAGGTGGAGGACTTCCTCACTAGAGTCCCTCTCAGAGGTCAGGGAGGCTGATGGAAGGGCAAAGGGGGAAAACAGGAGACTCTTAGAAGCCTGAGCTAGCAGGCCGAGCCTATCCCGGAGGACTAGGGCAGGTCTGAGCCTGAGCCCCCAGGAGCCTTACAACAGGGCCCAACCTATCTCAGAGGATCCTCACACAGAGGATCCAGGGCCCTGACTCCCACGGTGGCCTGCTATGCTGGTTTCCAAAACACTCGGCACCTTTGGCCCAGCCTCCCCAGGAGGGCCAGCCCTGGGGCTATGATGACGTAGGCTCCAGCAAGCGCTCCTGAACCCAGAGGTATTTACCTCCTCCAGGCCCACACTCTCAGGCCTCCCAAAACCAGGCCTGGGTCTCCGTCCTGTCTGGAACCTGGGTTGGCCCCTGTGCCCACCCCCTCATTGCCTCTTTCAGGCACATCTTGCATCATCTCCCAGATGGCAGGTGACTGTTGGGACAGGATTCTAGATAAACAGCTCTCGGGTCCCAAGGGGCTGCTCAGGAGTGAGCTGCCCCTGTAGGATCCAGGTCCTTCAGAGGAGCTGCTCCAGGGATGGAGACTTGGCATCCAGATGGCTCTGCAGAAGCTATTATTTATTTATTTATTTATTTATTTATTTATTT
The DNA here is from genome assembly GCA_009823505.1 of Rhizomys pruinosus. NCBI lineage: Eukaryota > Metazoa > Chordata > Mammalia > Rodentia > Spalacidae > Rhizomys > Rhizomys pruinosus. The sequence continues at coordinate 842,119 of VZQC01007166.1, read as the reverse complement.
ATTTATTTAATTTTTGGTCTTTTTGAGACAGGCTCTCCCTTTAGTCCCAGTTGGCCTGGAACTCACTATATAGACCAGGCTGGCCTAGAACTCACAGAGATCCACCTGCCTCTGCCTCCCCAGTGCTGGGATTAAAGGCATGCCCACCACACCTGTCAGAAGTGATTTATTTTTATTTCATATGTATGAGTGTTACGCCTGCATGTATGGAAGTGCACCCATGTTTGCCGAGAACAGGAGAGGGTGTTGGATCCCAGGAACTGGAGTTATGGATGGTTGTTAGCTGACACGTGGATCCTAGGATTCAAGCTTGAGTCCTCTGGGAAACAGGGTCTTCCTTTGTACCCCAGGCTGGTCCAGAACTCACTATGTAGCCCAGAGTGACCCTGAACTGACAGCAATCCTCCTGCCTCAGCTTCCCATTGGGATAAACAATCTTGAGCCAAAATACCTTGTTTATTCAGTGGTATTTATAACAGCATTATTTGTAATAGCTAAAACATGGTAACAACCCAAATATCTATTGGTGGATGAGTAGCTAAAATATGGTATATGTGAGCAATAGAAAACTGTTCAGCCATAAAAGGGAATGAATGGAGCACTCATACGCTGCACTGTAAACGAACCTGGAAAGCTGTGTTGTTAAAGCTAGGTACAGGGCTAAGCATGGAAGATTCCACTCTAGGTCAGATTCACAGAGAAGGAAGGTAGAACTATGGTTAGTAGGGATGGGGAAGCAGTGTGGCATCTCCACCGGTTGGGGGGATGGCGGTGGTGAAAACACCCTGACACTAGTGGCTGTGCAGGACTGTGCATATTCCCTAAGCCTTTCAACTGTGCAGCATGGTGGTGTAAGCCTGTGAATTGACCTTCCATGGCAGGGAAGTAGAGGCAGGAAGATTGGGAGTTCAAGGTCATCCTTAGCTTCATAGTGAGTTCGAGGCCAGCCTGGGTTACATGAGACCCTGTCTCAAAAGCCTAAAAATAAAGATAATTTATAAAACAGTAAATTTGGAAGCCAGCGTGGAGGCACATGCCTTTAATTTCAGCACTCAGGAGACAGAGGCAGAGGCAGGCAGATCTCTGTGAGTTCAAGGCCAGCCTGGTCTATAGAGTAAATCCCAGGCCAGCTGAGGCTACAAGGAGACGGGGAGGGGGGTACATTTGGGGGCTGGAGATAGACCTTAGCTGTTAAGGGCACTAACCATTCTTGCAGAGGACCAGGGTTTGATCCTAGCACCCACATGGCAGCGGACAGCTGTCCATCACTCCAGTTCCAGGAGATCTGATCTCTTCTTCTGATCTTTGTGGGCATTGCACAACACAGGCGCACTTACATACAGGCAATACCTTCATACACATAGAATAAAAAAATAAAATATAAAAAATAGGCCGGGCATGGTGGTGCACACCTTTAATCTTGGCATTCAGGAGATGAGGTAGGAGGATCTCTGTGAGTTCAAGGCCAGCCTGGTCTACATAGCGAGCTCCAGACCAGCTGGGACAAAAGGGAGACCCTGTCTCAAAAAGAACAAATCAGCCGGGCGTGGTGGCGCACGCCTTTAATCCCAGCACTTGGGAGGCAGAGGCAGGCGGATCTCTGTGAGTTCAAGGCCAGCCTGGTCTACAGAGCAAGTTCCAGGGGCTACAGGGAGACCCTGTCTCGAAAATACCGAAAAAAAAAAAAAAGAACAAATATATATATATATATATATATATATATATATCAGCACTTGTATTTTTTCATATTTTAAAAGTAGTTGAGGGGCTGGAGAGATGGCCTGGCGGTTGGGAGCACCGACTGCTCTTGCAGAGGGCCCGGGTTCAATCCCCAGCACCCACATAGCAGCTGAGAACTGTCTGTAACTCTAATTCTAGGAGAACTCCAGTTCCAGGGGAATCCGACGCTCTCTTCTGGCCTCCACGGCATTGCATGACACGGGTGCACAGACCTGCATGCAGACAGTACATTCATACACATACAAAATAAAAAAAATTAAAAAAAAAAAAGTAGTTGAATGGCTGGAGACATGGCCTAGTGGTTAAGAGCACCGACTGCTCTTGAAGAGGACCCAGGTTCAATCCCCAGCACCCACATGGCGGCTGAGAACCGTCTTTAACTCCAGTTCCAGAGGAATCCGACACCCTCTTCTCACCTCCACGACATTGCATGACACGGGTGCACAAACCTGCATGCAGACAGTACATTCATACACATAAAAGAGAAAAAAAAAGTTGAAAATGGAGGCTGGAGAAATGGCTAAGTGTTTAAGAGCACTGGCTGCTCTTGCAGAGGACCTGGATTTGATTCCCAGCACAGGGTAGCTAACAACCATCCATAACTCCAGTTCCAGGGGATCCAATGTCCTCTCTGACTCTCAGGCATTACACAACATGCTGCACTTACTTGCAGGCAATACACTCATTCACATAAAATAAAAAAATAAAATAAAATCTAAAAAAGCCCAACAATTTTTTAAAATTTTATTTATGTGTATGAATGTACTGTCTGCATGTAGGTTTCTGCACCCGCGTCATGCAATGCTGCGGAGGTCAGAAGAGGGTCTCGGATTCCCCTGGAACTGGAGTTCTCCTGGAACTGGAGTTATAGACGGTTCTCAGCTGCCATGTGGGTGCTGGGGATCGAACCTGGGTCCTCTGCAAGAGCAGTCGGTGCTCTTAACCACTAGGCCATCTCTCCAGCCCCCCAACAAATTTTTTGAAGCAGTTACAAGAGCAGGACGTGGTGGCTCACACTGTTAATCTCAGCTCATGGGAAGCAGAGGCAGGCAGGACTCTGAGATAGAGGCCATCTGGTCTACATAGTGAATTCCAGGCCAGCTGGAGCTACAGGAAGACCCTGTCTCAAATAGAACCCCTCCTGCCAAAAGTAGCTGACAAGGTAGAATTCCATGTTGGAGAACTGGGATTCACTGGGAATACTTGGGAGATCTCCCACCTAGTTAGATCTATGTTATGGAGACTTCTGTGCCTGGAGCTGAGCAGGGTGGGGTTTAGGAGAGCAGGTGGGAATATCGGGGAGTGTATCCCAGAACACTCCTTGGGTAATCCAGGGTGTCTTTCTGTCAGAAAAGATGTGTTATATGCAGGTCTACAGCCGGAGGGGGGCCAGGACTACACAGCAGGAAGGACCAAGGCTTATGAAGGGTTCGGGGACCAGGGAGCCTTTTGTTAACAGCTTGGGCTGGCTGGGAGCCTTGGGATCCCCTGGGGGCCGGGCATAGCTTCTTGATGGCTTCCCCCACCCACTCCACTCTGTGCACTGACTTGTCCAGTGACCTCTGCCAGCTTCCCGGCAGGGAAGGGCAGTTCCAGGCACACAGTCCATCTTTGGGTTGGGTTGCCCTTTACCTGATGCGGCCCAGTGGGAAGGTTTCAATGCCAGGTGCCTTTCTCTGGCCCTTTCGGCAGTATGCTCAAGAGCCTGGATTCCAAGGAAACACTGAGGGCTGCTGGGCAGCCTGCCTCCCTGCTGGGGCCACAGGTGTGAGGTGTTTACCTGGCAGGTGCTGGAAGAACCCAGTCCCCAGACACTGGCCCCCAGGGTGCCACCTGCTGGGAGATGATTTCTCCCCCACCCCCGGGATGCCAGGAGCTCCTCTGCCCCGGGCAGTGGCCCAGGCAGAGGAGAGGAGAGCTAGAGCCTAGGACCCTGAACCCAGCACCTCTAGGTTCAGGCTCCCCCACTGCACTGGACAAGCTCCCGTAACTCCTGGGACCTCGGGAGGTTCCCAAGCCCAGCTGGCCATGTGTGTTTGCACTCACTAGCCCAGGGACCCCTTCCTGAGCATGCCAAGTCTGTAGGTAACACCAAGTGGGGAAGGAGAGGTTTTGGTGGACTCAAGGCTCAGAGCTACCTCTGGGCCAGCCCTCCTCACCATGCTCAGCCCCCAACCTTCAGGCCCGGTCTGGATGTGAGCTTTTGTGCCATTTCTCTGCTATCTCCACTGATCCTTTCTCACAGAGGATGTGCCCAGTGTGTGGCCGCCAGCTGCCCCCCCCCCCCAGGCCTGAGCCTGTAACCTGCGGAAGGTAACAGAAACCCAAGTGAACAACCTGTGTGGCCTTTGTTCAGGTTCTTGTCCCAGGCTGGGCAAAAAATGGGACTGAGGGCTGGTGGGAAGGAGGAAGCACTGCTGGCCCTCAGACTCCTCAGGGACTTGGGCCCCAGGGCTCCAGTCCTGAGAGATGTCCTGTGGAGGACAGCTCTGGGGTCCGTTCTCTCTTTCCACCTTTATGTGAGTCCCAGGGATCAAACTCAGGTCGTCAGGCTGGTCAAGCAAGCACTTTTACCCACTGAACTTTCTTTTTCTTCTTTTTTCTGGAGACACAAGGGATGTCTGGTTTGTGATCAAAGGTGAGTGACCAGACAGACCCTGGGGAGAAGCAGGGTAGGGGGGCTGGGGATGGGATGGACCCCTGTGTCCCTGGGAGGACTCCAGGGAGGGGATGGAGTGTGCTGGCCAGGCCACAGAAACTACTCCTGTCCTGCTCCCTCCATGTCCTTCCCCTTCTGAGACAGATGTGGCTTGTGGGTTTCGTGGCTCCTGTCCATGTTGCCCTGGGGGCTGTGGGCACTAGCACGTGTGCTGAAGGGAGACCGAAGAGCGAGGGTCTCCATGGCCCCGTCCCGTTCCGTCACCAAACCCTGCCTTTGGAAGCCCACAGGAACTAATTAGTGCTTTCTTCCTGGTCACCTACATTCCAAGTCCCTAGGCACCATCACGTGGCCCTCTCCTTCCTTCCTCTTCTGCAGGCTCTAGGGTGTGGAGGCAGGGGCAGGCTGTAGTCTACCTTACTGGAAGTGATGTTGAGATGGCTGTGTGGTAGAGAATCCAGACAGGGCTCAGCAGGACAGGGACGGATGCCCAGAGGGACCTTGGCTGGTCACTATCCTGCCCTTTCACCAGATCTAGACATTTCGAACTATCCCCTGCTGCTTCAAGACCCTTCAAAGCCCGGACTATGTGGGGCACCAGGGCGCTGCCAGCCTTGCTCTAGGCCCTGGTCACATGCCTAGATTGTTTGAATAATTCAGATTTAAGAAGACCTACTTTCCTGTTAGGCCATTTCCTGCTGCAGAGCAGATGGGGGAGGGGCATTTGAATTATACATCCGTGCTCCCTGGGTTTTTAGAGAAGGCTGGGCACTGAGCCAGTCCCTGAGCTGCGCCTCCGCCCTAGAGCCCTGGTTAACCCTGGGCTGGTCACAGCTCACTGGGTGTGGCTATGGACTTGCCACTGATCCCCAAGATGCTTCCTGAAAGGGAGCGTGCCTGGAAAATCAGGAGAGTCCTGGACACTGGGCTACAGGAAGGGATCCCTGAATTTTTTGTTCCACCGTGGAGGAGGCTGGGTAGCAGGTGGGAGCCAAAACCCACAGGAGGCTGAAAGGCTGGATGTGAAGTAGGCTTTGCACCTTCTGGGGGACAGAGGGGGAAGCCTGGCACCTTATCTCCAGGGCAAAGCCTGGCTGCTTGCTGGAAGGTGACTGGAGGGTGAGCAAGGTCCAGGGCCAGAGGCCCCTGCTCGCTGGGAGGGGGGGTATGGGGGGACCTGGCAGCAGCCAGGGATCCAAGGATCAGGAGCCAGCCCTTCCCTTCTTCCTTCCTTCCTTCCTTCCTTCCCCTCCACTTTGCCCCTCACACCCTGTCCATAAACACATAAATGATGACTTCAGTCAGTGCTGCGGGAAGGCTGTGCCCCACCCCGAGCACCCACAGATCGCATGGAAGCACAGAGGTTGCTGCTCAAAGGCTCCTACCTCAGCCCAGCCTGGTGCTGTACACTTGGGATCCAGCACTTGGGAGACCGAGGCAGGAGGATCCCAAGTTCTAGTCCAGCCTGGGCTGCACAAGCATGACCCCGTTTCCAAACAGTCTGTCCAACCACATCAACCTTGCTTTGCAGTGTCCCCATGGTGCTAGTGATAACTGGTGTGTGTGTGTGTGTGTGTGTGTGCACGGATGCTGGCCTGAGGAAGAGGGGAGCCCCAGAGCCCATTCCTGCCAGCCCCCGGCCCCCATCCCTCCATCCATCTTCACTTCAGAAAACCCTTGAGGGGCTGAGGGTCCCAGGGGAGCATGGAGTTCTCTGTGGAGACTTGATCCTGTGACTGGCTTGGCCTGCTTCTCCAGCTTCTCCTCTCTACCACTCCTTCCTTCCTCCCTCCTCCCTCTCCTCATTTCCACTTTAAATTCTCCACACCTAGGTGGGTATTGAAGAGTTGGCATCAGGCCTGGTGGATTTTTTTTTAATTTTATTTCTGTATGTGTATGAATGTACTGTCTGCATGCAGGTCTGTGCACCCGTGACGTGCAATGCTGTGGAGGTCAGAAGAGGGTGTCGGATTCCCCTGGAACTGGAGTTCTCCTGGAATTGGAGTTTCCCAGGTAGCTCCTGGATACTCAGCTGTTCAAGTTCCTCTAGCCCCACCCTCTTTTGGACTTCAGTGACTGCTGGGGACCCTGTCCCTCCCACTATCCTCCCAGATGTGACCCTGGTTGGGGAGTCTTGACCCTCTGAACTTGGGACTCAGAACATCACCTAGTTCCCTTCCATTCACACCCTAAAGGTTGCCCAGAAACCTCTGGGGAGAGGGGTATAGTGGGTAAGAGAGGTGTCACAGGGTTCACAATGGATACTCTGGGTTGGGGGGTGGCATGCAGTGGATAAGGGAGGCTTTCCAGGGTTCACAATGTAACATGAAGGCAAGGCAGAGCCGCTGGGAACACACTGCTCTTGGGAAATGAAGCTGTTAAGGGACGCTCTCTCAGGAGGACTGCGCCAGCCAGGGCTGTGGAACATCTCTGTAAAGGTCAGCAGCAAAGGCTTGGCCTTCACAGGGTTACGGGAGGGACCCTGTAGGAAGATGGAGCCACATGGGACAGTGGGGAGGACAGGGGGACCTTGGCTTTGGCTTTGGGGAGAGAGTGGGATGATGGAGCTGTCAATGGCTCGAATGAAAGAGGGACACTGATGACAGTAAGTCAGTTCTTGCCCAGTTGGAGTGAGGGACACAATGGCCCATATGTCATGGGGTGGGGTGGTAGCAATGGTGCTCGGAGTACTGCTTACATTGGAGCCAGATTCCTCACTCCCAAAGCAAAGTCACTCACGCAGAAGGGAGAATATTATGAACGAAACTTGAAGTGTTCTGGAGAGATCATGTACACTCAGGGTGCTCAGTGAAAATAAACACAAGCGTCCACGTGCCTGTGTGCATGTACACAAGTACACATCTGTGTTTGCATGTGTACACGTGTGTGTTCCCTCCAGGTGTGGGGTGAGCCAGACTAGACGTATTGACACCTTAGTAAAAAAGACCATCTAGCGCCTGCATCCTCTCTTCTACTGCCCACTGCCCACTAGCAGGAGCCAGTGCTCTTGATACAGGAGGCTGAGTTCAGGGCTGGGGCAGGGAGAACACGAGGAGCCTGCAGGGCTGGAGAAGGATAGGAACATGTCTATGCACTAGCCCGAAGCATGGCGGGGGGGGGGGTAACCTCGATGAAGGCAGATTCAATGGGGGGGGGGGGTGGAGGCGGTGGACCTGGCTGCCTAGGAGCCAGATCTTTAGGCTAAGATCAAGGGTGAAAGGACACGTCCCCCAGGATTAGAGGAGTGCGGGGAACCAGCTGAGATAAGGTTATCTGAGGATTGTGGTCCTGGTTAAAGAGAGGCTGGTGGACACCAGGGTACAGTCCTGGAGGAAGGAAAAGGGGCGCAGAGCTTGGTTTGGAAAGGATACCACGGACTGTACAGGGCCAGCGACTTGCTCTTCTGCTAAGAGGGACGCCATGTCGGGAGAAGCTAGCTGGCAAGAAGCAGTAGTTGGATGAGTGGCACATCCCACTGATTCTGGTGGTTTCTGGGCGACCTTCCGGTCCCCTGGGACTCTGTCCCTAGCTGGCCACTCCGCCCCGCCAGGACGCTCGTCCCTGGACCCTGCGGGGCCCGGAGGCCCATGAGCTGACCTTGCTCTCGGGTCGGGAGGACCCATGAGCTGTCCCAGCCCGGGTCCTCGAGGCCAGTCTGTCGGGCACCACCTCGAGGCCCTCCACGGGGGCCACGGTCCCTTTAAGACGGGCACGCGCGCGGTGGGGGTGGGGCGCAGGACGCGGCGCGCGCGCGCCAGCCGTGCGCGGTGACGTGACGTGGGGTTTCCCGAGACTGCGGACAGGGGCCGCCGCGCCCATCCTGATGGCTGGAGGCGTCTGAGGGGCGGACGACGGCGGCGGCGGCGGCGGCGGCGGGCGCGGGCGGCGAGGGCAGCGGGCCGGGACTGGAGCAGCCGCCGCGCGGACCCGACCAGCCTCGCCGGCTCCTGCCCGCGGGCCGCGAGCGCGACGACCGGGTCGACCAGGCGGCGGCGTGGGCGCCAGGCCGGGCGAGGGCGAGGTGAGCGCGGTCCCGGTCCCGAGCGCGGCGCGAGCCCCGCAGCCGGGCAGACCCGGCCTGACTCGGCCTTCCACTCGGAGCCCAGGACTCCGGCAGGGCCGGAGGCCGCCCGCCCGCCCGCTGCACGGCGCTTTCCTGCGGGCCAGGGTGGGGCCGGCGTGGCCGGGGACCTGGGTTCCAGGCCGCGATGCGGGGCCGGGGTCCTGGGTTCGAGTCCGGAGCCCTGGGCTCCAGGCCGGGATGCGGGGCCGGGGTCCCTGGTTCGAGCCCGGGATGTGGGGCCGGGATCCTGGGTTCAAGTCGGGGTCTGGGGTGCGCTGCCAGACCTTGGGGTTCCGTGGTTCTGGGTTCAAGGCCGAGGCCAGGATGCGGGGCCAGCAGGGTCCTGGGTTCTGGGTTCAAGGTGGGGCCTAGGCTGGGGCGCCGCCCCGGGGTCCTGGGTTCAAAGCTGAGCCGGGATCAGGAGTTCTGGGTTCGCCCCTGAGTCGGGACCCGGGTCTAGGTTCGAGGCCAGGATGCGGGGCTGGGGTCTTGGTTTCTGGTTTCAAGGCCGTGTCCCAGGCCGCGTCCGCGCTCACGCTGGGCGCGCGGCAGGCGCTTGTCCCCGCCGCGGGCGGCCGTGGGGTCCGCGGGGTCCCGGCTGGAACAAAGGCTCGGCTCTGGGCCGCGCCTTCCCTGGGTAGAGGACGGGGCCGCGCGGGGAGAGCCGCGCCTTCCCCTGGCCGGCGCCGCCACGGGCCTCCGGTTTGCCTTCCCGCGGGCCTGTCGCCCGACCCGGGCCCTGGGCTCGCGAATGAATGGGCGCCTCGTCCGGTCGCGGCGACAAGATGGCGATGCGCGCCTTTGTCAGCCACCCGGGCGGAAAACAAAGGCCGGTCGGGCCGCCGTGCCGGAGTCTGGGCCGCCCGCAGGCCGCGGTGCGGGGAGGGGCCCGCGGAGAGGCCTCAGCGGGGGGCCGAGCCGCTGGGCTCCTGCTCGGCCTCCGGGAGCTGCTGTCGCTGCCGACCCTTCTGAGGCTTTTGAACATCTTTCCGAAGTGGCATCAGATATGTGTGCCGAATTCGTCTTTGCTTTCCAGTTGTGCTGTGCGTTTTTTTGGCCAAAGGAGGACAGCTGTGTCAGAATTCTTAGTCTGAGAAGGGAAGTAATGACATTTAGCAAAGGATTAGTACGTTAACTGGGTGACTGTAGGAGTCTCGGGTAACCTGTAGTGTTTAGGGGAGTAGGGCTTTTGGAGTGTTATGTTTGATCTTAGAGCAGTAATCTCAAGCAGTGTTTGGTAGTTAAGTAGATGCTTGTGAGATTGACTATTAACTAAGAAAATATGTAGATTATCTCTCATGATTAGCAAATAAATGGCTGTTAATCCTGTGAAAAGTTCCAGTTCACTCTAGACTCTGGATATGGTCTTTCTGGATTCTTCTGGAAGATACAAACTGCAGAGAAAACGAACAAGCAGTTCCTTTTTTTACTGTCTTACTCTGGGTATCTGGCCAGGGATAGTACGGCTGCCACCAATGTGGAGACTGCATGGAGCCTCCAGACAGCAGAACTGGGCTCTGGCTTGCTTTGACTTAAGGCAGACAGATCTTTTTGACACAGCCGTGCAGAAATGGACTCCTGCTGGGAGGGTCTCTGGTAGCTGCAGTGCTGTATGTACTCTGTCTTAGAGGGCGAGAGCCTGGAAAGTCAGGAGTGGGTTTTCTGGGATGTGTGTGTGTGTCTGTGTGAGGCTGTGTGTTCATGGCTGCTGCCCTGCTCCTAGGCCTACCCAGTCCCAGTGTTAGAACTTTATCTTCTCGATCCTTGCTAGGGTCTTCTAACTCAGAAGATTGGTTGAGCATGGAAAGTTGATTCTGTCTTCGATGAACTCATCCATTTGACAGTTGCTCTCATATAGTATCAGTTCATAACAAAAGCTATGTTTAGGGCTGGAGAGATGGCTCAACGGTTAAGAGCACTGACTGCTCTTGCAGAGGACTTGGGTTTGATTCCCAACACCCACACATGGCAGCTAAGAGCCGTCTTTAGTGCCGGGCATGGTGACACACGTGCCAAGATCTCTGTGAGTTCAAGGCCAGCCTTGTCTACCGGGCGAGCTCCAGGCCATCTGGGACTAAAGGGAGACCCTGTCTCAAACCTACCAAAATAAATAACAGCAAAAAACAAAGAAAGTCAGTCACCTGGTCTCCATAGTGACTTCCAAGCCAGCTGGGGCTACAGGGAGACCCTGTCTCAAAGAAAAGAAAAAGGAAAAAAAGCTGTGTTTATACCATCAAAGCATAGGGGAGTCCTTTTTCATGACACTTTAAACAATGCCTTTCCTTTTTTTTATTTGTTTATTTTTTTGTATGTGTATGAATGTACTGTCTGCATGTAGGTTTGTGCACCCGTGTCGTGCAATGCCGCGGAGGTCAGAAGAGGATCTCGGATTCCCCTGGAATTGGAGTTCTCCTGGAATTGGAGTTACAGACGGTTCTTAGCCATCATGTGGGTGCTGGGGATCAAACCCGGGTCCTCTGCAAGAGTGGTGCTCTTAACCGCTAAACTATCTCTCCAGCCCCTAAACAATGCCTTTCTTTGTTTGATAGCCTCAGTTATTTCTGATTTTGGGAAAGGGGAGGTAAGTAGATTTCCTTAGGTATAGAATGCTTCAGGAAAAGCTAGACACACTCTCCTGTAATCCCAGCACCCTGGTGCAAGTTTGAGGGCAGCCTGAGGCTACATCTTGAGACCCTGTTTCTACCCTTCCTCCCCACCAAGTCTTCATAATAGTAGTATTATCTCTTGGGGGTTAATTTTTTTATTTTTTATTTTATGTGTGTAAGCTGCCTTTATGTAGGTAGGTGCACCCTTGTCATTCAAAGCTCACAGAGGCCAGAAGAGGTATCACATCCCCTGGAACTGGAGTTATAATACAGATGGTTGTTAGTCGCCTCATCAGTGCTGGGAATCAGACCTGGGTCCTCTGCAAGAATAGCCAGTGCTCTTAACCAATGAGCCATCTCTCCAGCCCATCTTTTTGTTCTTTTGAGACAGGGTCTCCATGTCCCACCTGGCCTGGAACTTGCTTTGGAGACGAAGCTGGCCTCAAACTCTCAGAGATCTGTCTCTGCCTCCTGAGTGCTGAGATTAAAGGCATGCACCACCATGCCCTGCTTTTGTCTCTTTAAGAATAAAAGGGTCGCTGGGCGTGGTGGCGCACGCCTTTAATCCTAGCACTTGGGAGGCAGAGGCAGGCAGATCTTTGTGAGTTCAAGGCCAGCCTGGTCTACAGTGTGAGTTCCAGGACAGCTGGGACTACAGGGAGACCCTGTCTTGAAAAGACCAAAAAAAAAAAAAAAGAATAAAAGGGTTGGGCTGGAGAGATGGCCTAGCAGTTAAGAGCGCCGACTGCTCTTGCAGAGGACCTGGGTTCGATCCCCAGCACTCACATGGTGGCTGAGAACCATGTTTAACTCCAGTTCCAGGGGAATCCGACGCCCTCTTCTGACCTCCGAGGCATTGCACGACATGGGTGCACAGACCTACATGCAGACAGTACATTCGTACACATAATAAATTAAAAAAATAAGTAAAATTAAGAATAAAAGCGTCACATATTTTTCATACCTAGTGGGCTTGATAGGAGTTTATCCAGGAACATTTATATTGATTACTGAGAGAGATAACTCTCAAAAATCAACAGTACCCAAGCTTTGCTATGTTTTACTTTGTTAAAAATTCTAGAGACGGGGGTGGTGGCACATGCCTTTGTCTCAGCACAGGGTCTCTGTGAGTTCAAGGACAGCTGGGACTACAGGGAGATCTTGTCTCAAAAAGAACAACAAATTCTAGGGCTCAGTGGGTTAAGGCACTTGCCACCCGAATTAGGTCCCTGCGGAACCCACCCCTACTGGAAGGGGAGAAGTTGTCTTCCAGCCATCATCCATGAGTGCTATAGCAGCCCGTTCACACAACTAAGTGTAGTTTTTAAAAATCTTACACATGGGGGCTGGAGAGATGGCCTAGCGGTTAAGAGCGCCGACCGCTCTTACAGAGGACCCGGGTTCGATCCCCAGCACCCACATGGCGGCCGAGAACCGTCTGAAACTCCAATTCCAGGAGAACTCCAGTTCCAGGGGAATCTGAGACCCTCTTCTGACCTCCGCGGCATTGCACGACACGGGTGCACAGACCTGCATGCAGACAGTACATTCATACACATACGGAAATAAATAAAATTAATAAAAAAAAAAATCTTACACATGTGGGGTGTGGCAGCACACACCTTTAACTCTAGCTTGAGGGAGGTGGGTCTTCGAGATGGTGGCTAGCCTGTTCCTATACATCAAGTTCCAGGCCAGCTGGGACTACAGAAAGACCCTGTCTCAAGAACAGACAAATCTGTTACCAGTTGATTTTCTTGGAAAAGTTGCAGCTCTAAATGTAGCCTTAGGAAAGGAATGAGCATTGTGATCCTTAGACTCATCTGTATCACTTGGCTTTGTGGGCAGTGATCACTTTAGTAAGTAGTTCTGCTTTTATTTTAGAAGTGCAGGATCCACATTCATTAGTTTGTTTTTCTCTGCCCAAGAGATTTGGCTCATGTCAGTTACTAAATTGGATTAAATTCTTACTTTATTTGGGCTTTGGCTTTACCATTAGTGGATTGGTAATACATACTCTGAATTTTATTATCTGGCTTTGACCATATGGCGTGCCTCCCCTGCTTTGGTGTTTTGAGATAGAGTCTCACTCTGTAACCCAGGCTGTCCTGGTACTTGCTGTATAGCCCAGGCTGGCCTCTAACCCCTAGTGGGCCTTCTGATTTAGTCTTCCAGTGCTAGATTATAGGCTTGAGCCACCATGCCCAACTTCATGCCATGTTATTTTGAAATTCCTATTTAGTTTTTGTTTGTTTGTTTGTTTGTTTGTTTTTTTCCCCGAGACAGGGTCTCCCTGTAGCCCCAGCTGTCCTGGAACTCACTCTGTAGACCAGGCTGGCCTTGAACTCACAAAGATCCTCCTGCCTCTGCCTCCCAAGTGCTAGGATTAAAGGCGTGTGCCACCACGCCTGGCGAAATTGCTGTTTAGTTTAAGTCTCATAGGACATGGAACAATTTTAGAAATTTCTTAATTTTGGGGAGGGGGGTTCTTTTTGAGACAGGGTCTTCCTGTAGCCCCAGATGGCCTGGAACTTGCTGTGTAGACCAGGCTGGCCTGGAATTCAACAGAGATCTGCCTGCCTCTGCCTCCCAAGTACTGGGTTTAAAAGCATGTACCACCATGCCCAGCAGAATCTTCTTAATTCTTAATTTTGGCTTAAGTTCCAGTTTCAGGAGCTGATGGTGCATATCTGTAATCCCAGTACTTGGGAGATGGAGACAGGGTTAGGAATTCAAGGTCATTCTTAGCTACATACTGAGTTCCAGACCAGCCTGGGCTACACAAGACTGAACAAAACAGACTTCTGATTTCAGGTTTGCAGTTGGGTGTGCTTTTGAGACAAGGCTCACTATGTTCATGTTAGCCTTGAACTTCTGGATCCGTATATGTCAGCTTTCCTGAGAGCTGGGACTACATTCTCCCAAGGCTGCATTTGTCTTTATTTCTGTTTTTGTTTTAATTTTTTATTTTTTAAGGGATTCACAATATAAGAGCACAGTTGTTTTCAGATCACATTAACGTTGCTCAGTTTGCCATACAATTAGGTAATTGGCGCTAGCATCCACAGATGAGGGATACCATTTGTACTTTGTTTTTCTGGGACTGTGTTACTTCATTTAGCATATCTTCTAGCTCCATTCATTTACCTGCAAAGTTCAAGGCTGCATTTGTTAAGAGTGTTTATGAAGTGGTGGAGCGGTTGGTTGAGTAAATGTGGAACAAGAGCGTCAAAGAACAAATTTAAGCTGAAGTACAAAATACTTACAAAACTAAAATGTTTAATAGTGATGAAGAATGGTCCTCAGTACTCCGTGGAGCACATGGAATAGGAATGGGATCACGCCTTTTTATTTTATTTTTTATTTTTGTATGTGTATGAATGTACTGTCTGCATGTAGGTTTGTGCATCCGTGTCGTGCAATGCTTCGGAGGTCAGAAGAGGGTGTTGGATTCCCCTGGAACTGGAGTTAAAGACGGTTCTCAGCCACCATGTGGGTGCTGGGGATCAAACCTGGGTCCTCTGTAAGAGTGGTCGGTGCTCTTAACCACTAGGCCATCTCTCCAGCCCCAGGATCACTCCTTTTTAAAGCTTGAGCTATGTTGCATAACCCCTTTCAAATGCAGACCCTTTGTAGACTTTGGTTTTTTTGTTTGTTTGTTTGGGTTTTTTTTTTTTTTTTTTTTTTTTTTTTTTT
>VZQC01007166.1:810959-827299 GCA_009823505.1 Rhizomys pruinosus | reverse complement strand
TATTTTTAAGACAGAGTCTCCCTTTTTTTAGTCCCAGCTGGACTGGAGCTTACTCTGTAGACCAGGCTGGCCTTGAACTCGGAAATCTGCCTGCCTCTGCCTCCCAAGTGCTAGGATTAAAGGCGAGCGCCACCACGCCCGGCCCGTTGTAGACTTTGGATGGCTCCCTAGTCAGAGGACTGCTGGTGCTCCTTAACCTCCTGTGCAGTGCTGGCTTGATGAAAGCCATGTTGAGCCTAAAATGTCACTGCTGTTTTCCAATAACAGAAAAGCTTACTGCTTCATAGAGCACAGTTGCTTTCTTTTTCTTTTTTTACAACTTAATAAAAAAAATTTAGTGATTTGTCTTAAGTCAGAATTCTGAGAAGGCCATTTCTAAAATTTCTGTCTCAGATTAACACGAAACGGTTCTCAGGATTATTCAGTTGAGTCCATTCTACTGACAAAATTATGACTTATTAATTTAATTAATTATTAGTTGTCCCAGCTTTATGATGCATTTTATCAGAAAGGGAGAAATTATATATGTTAGCTCTTAGAATGAGAACACTAGGCATGGGTGAGACATGCTTGTTAGCCTGTGGGTAGATGTTTTTCCTAACCCATCAGCTCAGTGGTGATCATAAATCCTTAGGGAGGGGGTGGGGGGGAAGGGAAAGGGAAATATGCCTGAACTGAATTGGAAAACGATGTATGAAATGCACAGAGCATCAATTAAAAAAATGTTAAAAAAAAATCCTTAGGGAAATGAACTCTCATCTACTTGTCTGAGTGTTGTAGTTGGGAAAGCCTTAAAAAGTTCCGTGCCTGGCGTGGTGGCGCATGCCTTTAATTCTAGCACTTAGGAGGCAGAGGCAGGCGGATCTTTGTGAGTTCAAGGCCAGCCTGGTCTACAGAGTGAGTTGCAGGACAGCTGGGGCTACAGGGAGAACCTGTCTTGAAAAGACAAAAAAAAAAAAGTTCTGGACACTTTTGAATTGATGAAAATACAAAGCTTTGGTACTAGGTTACAAAAAACTTGTTACAGTGGTTGAAAAATAATACTAATTTCTAGGAAGTTGGAGAAATTTACTCATTTTCCTAAAGAGTTGGCACTGAGGTTGGACCTAGCTCTGTCACACAATTAGGCTAAATTGGGAATTTAGTGTCTGTTTCTTGCCTGTCTGATGGCACACTATAATCTGTGGAGAGTTGGTGTTTGAGAATTAATGAATGGGTTGACTGGGAAGTGCTCACAATTCTGTGCTGTGCAAGGGTTAGCCATTTCTGTTAGTTGGCTTCACTTGTAAAAATCTCTAATAAGCTGGATATGTGATACATTTAATCTCGGCATTTGGGAGGCAGATGCAGGTGGATCTTTGTGAGATGGAGGCCAGCCTGGTCTATATCGTGATTTCCGGATTATGTGGGGGTACAGGGAGACCCTGTCTCAGTAAAACAAACAAAAACTTCTAATAATGTCAGGTAATGTAAGAGGAGAGCTTGGGGGGGTGAGTTGGGGTCACATACTTATTGTCTTTGCAAATCCCCACCACTTCTCCTGATCTTTGTTGTCTTTTCTCTAAAGGCTTTATTTGGTTTTCATTTATTGCATGTGTGTGCACATGTGCCATGGCATGTTTGCAGAGGTCAGAGGACAACTTGTGCGAGTCAGCTCCCAGTTCTAGCATGGGATCTGGGGATTGAACTTAGATTCTCAGGCTTGTGTGGCAAGCACCTTTCCCACTGAGCCATCCTTCTGGCTCCATGTTTTATTATTTTTTAATTTTCTTTTGTGATACCAGAAAATAGACCCGGATGTTCTAGGCATGTACTTTACCACTGAGCTTTGTCCTCATCTTCAAAGATTTGCTTTACCTTAATGAGATACTCTTGAACCTTACCTTGTTTTGCAAACTAGCCAAGTTTTGTTTTGTTTTTTAAGTATTCCCTTCCTTTTATGCTGAGTTATTTATATATTTGATGTTTAAGATGTTTTCTCAGCACCTTCTCTTCTGAGTGCTGAGATAAAGTTGTAGGAGCCTGACCAGCAGGTTCAAAGGGACACATAACCAGTTCTAGAGTTTGGTGAAGGCCTCTCTGGAAAAAAAAAAATTGAGGCCTTAATTGAGTTCTGGGACAGAGGGAAGGAAATGGTGTGTGTGTGTGTGTGTGTGTGTGTGTGTGTGTGTGTGTGTGTGTTATGTAGCAGCCAGCTGGTCTCTGTCACCCACCTTGTCAGAACAGTGTCTGGTGCGTAATAGGCACTCAGTAATTATTTATCTGGGGCCAGAAATTCTCCAGGGAGTAGTGGATACATAGAAATCAGAGCTGTGGTTAAAACAAACAAAACAAAAAAAACCCTCACGAACTTTCATATAGAGGGCTTCAACTGGCCTTTGAAAGGTTTGAGTGGATTGGCTTGGTGGGGACCTGTGCTTAAAAACCTGGAACTTACTCGGAACAGGAGGCTGGCTAGAGTTTTATTGTATTGCTTGGGAAGGTTGGTGATCAAGAAGGAGCCTTGGAGGAGGGCACCAAGTTCAGATTTCTGTCCTGGATGCCTGTGGGGCAGATACCGAGTTTGGTCCATGCATGTTGGGATGGAGGAGACTACATTTTCACATTTAGCATCACAGGTAGGTTCTCTTCCTCTGTAGAAGACTCTTCCATGTGTGTTTATATCCGAGGTGATGGCACACACCTTTAATCAAGGCCAGCCTGGACTATATAGGGAGTTCCAGGTCAGCTGGGGCTACAGGGACCCCCCCCCCAAAAAAGGCGGCACAATAAGTATTTGTTGCATCTATGACTTCTGTCATGAATTGAGGCTCGAAGAGCAGTCCAGATGGAGGAGACCTTTGGGAGTCATGAGCATTTACACCCTGATTGGAGTCCGGGGGCAATGAGTACTAGAGCCATAGGTCTCAGGGTATGATCCATGGCTCCTGGCAGTTTTGAAATCCTTTGAAGGGTTCTTTAGGTCAAAACTGTGTTTGTAATTGTGTGAATGTGTTGTTTGACCTTTGATTTTGTTGGGATTTGCATTAATGGTGGATAAAACTGCTAAATACTTGAGGAACCAAGGCTGAAGTAGCCAACGAGTAGTGGTCATCATTACTTTCACAATGCTCAGTATCACAAACCTGAAGTTAAAAATCCACTTAGGGGCTGGAGAGATGGCCTAGCGGTTGGGAGCACCGACTGCTCTTGCAGAGGACCCAGGTTCCATCCCCAGCACCCACATGGCGGCTAAGAACCATCTGTAACTCCAGTTCCAGGAGAACTCCAGTTCAAGGGGAATCTGAGACCCTCTTCTGACCTCTGTGACATTGCACGACACGGGTGCACAGACCTGCATGCAGACAGTACACTCATACACATACAAAAATAAATAAAATTTAAAATTAAAAAAAATCCACTTAATCCTTCACGTATTTTATTTTATTATTTTATTTTATTTTAGTGATAAGAGCTTGCTATGCAGCCCAAACTGGCCTTAAAAAACAAAAGATCCAGTGCTCTTGATGAATTGTCAAAAGTGGGTTTTGCACTGAGCATGGTGATGCTACCTTTAATCTCAGCACTTGGGAGGTCAAGGGAGGCAGATTTCTCTGAGTTCAAAGCCAGCTTTGTCTGCATAGCGTGTTCCAGGCCAGCCAGGGCTACATCGTGAGACCCTATCTCAAAAAAGGGGGGGGGTTTGCTAATCTATAACCTTTGATTGCCCATGTCTTTACTGTCCTATGACAGAACGGGAAGTAGGCATGAAATACATGGGCAGGCATTTGTACGACTCAGCTAAAGAATAGTGGCTCTTCAGATAATGGAGACTGGCAGATAGCTTCTCTGTGTGAGACTGTTTTCCTTCTAGTTCATAACTGAGACCATGTCTTTCTACAGCTGAGTTCAGCAGCAAGAATTCCAGCCTTCTTCTTTTGAGATAGAAAAGATACAAAACACAACCCATCAAAATTTTAGGAAGCTTTTTTTCTTCTTTATAAAATGTTATTTTTGGTAACCCGTTTTTCCAAGTGTGGGTGTATGGGGGATGTACTTGCCTCTGTATATACATGAGTAGGGACCAGGGGTTGACTTGAGGTATCTGCCTTTAATGCTGTCTTAGATTTTGAGACAGTCTCACTGAACCTGGAGCTCACTGGCTGGCCAGCACATCCCCAGGGTCTTTCTAACCCTCCCATCCTAGACCGCTGTCATGCTTGACTTTTTTCTTTCCTTTTTTTTTTTTTTTTTTTTTTTTTTTTTTTTTTTTTTNTTTGACCTTTTTGTTTTTTTTCTTTGATCTTTTTTGGCGCTCCTCTTCTCCTTTCTTTCCCTGTTTCGCCCCTTTCTCTTTTTTTTTGTTTATGGGATAATTTGAATTTCATTAATGCGTTGATTATAAACAACTTCGGCTTGGATTTGCATTTATTTTATTATTTTTTAATGGTGGATAATTTCTTACAATTTTATCAACTGCTCCCAATATTTATTGAGTGGGGAAACGGATGGGGGAATGGGGGAGGACACAGGAACCAAGGCTGAAGTAGCCAACGAGTAGTGGTCCTCATTACTTTCACAATGCTCAGTATCACAAACCTGAGTTAAAAATCCACTTAGGGCTGGAGAGATGGTCCTACCTAGCGGTTGGGAGCACCGACCTGCTCTTGCAGAGGACCGAGGTTCCCATCCCCAGCCCCACATGGCGGCTAGAGAACTTTGAACTCCAGTCCAGGAGAAGCTACTCCAGTCATAGGGGAATGAACCCTCTTCTGACCTCTGTCTTGTGACATTGCACGCAACGGGGTGCACAGAACCTTGCATGCAGACAGTACACTCATAACACATAAAAAATAAAAAAATTTAAAATAAAAAAAAATCAAAAAATTTTATTTTATTATTATTATTTTATTTTTGTGATAAGAGCTTGCTAAGCCACAACAAACTGGCCTTAAAAAACAAAAGATCCAGTGCTCTTGATGAATTGTCAAAAGTGGGTTTTGCCTGAGCCTGTTGATTTGCTACCTTTAATCTCAGCACTTGGGAGGCAGGGGCAGGAAGGATGTTGTGAGTTTAGGGCCAGTCTGGTTTCCAGCATTGTGAGTCTGGGCCATCTGGGGATATAGGAGGACCCTATCATTCAAAAAAAGGGGGGGGGGGGGTGGGGGTTGGTTGGGGGTGGGGGGTTTGCTAATTTAATCCGGGGGTGTTTTTGGGGGCTATCTATAACCTTTGAAATTGCCACATATTCTTTACTTCCTCTGTACAGAACGGGAAGTAGGCATGAAATACATGGGCAGGCATTTGTACGATCAGCTAACGATAGTGGCTCTTCAGATAATGGATGACTGGCAGTAGCTCTCTGTGTGAGACTGTTTTCCTTCTAGTTCATAACTGAGACCATGTCTTTCTACAGCTGAGTTCAGCAGCAAGAATTCCAGCCTTCTTCTTTTGAGATAGAAAAGATACAAAACACAACCCATCAAAATTTTAGGAAGCTTTTTTTCTTCTTTATAAAATGTTTTTTTTGTAAGCCGTTTTTTCCAAGTTGTGGTGTGTATGGGGGATGTACTTGCCTCTGTATATACATGAGTAGGGACCAGGGGTTGACTTGAGGTATCTGCCTTTAATGTCTCTTATGATTTTGAGGACAGTCTCACTGAACCTGGAGCTCTGGATTGGCCAGCACATCCCCAGGGTCTTTTCTAACCCTCCCCTCCTAGACGCTGTCATGCGTGACTTTTTTCTTCCTTTTTTTTTTTTTTTTTTTTTTTTTTTGTATTTTTGAGACACAGTCTCCCTTTCAGTCCACGTGTCTGGAGCACTCTGTCGATCCACGGGCCTGTTGTCCTTGAACTCACAGAGAGGCCTCTGCCTCCCAACTTCTGGAATTGTGCACCACCACCTGGCTAGGGTATATTTTTTGGGGGATGCTATTGTGTGTTGAGTGAGAACAGTGTAATTCTCTTTCCTTTTTTGGGGGGATGGAGTAGGGAGTTGTCTCTGTAGCCCCAGCTGTCCTGGAACTTACTACATAGACCAGGCTGGCCTGGAACTCACAAAGATCCACCTGCTTTTGCCTCCCAAATGCTAGGTTAAAGGAAGTGTGCCATCATATCCAGGTTATTTATTTTTATGGGTATAAGTGTTTTGCCTGTATGTATGTGAGTATACCAGTGTTATGCAAACCCTGTAGAGGACAGAAGAGGTTGTTTGTCTCCTGGAACTGGAGTTGCAGATTGTTAGTCGCCTTATGGGTGCTAGGAATTGAACATAGGTTCTCTGGAAGAACACCAAGTGTTCTTAACCACTGAGACATCTCTCGAGCCCAAGAACTGTGTGATTCCTTTTTTTTTTTTTTTTTTTTAATTTTATTTATTTATTGTATGTGTATGAATGTACTGTCTGCATGCAAGTCTGTGCACCCGTGTCGTGCAACGCCGCGGAGGTCAGAAGAGGGTCTTGGATTCCCCTGGAACTGGAGTTCTCCTGGAACTGGAGTTTTAGACGGTTCTCGGCCGCCATGTGGGTGCTGGGGATCGAACCCGGGTCCTCTGTAAGAGCGGTCGGCGCTCTTAACCGCTAGGCCATCTCTCCAGCCCCCGAACTGTGTGATTCTTAAGGCAGGTACTGTTAGTAGCCTTACTTTAGAGATTTGCAAGCCAGGAGACAGTTAGGTAATAGGCTAGGTCTTGGCGTAACCATTTCTAAACTTGAGTTGTGGGTCACCTGCTCTTGATTATGACATTGCAGATCTATGAGTTCTTTGCACTTCATCTCAGAAGACCCATGTCTGCACCTGCCACCTTCATGTAGTATTAACAATTACACAGGGAGTCTGTTCTTCAAGCACTCTTTATGTTCTGCCTTCAAACACATCAAATATTAGGTAACCTAAGTCCCAGTCAGTACTGGTATCTTTTCTAGCCTTTGGATTCTGTCTCCTGCCTCATTCTCCCATTTAATTAGCCTTTACTTATTCTCAGGGATCATGTTCTTGTTTTCCATTTTAATGATAAGCAGTTTATGTTTCTTGTAGAGAATTTCAGACTTGCTGGGCGTGGTGGCACACACCTTTAATTCTAGCACTTGGGAAGCAGAGGCAGGCGATCTTTGTGAGTTCAAGGCCAGCCTGGTCTACAGAGTGAGTTTCAGGACAGCTGGGGCTACAGGGAGACCCTGTCTAGAAAAGAACAAAAAGAAAATTTCAAAATTTCAGACTTGACAGTGAGGGGAAATTCATAATTTCCTTATAAGGAAATAATCAGAAGATTATGATATTTTCTTTTAGGCATTTGCATTGCTCATGTGTGTATATGTGTGTGTGTGTGTGCGTGTGTGTGTGTAGAGATTGGGATGGTTCACATTGTATATATAATTAATTTATTTTTATATTTTACTATTTTTATTTATTTTTAGTTTTTTGAAACAGGGTCTCCCTCTCTGTAGACCAGGTTGGCCTTGAACTCACAGAGATCCACCTGCCTCTGCCTCCCAAGTGCTGGGATTAAAGGCATACACCACCACGTGTGGCTATTATTTTTTTGTGTATGAGTGCATTGCCTACATGTGTAAGTGCACCTGTGTAGTGCAATGCCCACAGAGGTCAGAAGAGGGCGTTGGACCTCCCGGAACTGGAGTTAGGGATGGTTGTTAGCCTCGGGTGGGTGCTGGAAACTGAACCTGGGTCCTCTGCAAGAGCAGCCAGTGCTCCTAAACACTGAGCCATCTCTCTAGCCCCATAGATTTTTTTAAAATCCTGATTTTTCTACTTTGTTATGTGTTTGTGAATATCACTCATTTCTGAAAAACTTAACAGCGATGTAGTTGTGTTTCTTTTCTTTATAGTCCAGCCATTTCTGTCAGTTGGACACCTTGGTGTTCCAGTTCTACATCAGTTCTTAGGTGTGGTGAGGATTAAATTGGGTGGTGCAAATGAAACACACAACCTTCTGCTTCACAGGCCTTGAAATATCTGCTTCCCTGGCCATGGGATGATGTCTTTGTCCTTCTCTCCTCAAGCCCTGGTAGACTGCATCTACCACACAAACAACCACAAACCTGTATAGTTCCAGCATGAGGCAGGGTGTGCTCCTGCTGCTGTTCCAAGGGAGAGTCTTATGAGGTACACTTTGTACCACTGCGCTTACCTCTTGAGTTCTTCTCCTCTCCTTTCTCATGGTTGTCAGCCACCTTACTTAGTAGACTGTGGCTGTATCGCCCCAGCGTCCTGTAGTTTTCAGAACAGAAGGGCTTGCTTCCTCTGCTTCTGTTCTCTCCAGGAGAGTCATTTGATTGAGGCTCACCCTATTCCAGTATGACCTTATTTCAGCTTGCCTTACCATACCTGCAAAAGAGCTTTCCAAGTAAGGTCACAGTTGCAGTCCCAGGTGGATGAGTGTTGGTAAGTAACTGCTCAACTCTGCAGTTAGCTAGGGCTTCATCCTTTTGAGTCACTTCTCCTTATGTTCTTAATTCATGATCTCCCATGTGTTCATTGCCTTTCAAAGCCAGGCTTGTAAATGGAAGTCAGAGTTGCAGGTTGAAGAAATTAAGAGGGAAATAGTAGAAAAGGTAAGACTCTCATAGGGGCTTTTCAGGTGAGAATGGAATGAGATGACAGAAGCATGTGGAAGGGGGTCTTGTGTTCATTTGCATTAATTTTCATGTTTTCAACATAGACTCTCAGCTTTGAACTCTTGAACCAGTATTACTTTTTTTTTTTTTTTTTTTGTCTTTTCGAGACAGGGTCTCCCTGTAGCCCCAGCTGTCCTGGAACTCACTCTGTAGACCAGGCTGGCCTTGAACTCACAAAGATCCGCCTGCCTCTGCCTCCCAGGTGCTAGGATTAAAGACGTGCGCCACCACGCCCAGCTCCAGTATTACTTTTTTAAAATGTCTTTCTCCTTGTAGACCAAGCTGGCCTTGAACTCACAGAGATCAGCCTGCATCTGGCTCTGCCTCCCAAGTGCTAGGATTAAAGGCGAGAGACACCACGCCCAGCTCCAGTATTACTTTTTTAAAATGTCTTTCTCCTTGTAGACCAAGCTGGCCTTGAACTCACAGAGATCTGCCTGCCTCTGCCTTCCTCGGAGTGCTGGGATTAAAGGTGTGCACCACCATGCCTGGTTTTCATACATTTATATTTGAGACACGATCTTATGTATCCTAAGCTGGCCTCAAACTATCACCATTCCTGGTTTATGTAGCCCTGAGGATTAAACTTAGGGTTTTGTGCATGCTAGGCATGTGCGTACGTGTGTGTGTGTGTGTGTGTGTGTGTGTGTGTGCGCGCGCACGCGCTCTTTCATGTACTGCAACTAAGCAGATAAAACTTGACATTGGTAGCCTAGGCATGTAGTCCTAGCTACCTAGGAGGCTGAGGCAGGAAAATCACTTGAGCCCAGGATTTCTTTTTTTTTTTTGGTCTTTTCGAGACAGGGTCTCCCTGTAGCCCCAGCTGGCCTGGAACTTGCTCTGTAGACCAGGCTGGTCTTGAACTCACAAAGATCCGCCTGCCTCTGCCTCTGCCTCCCGAGTGCTAGGATTAAAGGCGTGCGCCACTACGCCTGGCCAAGCCCAGGATTTCTAAGCCAGTCTGGACAACCCCACCTCAAAATATACACATCATATATACATATACAATATACATACACATATGTAACTCATTAAAGAAGGTGATAAGTAGTATGCTGTTTGAAGAATGGTTCCTAGAGGTTCAAGAGATGGCTCAGTGGTTAAGAGCACTGGTTGCTCTTGTAGAGGACTTGGGTTTGATTCCCAGCACCCACAACTGTCCATAACGCCAGTTCAGGGCATCTGACGCCCTCTTCTGATCTCTGTGGGGGTTTACATGACACAGTGCCCCTACCCACATGCAGGCAACACACTCATATACATAAAATAATATAAATATTCTTTTTTTAATTTTTATTTATTTTGTATGTGTATGAATGTACTGTCTGCATGTAGGTCTGTGCACCCATGTCGTGCAATGCCGTGGAGGTCAGAAGAGGGTGTCGGATTCCCCTGGAACTGGAGTTCTCCTGGAATTGGAGTTACAGATGGTTCTAAGCTGCCATGTGGGTGCTGGGGATCGAACCTGGGTCTTCTGCAAGAGCGGTCAGCGCTCTTAACCGCTAGGCCATCCCTCCAGCCCCAAAAATATTCTTTAAAAACGAATGTTTCCTTCAGAGCTGGGCATGTAGCTCAGCAGGTAGAGTGTTTGCCCACCATACACAAAGCCTCTGATCCCCAGCATGCATAAACCTAGTGTGATGGTGTGTGCCTATAATCCTAACACTCAGGTGTGGGCAGGAGGAATAGGAGTTCAAGGTCATCCTTGGCTGCATAGAGTCTTAGTGGCCAACCTGCACTACATGAGACCTGTCTCGAAAAAGAAAAGGGAAGAATAAGAAAAATATCTCCCTGAATGACAGAGCCCTGAAATAGTCTTGCTTTTTTTTTGGGGGGGGGGGTCTTTTTGAGACAGGGTCTCCCTGTAGCCCCAGCTGTCCTAGAACTCACCTTGTAGACCAGGCTGGCCTTGAACTCACAAAGATCCACCTGTCTCTGCCTCCCAAGTGCTAGGATTAAAGGCGTGGGCCTCCACGCCCGGCGAAATAGTCTTGCTTTTAAGCATTGCTTAACAGATACGGATGGCTGATTCCCTGTCTCCCCTCAGTTGACATATTTTAACTTAGGAGGTTGGAGACCTTATACATGCTAGCCAAATCCTCTACTACAGAGTTACAGCTCTGACTTTTTTTTTTTCCCCTTTCATTTTATTGGGAGATGGTCTTGCTAAATTGTGCAGACTGGCCATAAACTTGTGATCATGCTACTCAGTCTCCTAATTTCAAGTATATGCCACCACATTGGCTGTCCTGATTTTTACTCCTAGTACTGGGAATTGAACCCAAGGCCCCATGCTTGGAGATAAGCACTCAGTCCCTGCACTACACCCTCAGCCCCTATACTGCTCACGTGTCTAAATAGTTGTTGCTATTGGTGTTATAAGTCACTAGGCAGATGATCATCTATTTATTTATTGTGTTTGTATATGGGTATGCATGTGCCTTGCTGCTTGTGTAGAGGTCAGAAGATAATTTATGGGAGTTGGTTCTTCTACCATCTGGGTTCTGGGAATGGAACTCAGGTCATCAGGCCTAGTAGCACTTTTTTTTTTTTTTTTTTTTTTTTTTTTTGGTTCTTTTGAGACAGGGTCTCCCTGCCCTAGCCCTAGCTGTCCTGCGAACTCACTTTGTAGCCAAGGCTGACCTTGAACTCACAAAGATCCGCCTGCCTCTCGCCTTGCGCCAAGAGTGCATAGGATTAAAGGGGTAGCGCCACCACGCCGGCTAGGGCCTAATAGCACTTTTACAAGAATGAATCTTTAGTGACTGAGCCATCTCACTGGTTCCAGATGATTTTTAGCAACAGAGCTGCCCTATCTTCCAGGTTGTGTGTTGATTTGAAACCAACGTGGAGTCAGTTGTAGTAACTAAAGCTCGTCTGCCATTTGTCACTGCTTTTTGGCAGGGTCTCCCGTAACTCCACCTGTCCTGGAACTCATTATGTAGACGAGGCTGGCCTGAACTCACAGAGATGGCACCTGCCTCTACTTCCTNAGGTGTACACTACCACGCCCAGCACTAAAGATTGTTCTTAGCCAACATGTAGGTGCTGGGAATTGAACCCGGTCCTCTGCAAGAGCAGTCAGTGCTCTTAACCACTGAGCCATCTTTCCAGCCCCGCTTGGGTTTTCTTTATATATATATATATTGTACACTAGAGATCCACCTGCCTCTGCCTCCCAAGTGCTAGGATTAAAGGGGTGCGCCACCACGCCCGGCTAGGCCTAATAGCACTTTTACAAGAATGAATCTTTAGTGACTGAGCCATCTCACTGGTTCCAGATGATTTTTAGCAACAGAGCTGCCCTATCTTCCAGGTTGTGTGTTGATTTGAAACCAACGTGGAGTCAGTTGTAGTAACTAAAGCTTCTGCCATTTGTCACTGCTTTTTTGAGACAGGGTCTCCCAGTAGCTCCAGCTGTCCTGGAACTCACTATGTAGACGAGGCTGGCCTTGAACTCACAGAGATGCACCTGCCTCTACTTCCTAAGTGCTGGGATTAAAGGTGTGTGACACCATGTCTAACAATGAAATATTTTAAAAAGAATGGAAGACCAGTGAGTGCTGTTAATTGCTGAGCTATCTTTCCAGCCCCCCAAATTCCATTCTTAAATCATCACATTTCCCCATGTCAAACTCAGAGTTCTTTTTATTTTACTTTCTATAGTACTGGGGATGGGATTTGGCCTGTTCTGTGCTGGGCAATGCTCTACCACTGACTGCACTTTCAGTCCTCTTACCCTCTTATTATCATTTTCTGAATATGAGTGCCCTGCCTGCATGTGTGTGAGTGTACCCTATGCCATGCAGTGCCCGTGGAGGACAGGAGGAGGAGTTGGATCCCCTGGAACTGGAGTTAAGGACTGCTGTGTAGTACTTAGCCTGTGCTCACTCATACTTTTGCAGCCAGAGGTCTAGGGTTCTGTTTCTTGGATGGCCTTGGTCAGGTGGATGTTTAGCCAGGTTTCCCAGGCTTCTGCCTGTTCTTTCCAAAAGTCTCACTCAGATCTTGTGTGGCAGCTGACTGGGCAGGAGCAGGGTTGAAAAGTGGAGGTGGCTGCTGCTTCTGCTGCTACTGATTCCTGAGTGCTAGGATTAAAGTGCTAGATTGAGCCGGGCGTGGTGGCGCACGCCTTTAATCCTAGCACTTGGGAGGCAGAGGCAGACGGATCTTTGTGAGTTCAAGGCCAGCCTGGTCTACAGAGTGAGTTCCAGGACAGCTGGGGCTACAGGGAGACCCTGTCTCAAAAAGACCCAAAAAAAAAAAAAAAAATAAATAAATAAATAAATAAAAATAAAGTGCTGGATTGAGGCAGAGGCAGGCAGATCTCTGAGTTCAAGGCCAGCTGGGGCTATAGGGAGACCCTTTCTCAAAAAGATCAAAATAATAATAATAATAACAGCTTTGCTGGTTGAGATAAGAGGAAGTTCACAAATTAGAGGTTAGCCTGGGATATTTAACTGGGATATTTAAGTAAGCCGCTGACCAGGGATGAGGGAATAGGTGAACAACAAAAAAACTACCACCAACAAAAGAATTGTTCGTTTAAGATGTGTGTTTGGTATTAGAACCTGTGGAATGGATTAGACGATCAATTTACCAAATACCCAGTACTAACAGGGTGATCTCTTCTGATCTTCCATTCTCTTGGGGAAGACCCAGGGGTTCCCTCAGACTGTCCAAAATGGCAGTTACTAGGCAAATGAGTGTGACGTACTTGGCTTGGAGTAATTTAAGAAGGGCTTTTAAGCAAGTGCCACTGGAGGTAGACAAGTAGGGAGTTTTAGAGTGTTCAGATTTTTGAATGAAGGATGAATTCTGTGGGTCATTTAAGGGAGACTGGCTGTATGAAATATGACATAGCTTGGGTTTGTTTGTTTTTGGTTTTGTTTTTTTTTGTGTGTATTTTTTTAGGCAGGGTCTCCCTTTAGTCCCAGCTGGCCTGGAGCTCACTCTGTAGACCAGGCTGGCCTTGAACGCACAGAGATCTGCCTCCCTCTGCCTCCCAGGTGCTGGGATTAAAGGTGTACACTACCACGCCCAGCACTAAAGATTGTTCTTAGCCAACATGTAGGTGCTGGGAATTGAACCCGGTCCTCTGCAAGAGCAGTCAGTGCTCTTAACCACTGAGCCATCTTTCCAGCCCCGCTTGGGTTTTCTTTATATATATATATATTTTTTTTTTTTTTAATTTTTGTATGTGTATGAATGTACTGTCTGCATGTAGGTTTGTGCACCCGTGTCATGCAATGCCTCGGAGGTCAGAAGAGGGTTTCAGATTCCCCTGGAACTGGAGTTCTCCTGGAATTGGAGTTACAGACGGTTCTTAGCTGCCATGTGGGTGCTGGGGATCGAACCCGGGTCCTCTGCAAGAGCAGTCGGTGCTCTTAACCGCTAGGCTCTCTCTCCAGCACCCCTGCTTGGGTTTTCTAACAGCTCCCATTGGACTACGGGGTGAGAGGAGAGCAGTCAGTGTCCAGAGGAAACCAGTGCAGCAGTGAAGAAGTAGTAGTAACAGAGGATTCTTGTTTCTTTCAGTACCCATGGACTTGTCTCATCCTGGAAGCCAGCTGTTGGGAACAAAGGAATGATCACATGACCTTTTAGGATAGGTGGTTTCACAGCTTCAAAATTGTCTCAGTGCCTGCTTTCTTCAGGCAGCAGCAGTTCAGCTGCTGCTCTGAAGACTTAGCTCTGTTAACTGTGGTTAAATATCAGTTTGAGTAAGTATAGAATTTTTATTATATCTGAGAGATGGACATAAATAGCTGGCTTCTTAAATATCAGAGCACCTGTAACCCAGCAGCAGCTTTTCTGTGTGTAGCAGTGTCCATAAAGTGCTGCTGAGCTTGGGACATTATTGGTTTTAGAAGAAAAAGGGTAAGATGAAGAAAGCTGACTTTGATTTGGAGTTTTTCGGGGTTGAGCTCAGGGTGTTCTCAGTGGGAAGCAAGCACTCCACCAGGGTTGTACTCTAAACTCAAAAAGGAGAGCCCTGGGTTTTGTCCCCAGCGCTGCCTCCCCTCAACTGCCCCGAAAGTATATTGTGGTGTGGAAGTCAGAGGACAACCTCCAGGAATTGATTCTCTCTACATGTCGGTACCAGAGATTGAACTCAGGTCATAGAATTGGCAGAAAGCACCTTTACGTGCTGAACCATCTCCCTGGCCTGATTTTTAAAATTTTTGAACCTTGGGCTGGAGAGATGGCTCAGCGGTTAAGAGCGCCGACTGCTCTTGCAGAGGACCTGGGTTCGATTCCCAGCACCCACATGGCAGCTAAGAACCGTCTTTAACTCCAGTTCCAGGGGAATCTGATGCCCTCTTCTGACCTCCGCTGCATTGCACGACACTGGTGCACCAACCTACATGCAAACAGTATATTCATACACATAAAAATAAATGAATAAAAAGTAAATAAATTAAAACAATTTTGAACCTAAAGACATCACAAAACAGCATTATAAGCATATTAATATGGTTCTCCTTCATAAACTGAAGCTTTGTATATATCAACTGAATAGAAATGGGATATTCTTGGGCAGTTTGAGGGTAATTGGAGTCACCTGGAGGAGAATGAGACTAGAAGAACTGGCTGTGCGAATTGCTGTGATTAGACAGGTCCCTCTGCTACACCCACACCTTTTTCCTAGCTGTATATTTATGTGGCTGAGGGTGCTGGGGTTCACTTGGGGAGAGAACAGGGACTATATGAAAGCTCAGGCAAGCCCTGCACCTGAGCTTCTGGGCCGCCCTTTCCTGTGAGGGGTCTGAGAGCTCTGCCTATAATTAAATCTCTTTGGTCCAAATGTTTAGCTGAAATAAACTTGCCAATGCTTTATGCTAAAAATCTGTTTTGGTTTTGTTGTAAAGTTAGTAATTTTGGTTAATGAGTGGCTAGGTGAGGTGTGCTGCAGGAGATTGGCCACTGGCCATCTGGGTCTTCTGATGTGCTCTTTTGTAAAGAGGTTTTGTGTTTTTATTTTTTTAATAGAAACTATCTTTAGAATTTTGTGGGGGGTAGTTCTTAGGGAAGGAAGTAGGCTAATGTGATGTTTTCATGGTTGTTAGGCTGCTGGCTTTTCTACAGCTCTGCTTTCTTTCTTTTTTTATATGTGTATGAGTGTTTGGCCTGCATATATGTAAGTGCACCCGTACCCGTGGAGGACAGAAAAGGGCATCAGATCCCCTGGAACTGGACCTGTGTACCTATGGTTGTTAGCTGCCATGTGGGCATCAGATCCCCTGGAACTGGACCTGTGTACCTATGGTTGTTAGCTGCCATGTGGGTGCTGGGAATTGAACCCTGGTCTTCTGCAAGAGCAGCCAGTGCTCTTAACCACCACCAAGCCATCTCTGCATTCCCTTTTTCTTCTTTTTTTGAGGCAGGGTCTCTTGTAGCCCAGGACAGCCTGGAACTTTTGATTCTCCTATTTCAGGTGCTGAGACTGAGAAAGAAATAAAAACAAATGCAGTCGGGGCTGGAGAGATAGCCTAGCGGTTAAGAGCGCCGACCGCTCTTACAGAGGACGCCGGTTCGATCCCCAGCACCCACATGGCGGCTAAGAACCGTCTGAAACTCCAATTCCAGGAGAACCCCAGTTCCAGGGGAATCCGATACCCTCTTCTGACCTCCGCGGCGTTGCACGACACGGGTGCACAAACTTGCATGCAGACAGTACATTCAAACACATACAGAAATAAATAAAATTAATAAAAAAAAAA
>VZQC01007166.1:787563-806710 GCA_009823505.1 Rhizomys pruinosus | reverse complement strand
ATTTTTTTTTTTTTTTGAGACAGGATCTCTTTGTAGCTCAGGCTGGGTGATTACAGGTGTATGCACCACACCCAACTTGAAGATAGGTCTGTTTTTAATTACTGTGCAGCACTTCATCCTACAGAAAAGTTTGAGTGAAAGACACTAAGCATGCTGCTCAACATGTGTGTATACTGTATAGGCAGGCTGAGCCCAGGTTGCCACCTTGCCTCCTGCTGGGCCCAGCATCCACACTTGTGAACTCTGGACTCAGATAAATGTGGTAGTGATTGTGGAGCCTCCAAGCGGGGGTGGTTCTGTGCCCTCCACTAGGACTTAGTTTCTTGTTCTTTTTTTCTGGATTACTAACTCTACTTCCATATTATTCCTGTGGTTAGTTGAGAAACTGAGACTTCTCACTTAGACCACGATAAAGTCCTCTGATTGGCCCCTGCAGGGTATATTCCCCTCAGACAAACTACCCTCCCTCTGCTATAAGGAACAGCAGTGTGCTCTGTTCTCTAGGGTACGGAAGCAGAGGCCCCAGCAGGCCCCACGTGCCCTATGCCCTCTATTCACCAAATTTAGCACCATACGCGTTTTTATTTTATAGCAAATGTGAGGGAGAAGGGGTGATGGTGCATACACATAATCTCAGTGCTTCAGAGGCCGAGGCATGAGGAGTGTGAGTTCCAGGCCAGAATGGCTTGGAAGACTGCCACCCTGTAGCCCCCACTGGCCTAAAACTCGCTGTGTAGACCAGGCTTTCCTTGAACTCACAGAGATCTTCCTGCCTCTGCCTCTGTCTGAGTTGTGCTGCGACTAAAGGCCTGTGCCACCATGCCAATGATTGTTTTTTGAGACGGCCCTGCTTGGCCTGGAACTCAAATAGATCCACCTGGCTCTGCCTCCTCTGAGTACTGGGAGTTCTCATCGCTCTCCGCCCTTCCTTCCCCAGCTCTGGTTCTCAAGGAGGAATCTCAGTGTCTGCTTTCCTTAGGAGGTCCCTTTGAGTAAGCAAGCATGGGTCCTGCTGGGTTTTGTAGATTTGGAAGTTAGTCCCTGTTGTCAGGAATGTCAGGCTTAGTAAGTACCCTGTGACCCTTCTCACTCTGTTCTGATCTTTCTTTCCATTCTCTTCTCCCTTACCTGTGCTTACCCTTGATGGTCTGTTTTATCAATAAGGCTCGAGTTTGCTTTTTAACTAAAAGTTTCCCTAATTCGCTGCATGAGTGTCTTAGCATCTTCCTGATGCTCTTTGACTTTAAAGCTATTTAAAATCCTCTCTAATCAAGTTATGAGATCTAAACAACCTTAGCACTCAGTAGCCATTTGAAAAAGTAATACCTGAGCCGGGCGTGGTGGCTCACGCCTTTAATCCTAGCACTTGGGAGGCAGAGGCAGGCCAATCTTTGTGAGTTCAAGGCCAGCCTGGTCTACAGAGTGAGTTCCAGGACAGCTGGGGCTACAGGGAGACCCTGCCTCAAAAAAAAAAAAAAGACCAAAAAGAAAAGAAAAGAAAGAAAAGTAATACCCATGAGTTGCAGGGAACTGATTTTACTTTATTCTTTATGTTGTTCGCTTTTTTGACTTTTTGGAGACAGGGTCTCATGTGGTCCTAGCTGGTCTGGAACTCACTATGTAGGCCTAGGCTGGCCTTCCAGCTGACAGAGTTATGCCTAGGTTAAAGGCATGTGTCATCATGACCAGGTTTGTGTGCATGTGTGTGTGTACTGTCTGCATGTAGGTTTGTGCACCCATGTCGTGCAGTGCCACGGAGGTCAGAAGAGGTTCTCAGAAGAATTTACATACTGAGCACACTGCAGGAGCTCAGAACTGAGTTTACACACCGAGCACACTGCAGGAGCTCAGAACTGAGTTTACACACTGAGCACACTGCAGGAGCTCAGAATTGAAAGCGTGATTTTTTACCCCCCAGAATGACAAGGGACTAGCTGCGTTAGATATCTTTGAATCTGGCCACCCCCATTGGAGGAGGATAGGGTCTTGGCTAGCCTAGACTGGCCTCAAATGTTCAGTCTTCTTCCCTCAGTCCCTTATTCTCCTGATTTTCAGAACAAGCTAATAAGACACTGGCAATGTTTATGATTTTGTTAGAGGTTTTTGGTGTGTTGTTGGAGACAGTCTTTTTAAATTATTATTATTTTTTTATGTGTATGAGTGTACTGTCTGCATGTAGGTTGGTGCACCCATGTCGTGCAATGCCATGGAGGTCAGAAGAGGGCATCAGATTCCCCTGGAACTGGAGTTAAAGATGGTTCTTAGCCACCAAGTGGGTGCTGGGAATCGAACCCAGGTCCTCTGCAAGAGCAGTCGGTGCTCTTAACCTGTAGTGTCTCAAGTGCCTGCCCTGAAGACAAGTGAATGAGCCAGCACTGAGGCGTTTCCTGGAGATGGACAGGCTGATTCTTGGTGGTTGTGGTGGAAGATGATAGGCTGTGTTGGTCAATGGACTAAATACCCTTGACCGGTTAAGAAAGGACATTGGGGACTTGGAGAGATGGTTCAGCGGTTAAGAGCACCACTGCTCTAGCAGAGGACTGGGATTCAATTTCCAGCACCCATATGGTGGCAAAAAAACATCTTTAGCCGGGCGTGGTGGTGCACGCCTTTAATCCTAGCACTTGGGAGGCAGAGGCAGGCGGATCTTTGTGAGTTCGAGACCAGCCTGGTCTACAGAGTGAGTTCCAGGACAGCTGGGGCTACAGGGAGACCCTGTCTCGAAAAGACCAAAAAAAAAAAAGTCTTTAAGCCTGGATGTGGTGGTGCGTGCCTTTAATCCCAGCACTCGGGAGGCAGAGGAGGCAGAGGCAGAGGCAGGCAGATCTCTGGGAGTTCAAGGCTAGCCTGGTCTACATAGTCGACTTCCAGGCCAGCTGGGGCGGGCTATAGGGACTCCCTGTCTCAAAAAAAAAAAAAAAGAAGGAAGGAAGGATGGAGAAAAGGTACCCAGAGATGACAGGTTTATACAAAAATTTATTTTGTGTGTATGTGTGAGTGCCTGCCTTTATGGATCTATGTGCACCATGTGCATGCCTGGTACTCATGGAGCCCAGAAGAGGATGGTAGATCTCCTGGAACTAGAGTTAGGCTGTTGTGAGCCACCTGATGTGAGTCACTGTGCTGGACAGCTTTGATGTCAACTTGACAGACCTGGGTTGAGGGAGCCTCAATTGGGAAATTGCCTCCATTGGACTGACTTGTGGGCCTGTCTGTGGGGCATCTTCTTGATTGTTGAGTGATGTGGGAATGGCACGCCTGAGCAAGTTATTCTGTATTGTGTAAGAAAGCAGGCTGAGGGCTGGAGAGATGGCTCAGCGGTTCAGAGCACTGGCTACTCTTGCAGAGGACCCAGGTTCAATTCCCAGCATCCACATGGTGGCTAACAACCTCCTTTAATTCCAGTTCCAGGGGATCCAATGCCCCTTTCTTGCTTCTGAGGGCATTGCATGACATGACTGCACTTGAATACATTCAGGCAATCTACTCATACAAATAATAAATAGTACATTAAAAAAAAAAAGCAGGCTGAGCATGGGCAGAGATCAAACCAGAGTAAGCAGTGTTCCTCCTCAGCTCCTGCTTCCAGGTTCCTGCCCTACCTTGGGCTCCCTAAATGATGAATTATGTGTGACCTGGGAGATGTGAGCCAAATAAACTCTTTCTTCCCTGAGGTGGTATTGGTCAGAGTGTTTTGTCACAGAAGTTGAAAGCAAATTAGAGTGCCCAGCATGCATGAGGCTCTGGATTTCAGCTCCAGAGCAGCGTAAATAAGGCCGTTCCATGTCTGTGATGCCAGCACTCAGGAGACGGAGGCAGGAGGACCAGAAGTTGAAGGTCACCCTGAGATCACAGTGAGTGGGAAGCCGGCCTAGGCTACGTGAGCCTGTCTGAATAGTTAAGGTAAATTTTCTAGTTCTGTTTGTGGGGCCTAGATGCGCCCCCTCTCCTGGGTTTGTCAGAGTCTGTGTTTCTAGTAGAGCAGGTAAACACTGGGAGTAAGGGTAGAAGTGGGGGAGCAATCAGCAGGAGTTTGCATTTTTTTGTTTCTAGAATAACTACTTCCTTTAAGATGTAGTAAATATCTAACTTGTTTTTGTTTACCTTGTGAAAATTTAGGAAGTAACTAAAACCAACCAGCCCATCCTGTTCAGACACTTGGCCTTCTTAAATGACATTTCTTTTTCTAGGATGCTTACCTCAGGAAAGTCCAGTGTATGAGCCTCTTAGCTTTCTCTCCTGAATGAATACTGCTTTTGGTTTTAAAAGAAAAGTGAGCCAGGTATGGTGGTGCATGCCTTTAATTCCAGCACTTGGCAGGCAGAGGCAGACAGATATCTGTGAGTTCAAGGCCAGCCTGGTCTACAGAGCAAGCTCCAGACCACCTGGGACTGAAAGGGAGACCCTGTGTCAAAAAGACAAAGAAACAAAAAGAAAAGTGAACTGTTGTCAGATTTATAGTTGTCCCATTGTTCTACTGCTGCATTAGGTTAGGCTTGGGAGGGAGCAGAAAAGGTGATGAGAGTAAAAGGTCCCCTGCTAGGGACTGTCTGGGCTGCTCTGCACCAAGCATGTGATGAGAGCCTGCACTCTCCTTCTCGCAGCAGCATTTCTGCTTCTAATTCTGAGATTAAGAAGGTTGTCTTGGGACTGTGACATGAGTCATCAGGTAAAGGCAACCTGAGTTCCTTCCATTCCTGCGACCCACCTGGTGGAGGAAGGGAACCAACTCTCGAAAGTTGTTCTCTGATCTACACACATGTGCCATGGCATGTGCTCCCCACAACAGATAAATAAATGTAATAAGAAAGGAGGTTATTTTCCTCAGTTCTGTGGAAACTGTCCTTTTATCTTCCATAGCCAAGAATGAATACCAAGTGGCTCCCTTACCCATCATGCCTTTGAGGTTCCCTTTTCATACTACAAAACACAGGATCTAATGCAGCTTACTCATGGGGTTTGGGTGTTTAACTTCATTCTTCATTGATAAATTTTGCTTATTATAATAAGCTTGGTTTTCTTATATTCAGTTAGCTTCTTTTTTTTTAATTTTTTAAAAATTTTATTTATTTCTATATGTGTATGAATGTACTGTCTGCATGTAGGTTTGTGCACCCGTGTCGTGCAATGCCGCGGAGGTCAGAAGAGGGCGTCGGATTCCCCTGGAACTGGAGTTCTCCTAGAATTGGAGTTTCAGACGGTTCTCGGCCACCATGTGGGTGCTGGGGATCGAACCCGGGTCCTCTGTAAGAGCGGTCGGCGCTCTCAACCGCTAGGCCATCTCTCCAGCCCTCAGTTAGCTTCTTTGCAAAAACTAATTGTCCTTTGGTCAAGAATTTGATTGAGTATTTATATGTGTAAAGCTTAATTGGGAAGGAAAATATGGTGATGAAAGGAAATGTGCATGTCCTCCTTAAACCAGGTCTTGTTGTGAGTCTCCAATGTAGATTTTTATTTCTGAGTCTCAGGAAGTGGAACCAGGGCTTTTTATACCCTGTGACTGAATGGCGTTTGTAATGCCCCCTTTATGACTGACTTGTACAAGCAGGTTAGGAGAGGGACACCATTCCAGGGACAGAGAAATAAAGTGAGCTCCTTCTAACACCTACAGATGGAAGGGGCAGTATCTTCGGGGTTTAGTTGAGGGAGGTAAGAAAAGTCTCTTTCCCATCCTGCCTTAGGAGTCCGTTCTGTCCTACCATGTGGGTCCTGGGGATTGAGCTCAGGTCACAAGTTTGGTGCAGGTGCTTTTTACCTGCTGAGCCATCTCAGTGATCTCCTGTCCCTTCTCGGGCAGTGCTTGGATGGAAGAATATGTTTTAATTTTATAATTTTATTTATTTTGTATGTATACGAATGTACTGTCTGCATGTAGGTTGTTGCACCCGTGTTGGGCAATGCTGCAGGGGTCAGAAGAGGGTGTCGGATTCCCCTGGAACTCAGCTGCCATGTGGGTGCTGGGGATCGAACCTGGGTCCTCTGCAAGAGCAGTCGGCGCTCTTAACCACTAGGCCGTCTCTCCAGCCCCTGAGTAATCTTCTAAAACACCCTGTCTGGTTAGTCCTACCTGCATAAGCCCCTTATTTTGTCTCACCCAGTTCTACTTTTCCTTCCCAATGGATAGTACCTGATATACCAAGATTAAAGACATCAATCATTCTGTACCCTCCTGAAAAATCAGCTTATAACAGCAAGAGCCATGTCCTATTTCCTGCATATCCTCTGCTTTTGTGCCTGGCACTTGGTAAATGTTGAATGAGTGAATAAAGAACAGCTGATATGAACCTTGGATATGGAGGCCACTTTACTGTAAGGATTTTTTTTTTTATTATTGTATGTGTATGAATGTACTGTCTGCATGTAGGTTTGTGCACCCGTGTCGTGCAATGTCACAGAGGTCAGAAGAGGGCGTCAGATTCCCCTGGAACTGGAGTTAAAGATGGTTCTTAGCCACCATGTGGATGCTGGGGATCGAACCCGGGTCCTCTGCAAGAGCAGTCAGTGCTCTTAACCACTAGGCCATCTCTCCAGCCCTACTGTAAGGATTTTTATCAGCAGTTTAATACTCCATCCTGCTCTTATACTGTTCAGCCTGCTGTGTCTATGTGTGTACTCAGACTCTAAGGATTTGTGCTTTCTTCACACTGGTGCCTGGTATAAGATTAGGGCCAAGATGAATTTCTCTTGCACACAAGGCCCCCCTTCCCCCAGGTAGCCCGGACTGTGGCTTCTGTCACTCCATTTTCCTTCTAAAGTGCAAGTGTGGCTCAGTTAAAGAAGTGCTTATGGTGCAAATTAGGACTTGTGGTTGGATCCCTAGCACCCATGAAAGCCTGGCATAGTGGTGTACATCTATAACCCCAGTGCTGGGAAGAAAGAAGGTGGACTGGAGTTCACTGATCAGCCAGTCTAGCTGAATCAGTGAGGGAACTAGATGTGTTCTAGAAACAGAATCCCTTTCCAATGTATAGAAGGAGAAGCCTGGGTTTCATGTGCACAGTACAACAGGGTCTCTAGTCACATATCTAAAGCCTCTGCCAACCCTGAGACTTCATGGAGCAGGGAAACTGAAGGATATGTAATGTGTACCTCTGTTTTTCCATCTCAGTATTATTTTGATGCCAGGCATGGTGGCATATGCCTTTAATCCCAGCGCTTGGGAGGCAGAGGCAGGTGGATCTCTGTGAGTTCAAGGCCAACCTGGTTTACAGAGTGAGTTCCAGTCCAGTTGGGGCTATTGGGAGACCCTGTCTCAAAAAGACATAAAACAAAACAAAAAAACCTAATGATACCATACAAATTGGTATTTAAAAGCTCAGGGTGTGCCAAAATAAATATGTACAAAGAACTTAATCACATTAATACTTAGTATTGCTAAATTACCTCTACAGAGTAAAAAACCCAGTTAACTTTATCCATAATTTTGAAAGGGCATCTAATCTAGCATAAGTCCATCTTTAATACTGAAAAATGAAATGTTGTAATAAGTAAAGCAGTTTGAAAGGAGACAGTAATGAAGAGAATGGCTTGTGGTGTTTTGTTGTTGTGGTTTTTTTGTTTTTTGTTTTTTGTTTTTTGTCCTTTTGAGACAGGGTCTTCCTGTAGCCCTACCTGGCCTGGATCTCGCTTTGTAGACCAGGCTGGCCTTGAACTCAACAGAGATCTGTCTGGTTCCCGAGTGCTAGGATTAAAGGCATGTGCCACCAGGCCCATCGGCTTGTGTGCTTTTAATTGCTTTTATCCCAACTCCAATATGATGCAAACATAACTTTTTCTGTTTCTTGCAGGTAGAATTACATGTGTGGGAGACAAGGCCAGAAACACCTGAATTAAGGTAATTTTACTTGTATAATTAATACTCATACAGTATTTAAATTTCTTTAAGGCATGTAGCTGGGTGTCAGACCCAGGTTCTTTCTCCTGCTAAGCTTGTGCTCTATCCTGAGCTATTCACCATAGCTGAGGATGAAATTGTCTGTCTGTCCCCTCCCTTTTTTGTTGATGTTTATTTTTTTATTTTTTATTTTTTTTTAAATTTTATTTCTGTATGTGATGAATGTACTGTCTGCATGTAGGTTTGTGCACCTGTGTTGTGCAATGTCACAGAGGTCAGAAGAGGGCATCGGATTCCCCTGGAACTGAGTTCTCCTGGAGTTGGAGTTTCAGACGGTTCTCGGCTGCCATGTGGTGCTGGGGATCGAACCCGGGTCCTCTGTAAGAGCAGTCGGTGCTCTTATAACCGCTAGGCTATCTCTCCAGCCCCAGATGTTTACTTTTTTTGAGACAGGGTCTCTCTCTCTGAGGTTCCAGCTGGCCTTGAACTCACTGTGTAGACCAGGCTGGCCATGATTGATCTTGAAGAGAACCACCTGCCTCTGGCTCCCAAGTGTGGGAGTTTACCCTTTCTCTGGCATGTCCTCTTTTACACAGTCTTACCTGCTCTTTTGGTTTGTTATCCAGTCTAACCCTGACCTGCCACAGTCCCCCATGTAATGAGTGCTGCAAGAATCCATTTTTCTCTGACTCTGTCTCTCCCGTCCCTCCCTCCCCTCTCTTTCCTTTTTTATTTTATTTTTTTTGTCTTTTCAAGACAGGGTCTTCTGTTGCCCCAGCTGGCCTGGTACTTGCTATGTAGGTAGACCAGGCTGGCCTTGAATTCATGGGGATCTGCCTCCCGAGTGTTGTGATTAAAGGATGTGTGTCACCACACTAGGGTTTTTTGGGGTGGAGGCAATGTCTCATCATGTAGCCCAGACTGGGCTCAAACCAGTCCTCCTGTTTCCCCTTCCCAGAGTACTGGGATTACCTGTGAATAGAGGCCAGAGATTGATGTCAAGTATCTCTCCATAGCACTCCATGCTATTTTTATATTCTGGTCTCTCACAGAATTTGGGGCTTGCCAATTTGGGATGTGAACCTACAGGTGCTCATGCTTCCACATCAAGTGTTTTATCAGCAGAACCATTTTCCCAGCCCTCCTTTTTTTTTTTTTTTCATTAAAAAAAAAACATTGTGGGAGATGGCATGGCACCACCTATGGAGATCAGTCAACTTGCTGGACCTACCGTGTGAGTTCTCTGAATGGAACTCAGTTCCTCAGAATTGTCAGTGAGTGCCTTTACCCACTGAGCTATCTCACTGGCATAGAAATCAAGTTTATCTGTGGGCTTTGTTAGATTTGTTAGATAAGCATGCCAGCACGTGTACCTTTGCTTATACAGGGACCAGAAAAGCTTGTCGTATCTCTTGGAACCAGAGTTATAGGCATTTCAAGCTCTGGTTCTCTTTCCTCTTTTCTCCTCTTCTCTTCCTCTTCCTCTCCCTCTCCCTCTCCCTCTACCTCTACCCCCCTCTCCTCTTTTTTGGTCTTTTTGAGACAGGGTCTCCCTGTAGCCCCAGCTGGCCTGGAACTCACTCTGTAGACCAGGCTGGCCTTGAACTCACAAAGATCTGCCTGCCTCTGCCTCCCAAGTGCTAGGATTAAAGGCGTGCGGCTGCTCCGGTTCTTATGTCTGTACTCTTGTAGCTGCTGAGCCATCTCTCCAGCTGCCTGCTCCCACCCCAAGTTTGTTTTTCAGAGTAATTGGTTTTCAGAAGGATGTATTCTTTAAAACTCGCATACAAGGCTGGAGATACGGCTCAGCAGTTAAGAGCACTGACTGCTCTTGCAGAGGACCCGGGTTCGATTCTCAGCACCCACATGGTGGCTAAGAACTGTCTTTAACTCCAGTTCCAAGGGAATCTGACGCCTTCTTCTGACCTCTGCAGCATTGCATGACACAGGTGCACCAACCTACATGCAGACAGTACACTCATGCACATAAGATATTAAAAAAAACAACAACAAAAACTTGCATCCAGAGCTGGGTACCTACAGTCATAGCTACTCAGGAGGCTGAAGCAGGAAGATTGCTTAAGGTCAGATCCAGGGCAACATAATATCCAATCTTCTTGGCAAACAGAGGTTTTCCATTGAGCATTTAGCAAGAAGGCTTCAGGTCCACATCAACTTTTTTAACACCCCCCCCACACACACACACACCCTCAATTAATAAGTAGCCCAATATTTTTCTACTTTTTTTCCTAAACACCTTTTAGTTGAAATATGAGCACATAATGGTAGGTACATGGGATTCAGGGGACAAAACATTCCCTGTGTATTCATGTAAAGTATGCTTGATGAGCCAGGTGTATCTTAGTGTTAGAAGTTCATGCATGTTGGTGAGTGTATATAGTTTCTTTTTTTTTTTTTTTTTGGTCTTTTCGAGACAGGGTGTCCCTGTAGCCCCAGCTGTCCTGAAACTCACTCTGTAGACAAGGCTGGCCTTGAACTCACAAAGATCCTCCTGCCTCTGCCTCCCAAGTGCTAGGATTAAAGGCGTGCGCCACCACGCCCGGCCATATGGTTTCTTTATATTAATAAATATTTTATTATTTTTACTTAAAATTTTTTTTAGTTTTATTTTTGTATGTATATGAGTGTACTGTCTGCATGTAGGTTTGTGCACCTGTGTTGCGCAATGCCGTGGAGGTCAGAAGAGGGTCTTGGACTCCTCTGGAACTGGAGTTCTGGAATTGGAGTTACAGACGGTTCTTAGCCGCCGTGTAGGTGCTGGGGATCAAACCCAGGTCCTCTGCAAGAGCAGTTGGTGCTCTTAACTGCTAGGCTATCTTTCCAGCCCATATTATTTTTACTTTTATGTGTATGAGTGTACTGTCTGCATGTAGGTAGGTGCACTTGTGTCATGCAGTGCTTCAGAAATCAAGAGGGCGTCGGATTCCCCTGGAACTGGAGTTAAAGATGGTTCTTGCTTCCATGTGGGTGCTGGGCATCAAACCCGGGTCCTCTGCATGAGCAGTCAGTGCTCTTAACGACTGAGCCATTTCTCCAGCCCCTCTTTATATTAGTATTATAATTCTTTGACGTTTGAAGCAATTTTGAATTAAAAAGCAAAACTAAATTGAGTGCACTGGATGCTGAAATGATTGTCTATCTTTATCCAGAAAGTGATCTTGACAACATTCACTGAGGCAATTAACTGAAAATGGATCATAGGATCATAGGTTTATCTTGAAAACTTGACCTTAAAAAACTTGAAACTGAGGAGACAGAAGCAGGCAGATCTCTGAATTCAAGCCCACCCTGGTCTACAGAGCAAGTTCCAGGCCAGCTGGGGCTACAAGGGAGACCTTGTTTCAAAAAAAACCAAAAAAACCCAAACACATACACACACACACACACACACACACACACACATACACACACGGACACATGGACATGGACACACACACACACATGGACACACAAATACACACAAATACTTGAAGGCAGTGAGACTTGGGAGGGAGGCTCACTATTCCTTTCTTCATTCTTTTGGTCTTTTTTGAGGCTTGGTCTCCCTAT
Organism: Rhizomys pruinosus; assembly: GCA_009823505.1. Lineage (NCBI taxonomy): Eukaryota > Metazoa > Chordata > Mammalia > Rodentia > Spalacidae > Rhizomys > Rhizomys pruinosus. The sequence continues at coordinate 795,306 of VZQC01007166.1, read as the reverse complement.
AGCTCCTGGAACTCACTCTTGTAGACCAGGCTGGCTTTGAGCTTATAGAGAATCTGCCTGTCTGTGCCTCCCAAGTGCTGGGATTAAAGGCCTGGGCCACTTCTTCATTCATTTTTTAAAAAAAAATTTTTTTTATTAATTTTTTTATTTATTTCTGTATGTGTATGAATGTACTGTCTGCATGCAAGTTTGTGCACCCGTGTCGTGCAATGCCGCGGAGGTCAGAAGTAGGTGTCGGATTCCCCTGGAGCTGGAGTTCTCCTGGAATTGGAGTTTCAGACGGTTCTCGGCCGCCATGTGGGTGCTGGGGATCGAACCCGGGTCCTCTGCAAGAGCGGTCGGCGCTCTTAACCGCTAGGCCATTCCCCTTGAAGGTAATTGATGTGCGTGGTGGTGCAAGCCTTTAGTCCCAGCACTCCGGAGGCAGAGGCAGGCAGATCTCTGTGAGTTCAGGGGCCAGCCTAGTCTTCATAGTGAGTTTCAGGCCAGCTGGGGCTCTAGGGAGACCCTGTCTCAAAAGAGAAACCCTCTGGGCAGGAAAGCTGTCAATCTCAGCAGCTGCCTAGAGGAAAGAAGGGAAAAAGCCATGATGTTTGAGCCACCACAAAGGTCAGATATATGATAGACATGGTGAGGGGGGGCGTTTTAGAGAAAAGAAACCCAGAATGTTGAGGAAGCCCAGAGTATTAAGAAAAACGTGCTTAGAAAAGAGATGAAAAGGGGCTGGAGAGATGGCCTAGCGGTTAAGAGTGCCGACCGCTCTTACAGAGGACCCGGGTTCGATCCCCAGCACCCACATGGCGGCCGAGAACCGTCTGAAACTCCAATTCCAGGAGAACTCCAGTTCCAGGGGAATCCGACACCCTCTTCTGACCTCCGCGGCATTGCACAGCACTGGTGCACAAACTTGCATGCAGACAGTACATTCATACACATACAGAAATAAATAAAAAAATTAAAAAAAAAAAGAGATGAAAAGACAAAAAGGAGATGTTGTACTTTTCTTTTTTTTTAAATGTTTTTAAATTAATTTTATTTTATTTTTTTATTTTTTTTTAATTTATTATTTTTACATGTATGAGTGTACTGTCTGCATATAGGTTGGTGCACCTGTGTTGTACAATGCTGCAGAGGTCAGAAGAAGGTGTTGGATTCCCCTGGAACTGGAGTTAAAGACGGTTCTTAGCCACCATGTGGGTGCTGGGAATCGAACCTGGGTCCTCTGCAAGAGCAGTCAGTGCTCTTAACCACTGAGCCATCTCTCCAGCCCCAATTTTATTTATTTTTGTATGTGTATGAATGTACTGTCTGCATGCAAGTTTGTGCACCCGTGTCGTGCAATGCCGAGGAGGTCAGAAGAGGGTGTCGGATTCCCCTGGAACTGGAGTTCTCCTGGAATTGGAGTTTCAGACAGTTCTCGGCCGCCATGTGGGTGCTGAGGATCGAACCCGGGTCCTCTGTAAGAGCGGTTGGCGCTCTTAACTGCTAGGCCATCTCTCCAGCCCCGATGTTGTACTTTTCTAAAGACTTCAAAAAAGCTGGCATAATTAAGAAGCTGAACAGCTACAGCCCAGTGAGCTGTCGCCAAGCTATTTATTTATTTATTTATTTATTTATTTATTTATTTATTTATATTTTCGAGACAGGGTCTCCCTTTTAGTACCAGCTGGCCTGGAGCTCGCTCTGTAGACCAGGCTGGCCTTGAACTCAGAGATCCACCTGCCTCTGCCTCCCAAGTGCTAGGATTAAAGGCGTGTGCCACCAAGCCCAGCGGCATTGGCTCTTATTTTATCCTGATGACATGCTGAAGTAACATTTTTTATGTATAGGGTTAAAGTATATTAATTGAAATTAAGTTATGTACTTCATTTCACCTTCAACATTAAGGCCACTGGAAAATTAGAAATAGATCTGTGGCTCATGTTCAGTTTGTAATTTATTCAACACTTGCTTAAGGAAATTGACTGGAAGAGTTGGAAGGAAGATTGACTGGAAGTTGCTGTGTATGAGCTAAGGTAAAATACCTTGACAAGTAGCTGGGGTATGGTTTTAACCTATTGCCTCTAGAAGGAAGTCAGATTGCTGTTCCAGGACCACAGTATCTAGCAAAGAAAGTGGTCCCAGCACTGTTGGAAGATTGTCAGGGGGAAGAGGTGTAATTTCCATCACATCTTTGTCACAAGAGCATGTCCTGATCAAGGGACAGGATGGAGCAGGCAGTTGAGGTGAGACTCCTCTTTGCAATCTTTTGACCATCTCTAGCCAGTTCTAGATGACTTTGGGGAGCTGGCATGGAGGCAGTTGATGGGAATCTTGGGTTTGGGCTTAGAGCTATCAACCTGGGCAGCTGTGAGTGTTGGTTCTTCTTTACCACTTGAATCACTGATCCCCGTCCAGTGCTTGTTGCTGGGGTAGGAGGAGTGAGGTTTAGCACACAATGTACTGGAGAGTAAGTGCTCCTGAGTCTGTGGAGCCAGAGTGGGGGTAAATTTTATTAATAAAATGCTTGAAATCCAAGCATTGAAATTACACTAGCTCTGAGTTAATGCTTCAAATGGATTTTTTGCTCTCATTCCTTTAAATTCTGCTGTGACTCTGAGGACAGGAAAGCTCTCTTTCACTAGTATGCTCTGCCCCAGAGCAGGTGCTCCAAGTCAGTGCAAGTGAATGCAGTGGATTGTTAGTAAACAAAAACTTAGGGTACTGCTGAGTTTTTTGTTTTTGTATTTGTTTTGGAGACAGGGTCTGGAACTTGCATTGTAGATCAGGCTAGTCTCAATCTCAGAGATCCCTCTGTCTCTGCTTCTCAAGTACTGGATTTAAAGGCACGTTCCACCATTCCCAGTCTAATTGACGTGAGTGTGCATGTGTGGGTGTGTGTGCACGGTGGGACATGACTTCATAGGCACACAGTCTTAAAGTACAGTGTTGGAAATTGCTGCCATTGGGAACTGCATCTCAGACAATGACAGTAGTGTTGCTCACCCATCTGACTTCTCAGATGTCAGTCATTGACCTTGAGGTTGCTGTATTGAAGAGGACTCTTCCTGGTATAACCACTGAGAGGCTATTAGATTGATTGTCTCATTTAATTTCCGTTTTAGCTCTGTGACATAGAAGACTTTATTCCCAGATCAGACTAAAAAATGATTTAGCGAGGTCATATTTGTGTGTTGCAAAACCAGAAACTGAAAAAAAAATTTTTTTTATGTATGCACCCTTAAAATTTTTGTTGATCACCAGGTGTGGTGGCGCACGCCTTTAATCCTAGCACTTGGGAGGCAGAGTCAGGCGGATCTTTGTGAGTTCAAGGCAGCCTGGTCTACAGAGTGAGTTCCAGGACATCTGGGGCTACAGGGAGACCCTGTTTCGAAAAGACCAAAAAAAAAAATTTTTTTTTTTTTTGTTAATTTTATTTACTTTGGGCATGTGCATTCTGCCATTGTGGACATCAGAGGGCAACTTGAGGGAGTTGGTTCTCCCCCTTCCACCATGTGGGTCCCTTGCAAATCACACCAGCAAGTGTGCTGTTAATTGCCAGGCAGGTGCTATGCTTTTGAAACATATCCTCAGTCCTATGCTTTTAAATTATTTAAATTTCTAGGAAAAGCATTTCTGAAACAGAGGTTCTAAGCAAAAGCTGATGGCAGATGTGGGTCATGGACAGACATGAGGCCTCAGCAGGCCCTGTCTTAGTGGATTAGGCTGGAAAGTGCCACCTCAGCATGGCCAGAGCTTACCTGGGACATGCACAGGAGGAACATAGCTGCCTAGGCAGGCAGACCTGATGGTGGGGTATCCCAGAAGGGCCAGGGGAACTAAGGACACTGAAGAGAAAGGCAAAAGGGATTAAATGTAAGTAAGACTTAAACATACATTCATTTTTAATTGTTAAAGTAGTGCAAACAACTTTACAGCATACCGTGGTCACACTATGCTTCACTCAGACTGTAACATTAGGGGCGATAGGTAAAGGCATTTGCCTCTGATTGCTATGTAGAAGACGAGGGGACTCCTTGAGGTTGTCCTCTGATGTCTAAATGTGTGGTGTGGCATTCTCTCTCTCTCTATCTATCTATCTATCTATCTATCTATCTATCTATCTATCTATCTATCTCACACACACAGTCACAAACATTAAAAAAAAGATACTTGCTTTTTCTTTTTTATTTTTTTGTTTTGTTTTGTTTTGTTTTTTTGGAGACAGGGCCTCACTATCTAGCCCTATCTCAATCAAGTTGGCCTCAAACTCAGAGAGATCCTTTGGCCTCCAGAATGCTATGGCTACAGGGAGACCCTGTCTCAAAAAGATAAAAATTTTTTTTTTTTTGCATTTTAGGGTATGGGATGTCAGGACAATGCATATACACAGCAATCACCCAACTTAAAACTAGGAAAATGAATTTACTTAAAGCCTAGCTAATGTGTATTGCCATGTAAAACATGTACAGTATTCATGTCAACCTCTCTTTAAAAAGTTAGCTTATAAGCCGGGTGTGGTGGCGCATGCCTTTAATCCTAGCACTTAGGAGGCAGAGGCAGGCGGATCTTTGTGAGTTCAAGGCCAGCCTGGTCTACAGAGTGAGTTCCAGGACAGCTGGGGCTACAGGGAGGCCCTGTCTCGAAAAGACAAAAAAAAAAAAGTTAGCTTATAAATATTGTATTTTGACGAAGTGTCAAGATCCCCTGGAACTGGAATTACAGATGGTTATTAGCTATCACATGGGTGCTGGAATTGAACCTGGGTCGTCTGTAAGAGGAGCCAGTGTTCTTAACCCCTGAGCCATCTCTCTAACCCCAAGAAATTTTTTTTTTAATTTAAATTTCCTCTGGGTGTGGTGGTGCATGCCTTTAATCCTAGCACTTCGGAGGCAGAGGCAGGTGGATCTCTGTGAGTTCAAGGCCAGCCTGGTCTACAAAGTGAGCTCCAGGCCAGGTGGGACTAAACTAAGGAAGACCCTGTATCAAAAAAGACCAAAAAAAAAATAGTAATTTAAATTTCTGTTAATGTTCCTTTCTTGCTGTGTATAAAGATTTTTAAATATATTCTAAAGTAAAATTAAGAATAGGGTTTCACGGGAGCTGGAGAGATGGCCTAGAGGTTAAGAGCGCTGACTGCTCTTTCAGAGGACCTGGGTTCGATCCCCAGCACCCACATGGTGGCTGAGAACCGTCTTTGACTCCAGTTCCAGGGGAATCCGACACCCTCTTCTGATCAACGTGGCATTGCACAACACGGGTGCACAAACCTACATGCAGACAGTACATTCATACAAATACAAGAATTAAAAAAAAAAAAAAGGAAAAAAAAAAGAATAGGGTTTCACACATGGACTTTCATAGTTCAGGACTGTTGGATAATATGTACCCACAGCCCTAACAACCAGCAGGTGACAGAGGGCACAGCCACTGACACTGGTGCCAACACAGAGCTAAACATAAAGTAGCCAGGTGACTTCCCTGTGAAGAGAGGTGGCAGGCAAGACATGCAAGATGTTTTCCTAGGGCTGGAAAAAGTGCAAACAATACTACTAGTATAATTGGTCTTCTAATTAATGGAGAAAGAGAAGAGCACAGCAGTTTCTATTCTCCCCCTTCCAGCTACCCTGGAACTCACTATGTAGACCACACTGGCCTGGAACTCACAGAGATGCTTGCTTTCATTCATTTATTCATTCATTGCCTGCGTATATGTAAGTGTACCTGTGGAGGACAGAAGAGGCCATTGGATCCCCTAGGACTATAGTTACAGATAGTTGCTAGCCACCATGTGGGTGCTGGGATTTGAACCTGGTCCTCTATAAGAGCAGCCAGTGCTCTCAGCTGCTCAGCCATCTCTCCAGCCCTCCCTTAGTTTCTTACCATCTACCCTAAAGCCTAATAGGTTTCCTAGACTCCGGAGTGGAGGAGTAATTATGTTCTTTGTATGATACTTTCTGTGTTGTTTGTTTGTTTGTTTGTTTTTAAAAAGCTAATGATGTGTCAAGATGGACAAGCCAGAACTTTTGAGGCAGCTCAGAAAGTTCTGTCTGTTTACTGGAACTAACAGTTTGTTTCCAGTCCCCTGCTCTAATGACCAGCTTGCCTTTAGTATTTAGGGTCAGCATCACATGCTGTTTATTTATTAGACTAATTCAGGGCACCTAATGACTTTGGCTGCTGCTTTGCTTATTTTGACATTAAATTGGATGGAGAAGCTTCTTTACAGTCAAGAGTGACTCTTAATGGGACGCTGATTCTACAAAACCAACGGGAAGATCGACACTTGGACCCTGTGTAAGGTATAGGTGAGGCAAAAGCACACAGGAAGACATGTTGGCACATCCATCTTTCCATGTAAACATTTGGCACTTTCTTCTGTTAAATAGGAATATTCCTAAATTCCAATCCTTAGATTTTTGTGTGCTTAAGAACAAACCAGCCAGTCTTTTCCTGTCAAAGTAAGTTGCCCATAGCTGTTCCTGGTGGCACGTGCCTCTAATCCCACTTTGGAGGCATTGTCAGATGGAGTTCTGGGAGAGGAGAACCAGCCTGATCTATGTACGGAGTTCCAGGTCAGCTGAGGCTTTAAAGAATAAAAAAAAAAAAAGTAAGCTGTCCTCACTAATGCCAGAGATAGCCAGGGAAGCCTAAGCTCTTCACCCTTGGGGATGCTTCCTGAATAATGCAAGCACCTACTCAGAAGGATTGATTGATTGGTTGATTTTTTTATAACTAATATTTTTATTTTATGGATATGAGTGTGTTGTTTGCACGTGTATGAGTCCACCAGTGTCATGTGTAGGCAGAAGAGGGCATTCAGTCTCCCTGATGGACACCGTGTGGGTGCTGGGAATTGAGTGAACCTGGGTCCTCTGTGAGAGAGTAGCCAGTGCTTGAACACTGAGCTGTCTCCGCCACAGGAGTGTGTTCAGAAGCAGCCGTTTAGCCCGCGTGGGAACCTGAGTCCTCGGAAGGAACGGCCAGTGCTCTTTTTTTTTTTTTTAACATTTTTTTAAACTTTTTTTTTTTTTAATGTGTATGAGTGTACTGTCTACATGTAGGTTGGTGCACCTGTGTCATGCAATGCCTCAGAGGTCAGAAGACGGTGTCAGATTCCCCTGGAACTAGAGTTAAAGACGGTTCTTAGCCGCCACGTGGGTGCTGGGAATCGAACCCGGGTCCTCTGCAAGAGCAGTTGGCACTCTTAACCGCTGAGCCATCTCTCCAGCCCCGAATCAGTCTCTCCCCTCCCCCCTCAGAAAGAGTCTCATATAGTCCAGATTGGCCTCAAACTTAACTGTGTAGAAAATGTTTTTGAACTTGTGATCTTCCTTCATGCTAGACAACCATTCTTTCATTTAACTACATCCTAACCCAGGAAGTCATGTTTGTTTGTTAAATTATTTTACTTTTGAGACAGTCTCATGTATCCCAGAATGGCCTCACACTGTATAGCCAATGATGACCTTAAAACTTTGATCTTCCTGCCTCAGACTCCCAAGTGCTGTGATTAAAGGCATGGACCATCATACCCCCTTTATTTGGGGTTGCATGCTAGGTACTCTACCAACTAAGCTGCTACATACTCTGCTAAAGAAATCATGTAAGCTGGGCTTGGTGATGCAAGCCTTTATTCCTAGCACTTGGAGGCAGAGGCAGGTGGATCTTTATGAGTTCAAGGCCAGCCTGATCTACAGAGTGAGTTCCAAGACAGCTGGGGCTATAGGGAGACCCTATCTCAAAAAGACCAAAAAAACAAAA